>CM076569.1:845427029-846027029 GCA_034641835.2 Pinus albicaulis | reverse complement strand
TGCGCCTTGAGTGGTTGGGCTCCCGTACCGGGGATAATGGCCCAGATACAATGAGATGTACTGAAGTCTCTTCTACTACCTATGCTGCTATCCAACACTGTCGCTGTTGCTTCACCTCCTGTCACTGCTGCTGCTACCCACTCACTGTTGCCATTGTCTTCTACTGCCACTGCGGCAACTGCTTTCACTATTTCAACTTCCTGCTGCCTTTGCCAACCGCTTCATCTACTTGCACTGTTACCAAAGTTATACACTACCATCAAACCATACTACTGCCAATATCACTGCTGTTGTTATGTTCACTGTTAGAGGGTTCTGCTAACACTGTCACTCTGCCTTTGTCTTTCACTGTCATAATGTCTTTGTCTCGCTGTCACAAAAGGTCCCAAATAATATCACAGTCATTGTCATCAATGGCATTGCGTGCTGGTTACTGTCAATATGTCACAGTTCTGATATCCATGAAGAAGGTTGTCATCATGCAAAAGTCATTTCCAGGTTACTGCATGTTTCAAGCCCTCACATCATCACATAAAGGTTACTGTCATAGTTATATTTTCCATACAGGGTTGAGGTCATTATCACACTTTCTCTATCACAAAGCAAGCTAGATAGATTGTCAGACATCAATCAAAACATTAAGACCTTCCCAATACTGTGATATCTATTTCAAAGGTCACTGCCACAGATGTTCCTTTATATAAAGCTTTCTGTCGTATTGCTGTTGGGGAGTCACTGCCATGGTTGTTCTTTTATATGAAGCTTGTAAGATAACTTGCTGCAAGATGATAGGACCACTGATATCCTTCTGTCTTTTGTCTCTTTACTCAGAAACATCAATGCCTGCAAATGATGTGTCACTGTATTGCAAAACCCTGAATGTAATCATGCCTCATCTGTTGAGAGAGGTAGTGATAAAGATGAAGGCCGTTTTAGAATTGTGCGAATTCATTCAGGAAGCTACAGACTTTGGTCTAAATACAATCAGTAGATTTCACCAACATGTATCGAGTGACTTTTCTCCACAGGTCTACAATTAGTAAATTTCACTTGTCTCCACAGAATCAAATAATCGCAGAGAGATACAGTTTTGAACATTGAACGCCATTAACTTTCACAGATCTGAGCAATTATTTCATGCCATAATCAATTTAAACTAGGGCTTTGCTGGTTTTATAATTCTGGACCAGGAAACACAAGCATTCAATAAGGGAACTCTAAAATTTATGTTCCAATTTGCAAGGGCTCAATGAAACAGGATGATGCTCGCATTTTTCCCACAAGAAGACCGATACCTGTAGAGTGACATATGCCCAAACTTCGTTTTGCAGATTCAACAATCATTACAGAGTTAGAACTTTAGAAAATTGTATTTCATGTGACTTAGAAGCTCGCATCTCAGATTACATCAAGTAGAGGTAATGAAGCCACATGTGATATGTTATATTTAGAACTTAGTGCTCAAGAAGGACCGAACTTCAGGATCATTTTTGCTGTTCTGTAATGGTTCCTAAGGAATGTTTTGAAACAAATCCTTAAGGTGTATCAATCATATGCAAAGAAAGTTCGAAACGAAACCCAGACCATGACCCACAGAAAAACAAAATTGACCCCAGAACCCTTCAAGAGATCTTGCCTTCATTCAATGTTCCAGAGGCTCAGAATTTATTGCAGAGAAATCAACTTTCTCAAAGCCACAGAAAGACATTCATTTTTCCATAAAAGAACTGTACTTGTGCCAAAATTCAGTGTCTGTCTCCACAGATGCACAACAGTATTTGCAAACGCTGAGAGGAGCAGAAGTTATGATTGCAATCTTCAGCGAAACACCAAGAAAGGAAAACCCTGCAATAAGCGAATCTTCAAGGACCATTCAATATTCAACAGATGTATCATTTACTTCACAGATGTATCGTCGAATGTCTTTGCTTCCAATTTCTCAAAAAAACTGAAAATCTTGGAGTTGCTTGGAATGCCATGAACCCCAAAGATTATGAAAAACATGAGCAACCTTCCTGCCGCAGATGCTTAAAGAAAATCCGACGCTCAGACTAACGTGGCCACAGAGAAAATATTCTATGTCCATGAAAGCGAGGTATGTCCATCATCCAAGAAACTAAGCCCTAGGGCTAGGGTTTCAGCCAATTGCATCATCCCATGCACACCTGCTCTTGCTATGACATCAATGGCCTACTGCACACCTGCTTTTACTAAATACTGCAATGAGCTGTGTTATAAACCTCCATAGGCAGTATGTTTTGTTTTCAGCGGTTTGCTGATTTATAGGTGTCATTGAACGGTGTTCCCCCAAGGGGGAGGGTTCTGTTATAGCTCTGGTCAAAAATCCATGTAATAAAGTTAATAAAGACAAAATAATAACCAAGGTCATGGGACACGTATTCCAAGGTCAAGGCCCTATGAAGAGACCCCAAAGACGAAGACTCCTCAAAATAGAAAGTCATGACTTCGAAGGAAGGAGTTCTTCAAAGCAGTTGGATGTCCCATTATTTTCCTGAAGAGCTATTGCAGGTCCCTGATTAAGGAGCTTGGAAATAAGTTTCTTACTTGGAAGAAACTTGGTAATTCGTAAGCTGAGAGGGAGCTTAGGTACATTTCTTGTATAGAAATGAGTACATTCCTTTATGGAATATGTCCTCCCTAGTTACGAGGGAGAGATAGACACATCATTTTGGTCTTCACCTGGAAGACAGAATGGAGGATTGGGTATTCATCTGATATCTGATACTCTTTGAGGATGTATTAGGGCATCAAAGACAAGAGTAGTTGTGGAAGGATCGATATTCTTTGAGGACTGGGAACCCAAGATAAGAATAGTCTTGGACATACTCTGAGTGAACCTGGGTGAGGTATGTTCCAAGAGAGACGATGATGAAGGTGACTATTAATCATTGGTCTCACCGGCATTGGGGCTCAAGATCTCGTGGAGAGATGGAGCTGTTAGTCAAGGCCTTGCACTGTGACAACGCTGGTTGATATGATGCTATACAGATGGGATTACCAATCTGATTCTTCTTATGAGTTTCTTCAGATTGAGAATGACCAAGTACCATTATGAATGCCTCCCTAGTTAAGAGGGAGTGTTGAAAAATGTAACTAGGTTCGGTCTTTATAATGACATGTAATTATGATCTTATGTAATGAAGAGACAAAGATAATAAAATGTATTTATTGTAATGCTTGCATCATGGGTTTCATGAGCAAGAAGATTTTATTATAGGTCAAAGACTTCTTCTTGATGTCTTTAGGAATTTATCGTCTTGTCATAAAGATAATTAGAGTCATGTATATGAAATCATGTTACACTTGTAAAAGGACACAATGCTGATGTAAAAGTATACTCCAAATACCTTGTCACTAGGCTCCTTGCAGTCGGCTCAAAGTATGGTAAAATATCTCCTTGATTATGTTGACCTAATTGCCTATGACCATGTTCGCCTAAAACATAGAAAAAATCCCTATATAAAGGGTGATGCGGCCTCATTATGGTGACATCAATTCGGACAAGGGTCTGCAATAGTCACCTGGAAGACAGAATGGAGGATTGGGTATTCATCTGATATCTGATACTCTTTGAGGATGTATTAGGGCATCAAAGACAAGAGTAGTTGTGGAAGGATCGATATTCTTTGAGGACTGGGAACCCAAGATAAGAATAGTCTTGGACATACTCTGAGTGAACCTGGGTGAGGTATGTTCCAAGAGAGACGATGATGAAGGTGACTATTAATCATTGGTCTCACCGGCATTGGGGCTCAAGATCTCGTGGAGAGATGGAGCTGTTAGTCAAGGCCTTGCACTGTGACAACGCTGGTTGATATGATGCTATACAGATGGGATTACCAATCTGATTCTTCTTATGAGTTTCTTCAGATTGAGAATGACCAAGTACCATTATGAATGCCTCCCTAGTTAAGAGGGAGTGTTGAAAAATGTAACTAGGTTCGGTCTTTATAATGACATGTAATTATGATCTTATGTAATGAAGAGACAAAGATAATAAAATGTATTTATTGTAATGCTTGCATCATGGGTTTCATGAGCAAGAAGATTTTATTATAGGTCAAAGACTTCTTCTTGATGTCTTTAGGAATTTATCGTCTTGTCATAAAGATAATTAGAGTCATGTATATGAAATCATGTTACACTTGTAAAAGGACACAATGCTGATGTAAAAGTATACTCCAAATACCTTGTCACTAGGCTCCTTGCAGTCGGCTCAAAGTATGGTAAAATATCTCCTTGATTATGTTGACCTAATTGCCTATGACCATGTTCGCCTAAAACATAGAAAAAATCCCTATATAAAGGGTGATGCGGCCTCATTATGGTGACATCAATTCGGACAAGGGTCTGCAATAGTAGTGCAAGTTAAAGGTCTGTATTGGTGCGAAGATAGGAGGTTGATCTACGAAGGAGGGAGAGGTATTCTTACCTCCTTTTTTGGGTCTATCCTACCTCGTATGTTTCAGGAAGTCCGGGGGCTGATACAACAAGAGACAAGTCTGCAATCTAGTGCAGAATACAATGTGTAAAGGAGACTGTGATAAGTGCGAAGGGGAGGCAGTACAAGCCTCGGTCTTGGGTCTACTCTCGCATATCTCAGAGAAGGATAAGAGTAATTACAGGAGGATTACCACAGTGTTAAAGTAAGTCTGATCTTTGGGCTTGAGAGACATATGAACAATGTAGAAAGAAGGACCGAGAAGAGTGCACTAGGAAACCGAGGTAGTGATCAAAGGAAGACAAAAGAAACGCATTGTTCTGAGGCTGCTAGACTAGGGACCGAGCTCCCTAGCAGAAGTGCAGTGTAGTGCAATGCAGAAAAGTAGGATCAACATAAGGAGCCGAGAAGAGCTGAAGGATAGTGACAAGGGTCTTGGAGGTATACTGGTGTCAAGGGTCTATGTTAAGGTTTTGGTACTTGTCAGTTGAAGGACTATAAGAAGAATTTTGATTTGGTTTTCCTCTCAAAGAGTGAGAGGTTTTGCCCCTGGCTCGCTAGCTTAAATATTGCGTCTCTTATGCATTTGATAATTGATTTGATGAAGAACATAATAATCTAACGAAGACAAGATCTAAGTAAAAGAAGATTAAAGGACATCACAAGTAATTATCAAAAAGATAAATTGTAATAAAAGCCCTAATTTCTCAACAGATTGATCCTTGGGAGTGGTCATTTACAATCAAACGATTGTATAAGTTTTACTGTAAAATTCAATCTCACCTATTGCAGCCAACAGTCAAATGAAGATGGTACTCTCACGAGGAGGAGTACAACAATGGTGCAACTGTCCTAGATCTGAAGGAGGGGAGTTCAAAACAAATGCAGATGGTTATTGTCTCTCCTTTCAGTTGACAAAGGGGGGAAATGATAATAGAATTGAAGATGGTTGTCAGACAGAAAGTTTCGACAACATCAAAAGCAACTAATGGGCGGTTTCGTCATCATCAACAAATTAGCCAGTGGGCATCGTCAAATTTTCTAGTGGGAAAGCAATTGGAAATCTGATCTTCAACAAATTCGCTAGTGGGCGTCATCAACATTTTGTCAGTGGACAAGCGATTGGGATGCTGATTGAGAACATTTGTGGACATTTTTTTGTTCACTTTGATGGTCAGTGGACCAAGCAAAGGACAGATGGATCCTTTTGCATTGCAGCTTGGCATTTGATGGAGTTGTCAAGTAATTTTCAGAGATGTATCAGACTTGCAGCTGATTCATGTTTCTTGGTTTGTTCTCTTCAGATTGGAGTTTTTCGACATCTTGTTTTGGCGGTTTTTAGGCAGTTTTTCATTGAGGATCAGCTCAACAGTTTCAGCATGAGGATTTGGAGATGGTTCTAGGATCTTATTTTGGACTTATGATTGAGGGGGGCAATGTTAGCCTACACTCTCATAAAAACAATAATAAGTTTAAAATATTCAAAATAATTAAAATTGTAAATCTTGGATTGAATCCCACTTATCTATTCTAAGATGTGACTGTTCCTCAAACTAGGGAGTCTGTTTAGGTCTAGTTGGTTGAGAGATTCTCTCCAACTAGTTAGGCTCCTAGATTAGTGTGTGGTTGAGATATTCACTCAACCAAAGTGATTGTGTCCAAGATCGACACACTATCTTGAGACATTCTCTTGATGTATTTATATTTGTATCATTATCATTATTTTACATGAGAAGAATACGATACATTGAGTCTTGTGAAGCTTTTTCCGCCATGTTTATGTCTCTGATATTTTATTCATGTTTATTTTAATATTCTTCAATATATATATATAGTTTATGCAACCAATATATAAAGTGAGTTTATAAAAACCTTTTTATATATATTGGTCAATAGGTAAATTAAGGGTCGAATGGAAAATGAAATGATCTCTCAGGGATTTTCGGCGGTTGCATGGATGCTGGTCGAGATTGATGGGAGGAGGGCACGATTGGTTGGTGAAAGAGTTTTCGGCCTGCAACCAGGGTGTGCGACAACAATGTGGACGGGAAGAGGAAACCGATGCAGTAAGGTTGGCAGTGGGTCGTGCAAGGAGAAGACCGATGCAACGGCGGTGGTCCGAGGACAACACAACTAATAGTGATCAACAACCGATAGCGGCGACGTCGGAGGTGAGGGCGTGTAGTTAGTGGATGGCGGGAAACATGGTGTTTAGAACAACGAACATTGAACAACGATGTTGAGTACAACGACTGTGCAGTAGTTACCCAAGAGCGAACCCGCTCCGATACCAAATGGAGTGAAAATTTCTGAATATTACTTTATGCAGAAACCCTACTGTTGGATCTGGTTATGCTTCTCCTACTTGATCAAGTTATTAATGCTGAAAATTTAGATTAACATCGAAGTAAACACATAACAATTCTTCATCGATTTAAATCTAAGCAAAAATACATGCACACAGACAAAGTGACACAAGATTTTCTGGACAGCGATCCCCGGAAAAACCCAATGCGGGAAAACTGGTCTTCTGGTTGCTGGAGAGTTTATATTATTAAGTAGTTTCTGAATACAACAAATCTGAGCACGTTATTGGTTAACCCAACAGAGAAAAATAAGTTTGCAGCAATACCTACTGCTTTGGAGACTAAAAACTTGATTGATCCACCCCCTCAAATGGGATTTACAAAAATCAGCCACTTTCTGCCTCTAGAAACCCTAGCGCTGCCCTTGAAGCTACCTGCGTCAGCCCTGCCACCCTCTGCGCTGGCTTGGAGAGGGCTCCGTAACCCCAGAATGGGTGACGCAGTCCCTACGCTGCCTTGGATGGCCTCTGCGTAACCTTGGGGGTCTCCTGCTAGCTCAGAGCTGCCCTTTCTAGTTCTGCATAGCGGCTGAAGCCCTTTGCGCTCCGCAGCTGCTGCTGTTGCCCCTGCTTCTCTGCGCTGCTCCTGGTTGCTGCCTCTCTGTCTCTTGCTGATTCTTGGCTTTGGGATTAGACCATCCCCTTAGCCAATATTACCCCTCGCTGCAGTTGAAACACTTCTGAAAATTCTTAGCAAACCCGCCCTAGAATTTCATCTTAGTCTCAGTGCTCTGCCTCCGTGTGTGTGTTCTCCAACTGACCCCAAGCCTTTCCTTTATACTTTCTCGTTGGGAAACCAACGACCATGATCTAATCTAGAATCGATGGCTAAGATTAAAAGAAAGATTGATCCATGTGACTTAAGTCATTTCCATCACATGTTTAAATTAATTACCTTTAATATTTTAATTTTCCTAAGTTAGACTTAGGGTCCTTAATTAAAAATAATAATTAATTAATTATCTCCCAAACTCGATGGAATTTCCTAAATCCCTTTCTGGGTCTTGGAGATCTCATGTACTCTACTCCCTCCACAAATTTTGGGAGCTAGAGCACATCCGATGCTAGCCCCACACTCAAAAAACTCAACACTCCCTCTTAGCGAGGAATGTGCTCTTGTACAACTCTGCTTCACCCTGAAGCTCTGTACAGATGTCTCGCGTGGGTCTCTGCATTGATGCTTGGCCTACTGCCCTTCATCACTGCGCTGCTGCTGCTCTCCCGTATTGCTGCCCATGACGCTGCCACCGCCACTGCTACATCTGTACTGCAACTCACTCTCAATTTGTTGCATCATGTTGCCAATAGCTGCACTGCAACTCAGTTGCTGAGAGAGACAAATAGAAACTCCTGCCCATTATTTGACAGACAAGTCAGTTGGGTTGCTTCCTCATCACTGAAGCTCCATAGGCTACTGTTCTGTGCTGACATTTGAAGATAGCTACACAGCCACAACTCTGCACTGCATAAGCAGACTTCCTCTGTGCTGCTAAAGTCACATTAGCCCCTACACTGAAATCTCCCACGCTGCTGCTGTGCTACGTTGTCCTCCTGAAGCCTCTACGTGTGAAAATTTCTGAATGTTACTTATGCAGAAATCTATTGTTAGATCTGGTTATGCTCCTCCTACTTAATTAAGTTATTAAGCTGAAAATTCAGATTAATATCGAAGCAAAACACATAACATACTTTCACCAATTCAGATCTAGAAAAGTACATGCACACATAGACAAAGTGCCCTCTCTGCGCTAGCCTGGAGAGGGTTGTGTAACTCCATACTGGGTGACGCAGACCCTACGTTGCCCCTGAAGGTCTCTATGTAACCCCTAAGTGTCTCCTGTTGCCTAACGCTGCCCTGGGAGAGACTACGCAACACCTGCATAGCTAAAGCTACCTCTGCGCTGTGCAACTACGGCCATCTTTACTGCTGCTGCTGCTTCTTTGCGCTACCTCTGGAGGCTGCTCTCTGCCTCTTGCTGATTCTAGACACTGGGATCAAACCATCCCCTTTGTCTAAACTGCCCTCTCTGCAGCTGAAACACTTATGAGAATTCTTAACAAACCCTACCCTAGAATCTGAGCTTAGCTTCAATGCTCTGCCTCTATGTGTGTTTACAAATGACCCCAAGCCTTTCCTTTATACTTTTTTTGTTGGGAAACCAATGACCATGATCAGATTTTGAATCAATGGCTAAGATTAAAAGAAAGCTTGATCCGTGTGACTTAAGACAATTTCATCACATGTTTAATTTAATTAACTTTAATTATTTAATTTTCCTAAGTTCAGACTTAGAAAATACATTAAAATAATTAATTAATTAAATATCTCCCAAACTAGATGAAATTTCCCAAATCCCTTTCTGGGTCTTGTAGATCATGTGTACTCTAGTCCCTCCACATATTTTGGGAGCTAGAGCACATCCGATGCTACCCCCACTACACAAAATCTCAACGCTCCCTCTTAGCACAGAGTGTGCTCTAGCAATACATCACACCATGTATCACAAGATTTTGGGCATTGGTTTCTGTGCTGTTGATGCTTGGCCTGCTGCCACTCTGCACTGTTGCTGCCATTCTGTACTGCTACCTATGACGACGTCACTAACACTGCCACATTTGTACTGCAACTCCCTCTCAATTTGCTGCATTTGTGCTGCCATCTGCTGCACTGCATCTTCAGTTGCTGAGAGAAACAACTGAATCTCTTGCCCAAACTTTGACAGACAAGTCAGTTGGGCTGCAACCTTATTATTGAAGCTCCATTGGTTGCTGATCTGTGCTGTCATCTGGAGGATGATGCAGAGCTACATCTTTGCACTGCGTAAGCAGACTGCCTCTGCACTGCTGAAGTCACATCAGCCCCTTGTGCTTAAATATCTCACGCTACTGCTGTGCGGCGCTGTCCTCCTGAAGCCTCCACGCTGCTGCAACTCTGCTCTGCGTATGCTTCTTTGCGCTGCTAAAGTCACAACAACCCCTAGCTACTGTCTCTACGCTGCTGCTACATCTGCACTGCGCTGCTCCTTCTAGCCTTCATATCTGCCTCTGCTTCATCCGTGACCTATGCACCCACTGCTCCACTTGTCCCGCTACTGTCTTAAGGCTCCCGTAGCTCGGATGTGATCCAAGAGATGAGCTGCTCAAGGATCCCACCACCACTCTGTAGCTGCTCTACAGATCCATGTCGCCCCACTTTTGTGTTTCATGAGCGCTCATGGCTGCATCATCTTTTGACCCATAATCTGCCACAACAGCCTTGGAAAAAGATGCTTCCTTGCCCTTTTTCTTCTAAGGACAATTGCTAGCGAAATGTCCTAGTTCGCCACACTGGAAGCACTTGATATTTGATAGATCCTTCTTCTTCTTTCCCTGCTACCCCTTTGATACCAAGGCTGCATCTTCTTCACCTTCCTTCTTCACCTTACTCGATCCCGTGTTGTACTGCTTCTTGGTGATTCTGCGAAGTTATTCTTGACGCATGATTGCCCGCAAGTTGTCCTAGTCGGGAAGGTCCGCTTTGCCCAAGATACTTTGGACAAAGGTTTCCCACTCATCCGTGACTGCATTGAGAGCAGTCTTGACCATCACATCATCCTCCACCTTTGCACCTGTGGCAGTCAACTGGTCTCTGATCGATTGTAATCTGAAGAGAAAATGTTCCATGTCTTCCCCCTTGGTCATCATGAATGACCGCATCTGAGTCTCCAAAAGCATCTTCCTCTGGACGTACTTTCCCTCATATAGGGATGTTAAGGCCTTCCACATCTCATTAGTTGTTTTCTTCTCAGCTATTTGTGGAACAATATGGTCCTTAATTCCATCCATTATTAGCCGCTTGGTATGTATTGCAGATTCATTATGCTTCCTCAGGAGATCTGCATCAGTCAGTGTGGCGAGGACTTGTTCTGCATGGTCTTTTAAATGATATGCCTCTAGGACTATTGGGATTCTAGCCTTCTAAACTGAAAAGTTGGGTAGGCCATCCAATCTGTCCTGAGCGCGCAGTCCATGAGGTGCCATCTGCTTAGAAATCTGTCGGAGCTCCTCTTCTCTGTGCTAGAGATCTGGATCTAAAGTCCTTGGCGAAAGAGGCACCTTCTGCTCCCTTTGACAACTGATTTCCCTTCTTGGAAATCTACCAAATCAAACAATGATTCAGCTCTCCTCGATCCTCTGATCGATCTGCAAGTTTCTTTGGCTAGAAACCCTTTGAGAAGCTGATCTCCTCCCGCTCTTTGTCACTAGTGCTTAGGCTAAAATTATGAAAACTTCAGAAATTTAACCCCATCAGCACCTTTTGAAGTTGTGCAGTTCTGCTTCAGGCACTTCTGGATCTGACAACTTCAGATCTGCATCACCTTGGCTGGCTTTAGACAATCCCAGCGCCGCCTCTGCGCATTAAGTGCGTGGGCCTGCTGGGAGACAACGTAAGACTGCGTCACCCTGCCCTCTGCGTAACTCTGCTCTCTCTGAAACTGTGCTGCCCCTTTAGATCTGCCCTTCTGCTGCTGCTGCTGCAATTCCTGCTGCTTTCTGCAGAAAGATCCTTCGGTCTTCTGCTGGTGACCCTCCTAGATCTGCAATTGCTCTGATACCATGTGAAAATTTCTGAATGTTACTTATGCATAAATCTACTGTTAGATCTGGTTATGCACCTCCTAGTTAATTAAATTATTAAGCTGAAAATTTAGATTAATATCGAAGCAAAACACATAACAAACTTTCACCCATTTAGATCTAGAAAAGTACATGCACACATAGACAAAGTGACACAAGGATTTTCTGGACAATAGTCCCCGGAAGAACCCAATGTGGGAAAACCGGTCTGCTGGCTGCTGGAGGGTTTTATTATTAAGAGTATTTCTGAATACAACAAATTTGGGTTCCAGATCTGGAAAACCCGACAGAGAAAAAATAGATCTGCAACGCACCTATTGTTCTGAGGCCAAAATATTGACTGATCCACACCCTCAAACGAGATTTACAGGACTTAGTCAGATCTTGACCCTAGAAACCCCAGCGCTGCCCCTGAAGCACCTGCGTTAGCTTCTGCAGCCTTTGCGTCCCTCTGCGCTAGCTTGGAGAGGGTTGCGTAACCCCAGACCGGGTGACGCAGACCCTACGCTGCCCTTGAGGGTCTCCTGCTGCCTAACACTGCCCTGGGAGAGACTGCACAACACTTGCGTAGCTGAAGCTGCCTCTGCACTGTGCAACTGCTACCCTCAATGTTGCTACTGCTCCTGCTTCTCTGCGCTGTCTCTGGAAGTCGCTCTCTGCCTCTTGCTGATTCTAGACATTGGAATCAGACCATCCCCTTTGTCTAAACTCCCCTCTCTGCAGCTGAAACACTTCTGAGAATTCTTGGCAAACCCTGCCCTAGAATCTCAGCTTAGCTTCAGTGCTTTGCCTTTGTGTGTGTTTATAAATGACCCTAAGCCTTTCCTTTATACTTTTCTCGTTGGGAAACCAACGACCATGATCAGATCTTGAATCAATGGCTAAAATTAAAAGAAAGCTTGATTCGTGTGACTTAAGACAATTTCATCACATGTTTAATTTAATTAACTTTAATTATTTAATTTTCCTAAGTTTAGACTTAGGAAATACATTAAAATAATTAATTAATTAACTATCTCCCAATCTAGATGAAATTTCCCAAATCCCTTTCTAGGTCTTGTAGATCATGTGTACTCTAGTACCTCCACAAATTTTGGGAGCTAGAGCACATCCGATGCTTCCCCCACTACACAAAATCTCAACACTACGCTGCTGCAGCTCTGCTCTGCGTAAGTCAACCTACACTGTGCTGCTGAAGTCACATCAACCCCTTTGCGCTGCACTGCTACGTTGCTGCTGCATCTGCACTGCACTACGCCCTTCAGCTTCCAGCTCTGCCTCTGCTCCATCCGTGATTCTCTGCACCAATTGCTCCACTTGTCTCGCTACTGTCTTAAGGCTCCCGTAGCACGGATGTGATCCAAGCGTTGAGCTACTCAAGTATCCCACCACCACTCTGTAGATTCTCTACAGATCCATGTCACCCCATTTTCGTGGTTCATGAGCACTCATGGCTCTGTCATCTTCGGAACCATCGTCCTCCACAGCAGCCTTGGAAGTAGAAGTTTCGTTGTTCTTCTTCTTCTGAGGACAATTGCTGGTGAAATGTGCTAGTTCACTGCACTGGAAACACTTGATCTTGGATAGATCACGCTTATTCTTCCCTTGCTGCCTCTTTGATGCCAAGGCTGCATCTTCTTCCTCTTCCTTCTTCACTCTACTCGATCCGGTGCTATACTGCTTCTTGGTGAACTGGCAGAGTTTTTCTTGATGGAGGATCACCCACATACTGTTCCAGTTGGGAAGGTCTGCTCCGCCCAAGATACTTTGGACAAAATTTTTCCAGTCCTCCGTGACCGCATTGAGTGCAGTCCTCACCATCACATCATCATCCACTTTCGCTCCCATGGCAGACAAGTGATCCCTGATCGCCTATAATCTGAAAAGGAAGGGCTCAATCTCTTCTCCCTTGGCCATCTTGAATAACCGCATCTGATTCTCTAGAAGCATTCTTCTCTGGATAGATATTCCCTCGTATAGGGCAGTTAAGGCCTTTCTACATCTCATTAGCCGTTTTCTTTTCGGCTATGTGTGGTACAACATGATCCTTAACCCCATCCATTATGAAGCGTTTGGCATGTGCCGCAACTTCCTCATGCTTCTTCAGGAGATCTGCATCGGTCGGTGTGGCCAGGACTTTTTCTGCATGGTCCCTCAGACCATATGCCTCCATGACTACCAGGATTCTGGCCATCCAAACTGCAAAGTTGGATAGACTTCCCAACCTATCCTGATCACGTAGTCTGTGAGGTGCCATCTACTCAGCAAATCTGTCGGAACAAATCCTCTTCTCTATGCTAGAGACTAAAATCTAGGGTCCTTGGAGAGAAAGGAACCCTCTGCTCCCTCTGACAACTGACCAACTCTCTTGGAAATCTGCCAAAACAAAACGAATCAACTCTCTTCGATCCTCTGATCGATCTGCAGATTTCTTTGGCTGGAAACCCTCTAAGAAGCTGTCCTCCTCCCGCTCTGTCACCTAGTGCTCAGGCTAAATTTTGAATCTTCAGAAATTTAACCCCACCAGCAACTTCTGAAGCCCTGCAGCATTGCTTCCAGCACTTTGGATCAACAACGGCTTCACGACTGCGTCACCCTGGCTGGCCTTTGCATGAGTAGACAGTCCCAACGCTATCTTTGTGTTGCCTCTACGCAATAAGTACCTGGGCCTGCATGAAGACTGCGTAGGACAATGTCACTCTGGCCTCTGCGTGGCTCTGCTCCCTTTGCTGCAGTGTTGTCCCTTGTTGTCCAGCTTTCTACGACTACTGCTGCTTTCTTTGCTACTTTCTGCAACAAGGATTCTTCATTCTTCTGCTGGTGATCCTGCTAGATCTGCAATCGCTCTAATACCATGTGAAAATTTCTGAATATTACTTTATGCAAAAACCCTACTATTGGATCTGGTTATACTTCTACTTAATCAAGATATTAATGCTGATAATTCAGATTAACATCGAAGTAAACACATAACAGTTCTTCACCAATTCAGATCTAAGCAAAAATACATGCACGCAGACAAAGTGACACAAGATTTTCTGGACAACTGTCCCTGAAAAAACCCAATGCTTGAAAACCGCTCTTCTGGCTGCTGGAGGGTTTATATTATTAAGTAGTTTCTGAATACAACAAATCTGGGCGCCTTACTAGTTAACCCAACAGTGAAAAATAGATCTGCAGCAATACTTGCTGTTCTAGAGACTGAAAACTTGTCTGCCCCTGCTTCTCTGTGCTGCTCCTGGTTGGCAGCCTATCTGCTTCTTGCTGATTCTTGGCTCTGGGATCAGACCATCCCCTTAGCCAATACTACCCCTCGCAGCAGCTGAAACACTTCTGAAAATTCTTAGCAAACCTGCCCTAGAATTTCAGCTTAGTCTCAGTGCTCTGCCTCCATGTGTGTGTTCTCCAGCTGACCCCAAGCCTTTCCTTTATACTTTCTCGTTGGGAAACCAACAAACATGATCTAATCTAGATTCGATGGCTAAGATTAAAAGAAAGCTTGATCTGTGTGACTTGAGTCATTTCCATCACATGTTTAAATTAATTGCCTTTAATATTTTAATTTTCCTAAGTCAGACTTAGGGTCCTTAATTAAAAATATTAATTAATTAATTATCTCCCAAACTGATTGGAATTTCCTAAATCCCTTTTCGGACCTTGGAGATCTCATGTACTCTAGTCCCTCCACAAATTTTGGGAGCTAGAGCACTTCCGATGCTACCCCAACACTCAAAAAATTCAACATGGAGTATGCAACTTAGTAATAGACATAAATATATATTTTTATTGATGAATGGATGATTTTACATAGAAGGGCCCTTGGCTTATATATTGCCTCGGGTGCCTCTTGGCGAAAGGGCATGATCTTCTGATCGTGCCCTTTTTCCTAATTAACCTATAATTACAACTTATTATATTTTACATAACATGAACTCTCAACATTCAATTGAAAGAGTTGTTGGGTGTGGTCCGCAATAGTGGGGAGAGCTTTAGGTAGTATGAGGCATTTCCTCATTTTTTGAAATGTACCCACTTGGTTCGATGTCTTGGCCTTGAAGGCCTTTTTTCACCCGATGCTTACTTTTCAAACCAAGATAGTGAGATTCACAACATTGCCAAGGAGAATGCATTGTAGAGGGTGGTTGTTGAATTCGTGAATAGGATTGTTGGAAACTCAATTAATTCAAGCTTGGCGGGGGGAACAATTCTGCACAAAGAGTTAAATATTTCCCCAATTTTAGTCCTCAATGTGAGCTTAACATGTGCAAGCCTTTTATAAGTACAGAGGTCCAAAAACTTGGATCATTGACTTGGTAAACAACAGTCCACCCGACAGGGTAGGGGATGACTTACATTAGCTTAATAAGACTATATACCAGTGCCTGACGTCTGAAGGTGTGGGGAGAGTGTTAGGAAAGTCTTTGGGAGTCATTGGGAAGATAGGCACCTTTCAAATCTATTTCCATCTACAACTATTTCAAGTTCAACTTACATAAACAAGGCATTTAATTGAGAAGGACCAAAAATACGAACCTATGTCTCTAGGGGTTGTATGTTGGGTTCTTAATGCAAGAGTGGAATGGTGTTTGCTAGCTAGTACAGCTGTTAGGCAAGGTCTTTTTGACCTTGAAATAGGTCTTTCATATCCATTTTGTAATGAAGATGAGAGTGATTCCTTCTACCATTTTGTAATGAAGATGAGAGAGATGTCTTGCGATTAATGAAGACAAGAGTCGTTTCTTCTACCATGCCCTAGTAAGATTCATTGGCTTGGTTCAAGGGAACAAGCTAACTTCAGAGATCAGGAGACAGAGCCGTGGTGGGCTGATTCAAACCTTGAAGATGATAGATGCCTTGCAATACTCCTTGGTGGGGAGTGTGGCAGTAGGTTCCTACCCAAATGGTTGGGTGATCTTCCACAATGCAGGGGAGCTGCACTTATGGATGTGTACTGAACTTCCTACCTGAGGCACTTCCTATCTTTAAATGGAGGTCAGCTCTTCAGAACTGGCTGGAGGGAGTACCTCAACAGGCCGAAACAGATGTGGGCCCTGATGAGACACTAACCACCTATGAGCCATTGCCCAAACAGCTATGACCCACCTTCCTTAGTGCACGTAGAGGTGGACTCTTGTTTAAAGTTTAAAACTAAATTCTGTGTTGTAAATAGTTGTAATGCAAGTCTTTGTTTGGTTGTCTTACCTATGCCATGACTTCTATTGCATTGTGCTTCCTAGTATCTTTTGTACTTCTGAATGTGATAACTGTTTCCAATTTTCAGACGAGTTTTGATTATCATGGTATCAGGAGTGCAATGATTTTCACCATATTAATATCATGATTTACCTTTTTTCTCAGTCCACGGACCATTATTTTTAAGTAGGTTGTTATTATTATAAAGCTGACCTTTAATGCTTCACTTATAAGTATTTTATCACTATAAAAGGGTTTTTGTGCAGGCTCTATGTACCATGGTTCGCCTTTACTACTTGCAGTCCTTGGGCCATTAACAGTCAGTAGGTGAGAAATATCTTAATAAGGCTCTTATTGGAAGACTTAAACTTTAGATTGTTGTTTTTTCATCTCTTATACATCCTTATGCAGTGCTTCTTTTGCTTCTTTCATTTTAGTGGGATATTTGTTTACTTTGATCTACATAGGTATGTTGACATTAATGGATTAAAGATGTTTTTTAATGTATCATTATCTCTGTGGTTGATACAGAACAGGGGGACAGACGAAGGAGCTATTTTGCAGGCATTTACTTTTTCTCATACCTTCTAGATACCGATACTTAGTTATGCTTCTTTAAACATCTGAGCATCTCAATCAACTTATATTTAATCAACATCCTTTAAATGTCTCCTCTTCTTTCTATCTCTCGAAAGAATGTTGGAAAAGGAGCAAAACAATGGAGGAGGTGTAACCTTATCAAGTTATTAGATAGAAAATCCATTTTTTGAGACAGAAAACCTTCTTACTATTTACTGTACATGTCCATAGTTAGATGATCTAATAAATTTCCATAGCTATTTGATTAATATTTTAAGTATTAAATTTATCTCGTCTGGCTGCAGTCTTGTTTTCGTGTTTGCAGATTTTTTGGCAGCTCTGCTATTGCACAGAATTGGACATGCTCTCAATCTATCGTATATGCGAAGCAATGCATCGCTGAATTTATTGAAGTCTTTACGAATCCCAGGCATGTTATTATGAATTCAGAATTTATATACAGCCACCTTATCGTTATACAGTTTATTTCATTTGCATGGAAGGCCTATATATATATCCAAGAAAAACCTCATGGGAATATCCAAAGGATGCTTCGTGACATTCATGGATAGCATCCCTAGTAAACCTGTAGGTCTACAGTCTAGACTAGTGCACCTAACTCATCGGGATTCCAACTGGGCACCTACTGGCAGAGAACTAGCCAAATGCTGAACAACACTGGTGAACACTGAAAACTAATTGAGCTAACTTCTTGGGCTGTAGAAAGCCAATATATGAGCATGAACTTCGTAGTTAGTTATTGAGATATGCAGATGCTACCAGCAATGAACAAGGTTTGCCCATGTGGTGTAGAACAGTCGGTGATGGGGTGCACTGTTAAGGCACTCTGTTCTGTAAGGTCACCGGTTTGAAACCCGTGGGTGGGATGGAAGGAGAACAAATGGGAAGATTAGGATTAGTCTTTAAAAAAAAAAAAAAAAAAAAAAAAAATTAAAAAAAAATAAAAATGAACAAGGTTTATAAGGTATGCACAGATGAAAGGCTTTTTATTTCAGAACATAATTTGAAAAGTAACCAAAAGCATACAGAGAAGAGACTATTCATTTCCATGGGAGAGCTTCACAAGTCATGTGACGTGATGCTTTCAGGCTACTTGTTATACAGAGAAAAACGAGGTTCACTTTCCAGCTGGTGGTGGAAGGGAGATGTCATATGTGTGTGTGTGACATGCATAAACTAAAATGAATAAGAGATGTCCAACCTGTGTTAAGAAAAGTGATGTAAAAAAAGAAATAAATAAAAGAAACTAACATAGATGATAGATCCATCTTAACCCTGGGTCTTTTAAACACCAACTTCCAAGTGGTTTGCACACGGTTTTCCGCTAAATCAATTTCTGCATTTAGTAGAGGCAATTGTTAGCATGTCATTTCTTATTATAATTAAATAAATAACTGGCTGAGTTTATTGCTGCATATCTTTGCATCTGGTTGACTTATTTTTCTGTCGATATTTTCTAAAGAAATAAAAAGAGAGAAATTATTGAAATTTATAAGATATTTAAAAACGAGATATTACAGTGGCATCGGAGCTAGTTTTTCTGCCAGCCCGAAGGGGTTGTTTAAGAAATTCGCAGTAGTATCGTGCCAAATAATAAGTCGGGCCGAATTTTTGAGGAGGCCAAATTTTCAGTATGATCAAGGCTTTAGAATCTTGAAGACCAAGTATTATTTTAGAGGCAAGAAACCTTAGTGCAAATTTCTCAGGCCAGGTCGAGCTAATTTTGGTGGGGCCGAGGATGTGAGTAAGAGCAACTGCCTTTTTTGTTTGCATCACTGCAAGCCCTAGTCGTTGCCATTCCACCTTGCTTAGAGGGTTTCATATAGTGCAATTTTGTGAAAATAGTTACTGTCAAAGGCTGTGAAGATTGGCGTCCAGGGTTTCATTTTTCCATGTGCATGGGCTACGAAGCTAGCTACTTGCAGGATTAATATGCAGAGTACTATATTACCACGAATGCAGGAAGGCTGAATCAGATCGGTGGCTTGGTCACAGGAGATATGACAAGTCAGTGGAGTGAGTTTTGTTGATCAATACCAACAACGAAAACAGAAATCTGCAGGTGCCATGCTAGACTCATGGAAGATATGTATTGAATTTCTGTCATAAGTACTGGATCAATGAAACTCTGCGCTACTAGAAACACCAAGTCTTTGTAATTTTGTGCAAGAGTTGTGTGATAGCTTGAACTGTTGATAGGAGGGATGAAATACATCCAGACGCATTTGAATTAATATGCCAAAGATTTGATTGCTAGGGTTGGATATTGCGATATTATTAGCACCATCAATCTCCCTTTTCAAATCCAATGAGTAACTTGTAACTTGTGTGTGTTATTTCATAGAATTGGGGACTTTTCACCAACTCACAAGGCAAATCTAAACGTTTCTGCATTGTTTTATATATATCTGGACTATCAGTCTGTCCAGAACGAAATTCCATTACTGAGCAATAGTTGAAATTCAATTGAATGTTTAATTTGTTGGTTGTTGGTGACTCATATGAAACAATGCGTCCCTTGTACTGAATTTCATTTGTAAGGAGTTGCTAGTTTATTGGCATTTCACGTTATGAAATATGGGTTTGTGTTTTGTGAACCCGATATAGACATTCTTTAAAATTATAGGCCTTAGTTTTCTTAATCTGTATACATCTCTCTGTATGGATTATTTATAAACATATTCTAAAATAAAGTCTGATGCTCTTGATTTGAAAGAAAGAGAATGGTTTTACATTAAATTGTTGGCATATAGTAAAAAATAAACTATTGGTTGTAAATACAATAGAAGCCTGTTGGCATCAAGCACGCACAATTGTTCCTTGTGGTTGTCTGAGTAGAGTCAGTGCTAGTGGTCATTACTGAGGAATATATTTTAGAGTACAAGCAGTCCAACCTATTGTTGATGATCTGATTGTGACAGGGAATGTTATGCGCAACGATCAAGTTACGGGGGCAACCTATCACCTTGGATTGGGGGTATAACCATGAGGCTGTATGGTTGAAACTTGAAACCATCCGGCTTCATTATCAGCTGGGGACTTTCCCCAAAGGGCGGTTTGAAATTGGTCGCAACTGGACTCAGCTTTGTAAGGTGTAGTAGTAGCTGGTCTCAGCCTTGTAGTGGCCCGCAGAGTTGAACATTGGAGTGTGGGCTAGTGCAGTAGTGCACTGAGTCCAGATTCGAGGTAGCACTGTTGAAAAATGTAACTAGTGTCGGTCTTCATAATGTAATATAATGTAATTTTTAATATTTATCATTGACATATTTATTATATTCATTGTTATTATATTATTTTTGGTCAAAGCATGTTCTTCATGCTTATAGAGTCAAAAGAGTAAAAAAAAATTATTACGAGTCAAAGAGAAATATATTTGAGTCAAGTCCCATTTGGACTTTTTGTAAGAAAAGAAAAAGAATTTTTGTATTGAGTCAAAGTCCACCAAAGTTGACAAGTCGGCCCTATTTGGGAACAAGTTGGCCTGGGCCTCCAAGGGCCACCTACTTGCACTCCTGGACAGATATATATACAGAGGACAGTTCAACCTATTGGCACATCAATCAAGTACAATTCAAGGAGCAATTTTCTGAATTAGCAAAAGAAAAAGGTAGCCGAATTAAAGGAGAAAAGATCTAGCATGTGTAGGATACTTTTTGTGAATAAGGATGAATTTTTCTGTGACTACTGTAGGCCCGAAATTTCAGGACAGGGCCGAAATTTCAGGATGATGACAAATTTTGATAGTTTGACCATCGTTGACTTTGACTAGAGTTGACCAGATTTGGAGGTGACTTGGAGGAGGGTTGAAATTGACATTTTCATGGCAGTTTTTGGCCTCGGTCTTGGATATCTTATTTTGATTTGATTTTATAAGAGAAGTATTGTTGGGTTTAGGGTTGCGGAGGAGCGCCCCCCCCCCCCCCCCCTCTCTCTCGATCCCACTCACAAAACGCGCTTCGAGCGAGAGTGTTTTGGGAGCGCTCCCTGACTTTTCAGGAGCATTTCAGGGAGCGCTCTGGAGCGAACACTCCCTCCTTAAAAAAACCGCTCCGGGAGCGCTTTTTTTAAGGAGGGAGTGCTCGGGGAGCGTTCGCTCCCGAGCGTAAAAAACACTCCTGACTTTATTTTTGTGCGAAAAAAAAAACTGTGCGACGACTGTGGAAAAGGAGGGAAGGGTAGGGTAGGGGATAAAAGCCCTCCCTCCCCATTTTATTTTTCATTTCAGTTTGAGAGAGAAGAGAGAAGAGAGCTCAGAGCAAGAAGAGAGGAGAAAGAGGAAGAAGAGAGGAGAGGAGAAGAGAGGAGAGGAGATGAGGCCTCTGCTTGGATCAAATCATTGAAGGACAAAGAGGTAGGACCCCAATCCCCAATTATTTAATTTTTTTTTTCTCTGTGTTTTTAATTTGTTTAAACATGAAAATTTGATTTTTTTTTTCTATGTTTGATAAATTGATAATTGATTTGTTGAAAAATGAAAAAAATGAATTTCTTTTTGCTATGTTGCATTTTCATTTGTTTAAAAATGAAAAAAATGATTTTTTTATTTATATGTTGCATTTTAATTTCTTGAAAATTGAAAAAATGATTTTATTTTTTTATTTTTTTTTATTATTATTTATTTATTTATTTTTCTATATTGCATTTTTTTCTATTCCCATTTGGCATTCCTCCATTGTTTTGCAGGTTAAAAACTTGAAACTTGAAAGTTGAAACATCATGGACATGGCTATATTTATTGGCATTTTCTTCATGTTGGTTCCGTTTTTTGTTATTATGGTGTTGGAGAGTAGGAGAGAGAGGCCCATTCTAGAATTGGAGGATGAAGAAGTGGGTTACAGTGGATATGATGAAAAACCTGAAGAGGGGTACCAACTTGAGGAGGAAGGGGACTTAGGGGAGAGTGGGGATAATGAGACCATAGTGACACCAACTAAAATTGACCAAACACCATTGTGGAAATATTTTACTTGGCCTGAAGCAAGGAAAGGGGGTGGAACCACTAAATTTATATGCCCCCATTGCAATACACAATACACAGGTTCATACACCCGTGCCAGAAGGCACCTTTGTGGGAAAAGGCCATGGGATGGAGATAAAAATATAGGAATCATAACTTGTGTAAGTGTGTCAACAACAGATGGAGCCAAATACATAAGGGAGGAGGAGGAAGCCCAATACAAATTTAAAAGATCTAAGGGTTTCATTGAATCTTATTCACCATCACAACATGGACAAAGAAGTCAATCAACTTCCACCCATGGCAGTGGATTTGGAGGCACACTTGGACCAAACATCTCTTTAAGGCGTAGAACCATATCCGATTTCCTTGATGAAGGGTCCAGGAGTGATGTGGATTCAAAAATTTTCCGATTTCTCTATGCATGTGGGGTACCATTCAATGTTCTTCGTTCACCATATTGGCATGAAATGGTTTCTGTCATTAATGATGCCCCCAAAGGATACACGAGCCGTGGGTATGACAAGGTTAGAACCGTGGGCCTTGATCATGAAAAAGCAAAACTAACTCATTCTTTGATTAGAATGACAAGTTCTTGGAATGAGCATGGGGTGTCCATTGTATCTGATGGATGGACAAATGTAAAAGGTAAGCCATTGATCAGTGTTCTTGCTGTGTCTGTTAGTGGTGCAATATTCCTTTCATCTCATGATTATTCAGATAAGTTCAAGACCGACATCAACATTGTAGAGCCATTACTTGAAATAATTGAACGTATTGGACCATACAATGTCATCCACGTCATCACTGATAATGCTACTAATTGTAAGGCAGCGAGAGCAATTATTGAGGATAAATACCCCAACATATTTTGGTCTGGGTGTTTGGTTCATACAATGAACCATTTGATGCATGATATAATTAAAAACAAACAACCTCAATACATATGGCTTGGTGATTTGTACAAGAGATGGAAAAAAATGATCAGATTTATTACAAATCATAGCAATACCCATGGTCTTTTCCGCAGTCACTCAACATTGGAGTTGTTGAAGATAGCAAAGACTAGATTTGCTAGCTATTACCTCACCTTCAGGCGCCCTTTGAAGGTAAGAGAGTCATTGGTTGCCATGGTATCAAGTCCACACTGGCAGGTATTAAAGGACAGGGCAACAACAATAGTTGACAGGCAAGGTTTTGAACAGGTGGAGGAGACCGCTCATGATCCTTTGTTTTGGGCATGTGTGAGGGAAATTTTGAGTTTCACCAAGCCCATTTATAACATGATTCATTTTGCAGATACATATAAACCAGTGATTGGGGAGGTGTATGATCAGATGGATAGCATGTTAGGGCAAATAAAAGATGTTGAGGACAAGGATCCAAACTTGTATTCAATGATTCACGATTGTGTGTTTGCACTGTGGAATAAACTGAATGTTCCACTACATGCTTTGGCGTATATCCTTATGCCAAAATACTACTCTCCATCTTGGTTGGGCCAACTTGCACCTGGGCATGGGGTTAGTATCAGACCTCATATAGATCCTGAGGTACAAGAGGGATACATGAAAACATTAGACAAGTTAGTCCCTGAAACAAAGGAGTGTGCTAATCTGTGCCTTGAATTAGGAAGATACTTCAGTTGCACTGGTTTGTTTGGTTCTTTTCATGCAATGGAAGATAGGGACAGGTTTGATGCTCTCACATGGTGGGATACATATGGCGGCATGGGACATTTGCCAAAATTGGCAAAAAAGGTTCTCTCACAAGTTGTAAATACTTCTTTTGCAGAGAGGTGTTGGAGCGCCTACAAATTCATCCATAATGTGAGAAGAAACAGACTCAACGAAAACCGAGCAGAAAGCTTGGTTTATGTGCACTACAACTTGAGGTTGTTGAGTCATTATTGTGATCGGGCTTATGAGGATCTCTCATATAAATTTTGGGACAACAACCCAGAGGATGATAATTTGGAGGACGACACTATACATCTGGAAGAATTGGAAGCAGAACTTTTGAGAGATGAGGATGAAGCAGCAGTAGGCATGCCATTGCGACACCCACCATCCGGTAGTAGTGCCAGTGCCAGTGTTTGAGTTCCCACTGTTATTTCTTTGCTAACTCCACCCCCATCCTCACATGGAGGGCATGGGGCTTCTAGTCATGGTCGTGGTACTTCCAGTTCCCACGAGGGGACTGCTGGAAGACCACAATTACCACAAGCTACTCATAGATTAGACATTTCTCGTGGCAAGAGGCCAAGCAATAGATGAAATAGATTTACGATTTACTAGTCTTTTCTATTTTCTAGTAGTTTTTAACTTTTTATAACTGTTGAAACTTGACTCTTTCATGTTTAATGGAAGATATTTTTTGTTAACAATATATGACAATTTAAGTTGAAAGTTTGAAACTTTGAAGGTGGTAGTTATGACTTATAAGTCTATAACTCATTATGAATATGATGCTTCATGAAAGTTGAAAGTTGTTTCATTTCGTTTCATTTTATAACATTTCATTTCATGTTAAATATTCTTTGTTGTAATGATTACAACTATGGTGATCAATGAATCAATGATGATAAATGTTATATATTGAATTCTGAAAGCTTGAAACTTTAATATTGATGAATCATGAGACTCAAGAGTCATTATGTTGTATGTTTCTAACTTATGGACGTGGTTGATGAAGATTATAAGTTATAACTTCTAGATGATTGATGTTGTATGGTTCAATCTATGTTTTTATGTTTTTTATGTCTAATTCATCATTCTACATGATTTTGTTGACATATATGCATCAAAATATTAAAAAAATAAAAAAAAATATATATTTTAAAAAAACACTCGAGCTTTTGGAAATGGCGCTCTCGCTCCCCGCTTTCGCTCTCGCTCCCAAGTAAATTTGGTTGGGTTTCCCCTTTGTGGGGTTTTTCCGTAGCTTGGAGCCTAATTTTGGTGTCTCTTGTCTCTTTGTTTTCCTCGTTGATTGAACATTTGTATAATTGCTTGATGAAAAAGACATAATATATAATAAAAGGCTATTTAACATTCACAGGTAATTATCAAGAAGAGGAATCAAGTTTTAATCTACACTCTACTTGGTTTCTCAACATGGTATCAGAGCTATAGTGATGACGAGCACTTATGAAGAAGCTCTAAGTAGGGCTAAATTTGAAGGAAAAACAGAATAAAAGTCCAGTTTGTAAGAAGACCTAAGAAGCCGAGATTATAAGGGTTGTTGAACCACTTTATTTGCTATGGAAAGAGTCAATCTATGGAAGTTCAAACCTTCTCATTCACACAGTCCAAAGAAGTTATAATATGATACCCAGTATCACAAGAAGATTGAACCAAAATATTGAAGGACAAATTGCGATCTCTGTCTAGAAGGATGAATATTTGAAGTTATTTTCACTAAAGAATCGTAGCAAAGTTCTGGAACTGATCATCTCTTCTTTGTAAAGGTTGTGCAGACTCTGTGGTAAAGGTAGTGTTATCAGAACCGAACTGGTTTCGAAAAACTGCCCGGTTCGACCGGTTTGGAGGCAAAACCGGTCCGAACTGGTCGGTTTCGCCGATGAACTAGTTCAGACCGGTTCAGAGATCGGTTCCACCGGTTCACAAGCCTGGGCATTAAAACAAAAGAAATATATATTTTTTTTAATTTTTTTTTAAATTATTATTTTTCCTAGTTACTAACGCTACCCTAGCCCCCCCCTAAAGCTACTTAAACACCCCCACCCCCTCTATTTCACTCACACTATTCATTCGAGTCTCTTGCAATTCTTGAGCTGAGTTCGGTGAGGAGAATTCAGAGAGTTTTTTGCAGGGTTGTTTCGAGGGAGATTTTTAGCAGATTTGAAGAGCTAATTGGAGCCTTGGAGAGTTGTTTGGTTGGCAGATTTTCAAGCTACTTCAAAGATTTTTTTTTCCCCAGAGATTTTTGGGTTTTCTTCAGTGGTTTTTGCAACTGGTGGAAGATTTTTTTATTTATTTTGTTGGGGCTGCTACATAGTTGATTTTAGAGGATTTAAAGCTGATTTTCTCCAAAATTTTAGAGGGTAAATCAAAGGCCATGGGAATCAAGCCATAATCCCATTGTAGACTTGAATGCTACTCATTCTTCAGATGAGGTCAAGGAGGATGATCAGGATGATAATTCTGATGATGATTGATGATTGATGATTTGATCATTGATTTGTTGTAGCTATAGGTTGTAGTATAATACTATGATCTATGATGTTATTTTGGACTATCAAGGCGTTTTCGAGCCTGCTTCTTGATGTTTGTAACATTTTTGGTTCAACGATGTTTTGCACTAAGTGCTATTTTGGTTATATGCAGTATTAATTGCTATAGAAATGATAAATTTTGCATATTTGTGTATAAATGGTTTGGATTCATATGGATGCACATGAATATATCTGTTTTTTCTTTAAAATATGAATATTTTATGTGTTTTTGGTAAACTGGTTTTTTTTCCGGTTCCGATCGGTTCCCGGTCCACAATGTTTTCTGGTTCTGTTTTATGGAAATCAAACGTATGAGTAAGTATGCTTTCCCTAAGTGTGGTGGTGCATTTAGAACAACATAAAGAAAGATATCTGACCTTTTCCTTAAAATGAATAGATAAGGGAAGAAAACCTACTTGTAATCTGTTCACTTTTCCTCACCTCCCTTCGTCGCTTCCGTTGCTCTTAATCGAACTGAACTCGCTTGATTGGTACCTGCAATGGCAAACAGAAGACAGAAAATGACATAAAGGCAATATGATCTACTCAAGTTAAACAAATTGAATCGATTACATTTGTAAATACACATATAACATCATTGACACATGCATTAGGAAATGAACAAATGTCTTTATTATGAAGTAGAAGGAGAAGTTACAGCCAGTTGATCGATTCGATGTCAACCCTCCAGCGTCAGTCCCATCCTCATCACACTAGCATCATCATCATTCCAACAACATAACATTAAATGTACAATACCTGCAAGAGCTGTGATCTCACCAGCATAAGTCTACTTAATACAAATTCTTGCTCTCTTGTGCACTATGATCAGTGCTCTATTTATAAGTAGATGAAGGTAGTTTGACATAAATGAAACATTGAATGGATTTTCCAAAAATGGATGAAGAAGTTTTCTTGTTCATGGGAATAGGAGGATAAGAGGTTTAATGGCTGCATGGTGTCCATATTCGAAGCTATCAGATGAGGTGAAAACTGGAACAACTTCTAGAAGTCACTACAGGTTGGGAAGATTCCTGGAATCTAATGAACAATTCGCTCCCAGTCGACCAACGCACTCTAAAGTGGGGCCTAGATCCTCTGCAACGTAGCCTTGCATGGGAGTAGATGCTATGCAAAGCAGTTACTGCAGTCTAGGGGTGCGTTGATGGCTCAATGGGGCACTTCAACTAGCATCTAAGCAGTGAAAATTTCATGAAGGAAAAACATCAATGGGATGACTTGTTTAGGGCATGTAGCAAATAATTTAGAGTATGATAGACCCTAATGGATACTGATCTGTGTTTTGGGATGATGCACAAATTGACCTGTAACAACTGCCCCCTAAAGCATGAAGTAAAAAATGATAATGTTGATTGAATGCTTTATGATGTGATGAGTAGGATTTTAAGCGGACGGTGACCTGTATCAATTACAATACATTACATCATGATATCTTTTCATCTTGGACATGAATTGCTGAGGGAGGCATACCCATACTCAACACATAAACTATCATAACATCAGAAAGTCGTTTACAGATATAGACTTGTTTACAGATATAGACCCATGGTAGGATGATCATCTGAGTAGTGACCATCGTATGAATGATTTGGTACTACTCCTGAAATCACAGACTGGATGGATGAAACTAGATTTGGGGTCTTTTATCTCGTTCACTCGATCGCTTAAGTGCGAGTCTAACCATGCGAATATGTGATTTGAAGTCGAACATGGGAATACATCGTCTGATTACCAGCCAATGATTTAAGTCGTTAACAAACGCAAGAGAAACCATCGTTGATGATAATGGCTCTCAAGGTACTGCAGTACATTCTGCATGGTGTGAATAGATGATTTGATGTCGAACACCATACAAAGTCTTTCGGTCGAAGGCCTTTGATGTTAACCTGTCGCCGGAAGCGAGAAACCTGCTGTTGATGTAAGAAAGCTCCAAGGAACTGAAAAATTGTTTCTAAGTCAACTTCTTGGATGATGAGCTAATGTCGACAGGAAGCAACTCGTCGCAGGAGGGCCTTGATGTTTCCCCCATCAACGACACGAAACGGGAGTAATGATTTTAGAGACAGACTGTAACTAATGAAGCAATGTCAGGGATGGCGGTCATGAAATGAAGGTTTATGAGTATTGCAAAGAATGAGGAATAATTGAGTGACTTCTCTTGAACATATCAATGACACTGAATGAGTTGGCAGCATTGACCCAAAACCGAAGTGATGGATGGTGTGATAGACCATAGGTATGATAGACCATCAAGCAGATTACCCAACCCAAAAATCACGGGGATGAAGTGAACGAGTGTCATGTTCAAGAGCGACTTGCTACCATAAAGTGTTTTATCCCTTACCAATTTTCTCCAGTCATTGCTGACCAGTTCTCTTTATTTTTTAACAAGCTTGAGGTGGATAACATATGCTTGATGTATAATTCCACCCTTCGGGTGAGTCTATCGCTATGTGATGCTTTAACAAGTCTAGCAAAGGTGAAAATCGATCTTGTCATGATGGACAAGTTCGTCGCTATTTGATGCTTTAACAAGTCTAACGACAGTGAAAACTCAGTCCTTTTTCATATTTAGAGAGTTTGAAAAAAGGGAGGAAAAGAAAACTCCACAAGTTCTTTTTCATAAAATAGTACCTCAGATCCGAAAAAGTGTAAAATAATACATGAAAGAACCTCCTAGCCATGTTCGACTAGGGTTTTCCTTTTTCGTAAACATAATCTATCCCAGTGCGGAAAATGGTTAAACTTATATTGAGTAGATGTCGTTTCAATTCCTTTTACGAGCTGGAAAGGATAAGTGCTCGATAAGCTTTTTATATTTTGGGAGTCTAAAAAGAGCTGAAAGAGAACTCCAGGGGGGTTCCTTTTCCGTGTTTAACAAATCTCGAAAAAGAGATAAAAGTGTGCTTTGTGGTCAAAATTGCATTTCACGATCATGCACGACGAACTCACTATATTCAGCTGTAAACCTGCTCAAAGAACCACCAATGGATTAACAATACCTATTTAAATAGTAAAAAGAAATTAATAAATAAAGACTATAAAAATAAGAAATTACCAAGTCATTTTTACCATTTCATATTTACCATTCATATTTCAATGCTCTGAGCCAGTTTTACCCTCGAACTTCAGCAGCTGATTGCGATAGATTTTGTGGACCATTTCTCGTGCCGTCCGGACCAAGTAGGAGATCTTACCTTCCTCTTTCTATTGGTTGCATTCTTGTTCAATTTCATGCAATTTTTTTAGGGTTTTGGGGCTCCTAGGGTAAATATACAATGCCCTAGGACCAACGCACCCTTGGATGTCGAAAAGTGCGTTGCGAGAGGCTGGAAAGAGGCTTAGTTCCTCTGCAACGCCCTGTCTTCTAGTTAGGAGTGCATTGGGCACATTTCAAAAACTTGCATCTTGTTTTCTACTTAAAATTTCTCTAGTTTTTTGCATGGAATGGATCCTAACTAAGCCTATGGTTTGCTTTCAGACTTTGATCAGATTAGAATGTCGATTACACGGCGAGAAAGAGAACATGAAGAACATGATATGGTTGCCCTAAATGATCCTGGCACTGTGAGAGCCCTCAGAGACTGTGGGTTGCTCAAGTACTTTAGATTATCAGGGATGAGGCAACACATGGAACTATTGCAGTTCTTGATTCGTTCATGGGACTCGACACTACAAGCATTTCACATTGGGGACAAAGTGCTCCCAATATTGGTCGATGACATTTACTTTCTGACAGGTTTGTTGAGACGTGGTGCCCTCATTTCCCTTGTGGGCTCCATTCATGGAGGTGAAAGAGTGAAGGACTACATTTGACAGTTTTGTCGACCAAGAACTGAGCCTAGCAAAGATAGAAAGATAAATATCAAAGATGTACATGATATGCCTTTGCGAACGCTCCTATTTACTATCGCAAAGCTAGCTGGCAGCGTGACACTACATGTCGCGGACAGATCATACATGCAGTATGCACTTGAGTGTCTCGAGCCAACTATGTTCAACTGGGCTGAAGCAGTACTCCTTCAGATGAAAGAACAACTGACCCAAGTAAAAAGTGGAAAGACCAAAAATTTCAGCTATTGGTCGATCTTGACCACTTTCGTTTTGGAGCAAGTTCCATTGATGCAACCACAACATGTGACACTGGGATTAGTTGGTCCTAGAGATCCATGGATGCTGCAGTGGGTTGAGCTGATGGCTAGACATGTTGGTTAGTCATCGATCTCTTTTTCCACTGCATTTTTCAGTTGGCTCCAAAGACAGAATATCTTCATAGAGGAGCATCCATATGCATGGATGGATTTCCATGGAGATCCAGATTTGATTTTACCAGCCGACGCTCAATGGGGTGCTATAGGTAAAATGTTTGACCATGTTTTTGATTTTTTGGGTTTTTTATGTTGAGATTTTGTGTATTTGGGGTAGAATAAGTTGTGCTCTAGGTCCCAAATTTTGTGGAGGGACTAGAGTACACTTGATCTACAAGACCCAAAAGTTGATTTGGGAAATTTCATTTGGTTTGGGAGATATTAAATTAATTAATTATTTTAATGTATTTCCTAAGTTAAAACTTAAGGAACTTAAATAATTAAAGTGAATTTAATTAAACATGTGATGAAATTGTCTTAAGTCACACGGATCAAGCTTTCTTTTAATCTTAGCCATTGATTCAAGTTCTGATCATGGCCGTTGGTTTCCCAACGAGAAAAGTATAAAGGAAAGGCTTGGGGTCATTTGTAAAGACATACAGAGGGAGAGCACTGAAGTTAAGCTGAGATTCTAGGGCAGGGTTTGCTAAGAATACTTAGAAGTGTTTTAGCTGCAGAGAGGGGAATTTAGGCCAAGGAGATGATCTGATTTCGGGGTCTAGAATACACGAGGCAGAGATCAGCTCAAGGACAATGCAAAAGAGGAGAGCAGCAGCAGCAACAACAGCAACAAGGACAACACAGTCCCTCCAAGGACAGTGTGATTTTCAGCAGGAAACCCTCAAAGGGTTATGCATTGACCCTAAGGGGCAGCGTAGTGACTGCGTCACCCAGTCTAGAGTAACACAGTCTCTTCCAGAGCAGCGCTGAGGATTTGAGGGGCTTCAGAAGCTGACATAGAGGTTTTCAGGGGCAACGCTAGGGTTTCTGGGCTCTAATCTTCGCTGAGTTCTGTAAATCCCATTTGAGGGTGTGGATCAGTCATTATTTTGGCTCTAAATCAGCCAGTGAGCTGTAGATCTAGTATATTCTCTGTCGGGATTTCCAGATCTAGAACCCAGATTTGTGTATTTAGAAAAATTCTTAATAATAAAACCTTCGAGCAGCCAGAGACCGGTTTTCCCGTATTGGGTTTTTCCGGGGACTATTTGTCCAGAAATAACTGTGTCACTTTGTCTATGTGTGCATGAACTTGTTCTAGATCTGGATTGGTAGAGATTTGTTGAATTTATTCAGTTAAAATGCCATTGCTTGAAAATGCCATCAACTAGCTTGGCTTGGTGAAACAACTCTCTAGAGCTCAATAGCATGTAAAGATGAAGCGGGGAATGACAAAGTTTCAATTGGGAAAGATTTTAAAGTTTCGATTTTTAAAGTTTCGATGACAACTCATGCCTTCATCATGACTCATACTTGCTAAAAACATAAGTGATGACCTCAGAAATGACCATTGTACTTTGATTTAATGCTAACTGACTCGAATGACATTCACCTTAACACTTCTAATCATTAACTGACACCTAGCACCTGATTTGAAAAGACAAACAGGAATACATCTTTTTGTAGCATACTTAGTGTATTTCCTGGCAGTTTCGCTACAAAAGTATCAACAGTTTCGTAGCGAAAACTGCATTTTTACAGTGCAATTCGCTACGAAAACAGGAAATCTTGGCTAAAATGACCTTTTCGGATTTATAAGCTTGGGAAATGAAATATGTCAGGAAATAATGATTGAAGTGACATGAAAGACTTGAATGGGGGTGGGTTTGGACCTTAGGATAGGCTACTAAGGAAAAATTTAAAATTTTCCTTTACCAACTAATGACAAATGAACTCTATGGCCATACCTTTGACAAATGAACCCCTAAGACTATGTCAAATGATGTTTCACTTTTTCTGAGTGATAACATAATGTATAATTGTGATGTATTGCTAGAGCACACCCTTGATGCTAAGAGGGAGTGTTGGATTTTGTGTATTTGGGGTAGCATCAATTGTGCTCTAGGTCCCAAAGTTTGTGGAGGGACTAGAGTACACTTGATCTACAAGACCCAGAAATTGATTTGGGAAATTTCATCTGGTTTGGGAGATATAAAAATAATTAATATTTTTAATGTATTTCCTAAGTTTTTAGGGAACTTAAATAATTAAAGTGGATTTAATTAAACATGTGATGAATTGTCTTAAGTCACACGGATAGCTTTCTTTTAATCTTAGCCATTGATTGAAGATCTGATCATGTCTGTTGGTTTCCCAACGAGAAAAGTACAAAGGAAAGGCTTGGGGTCATTTGTAAAGACACACAGAGGCAGAGCACTTTAGCTAAACTGAGATTCTAGGGCAAGGTTTGCTAAGAATACTTAAAAGTGTTTCAGCTGCAGAGAGGGGAATTTAGGCCAAGGGGATGATCTCATCCTGGGGTCTGGAATATACAAGAGGCAGAGATCAGCTCAAGGACAACGCAGAAGAGGAGAGCAACAACAGCAGCAAGGACAATGCAGTCCCTCCAAGGATAGCGTGATTTTCAGCAGGAAACCCTCACAGGGTTACGCAAAGACCCTAAGGGGCAGCGTAGTGACTGTGCCACCTAATCTGGGGTAACACAGTCTCTTCCGAAGCAGCGCTGATGGTTTGAGGGGCTTCAGAGGCTGACGTAGAGGCTTTCAGGGGTAGCACTGGGGTTTCTAGGCCCTAATCTTGGCTGAGTTCTATAAATCCCGTTTGAGGGTGTGGATCAGTCATTATTTTGGCCCTAGATCAGCCAGTGAGCTGTAGATCTAGTATATTCTCTGTCGGGATTTCCAGATCTGGAACCCAGATTTGTGTATTCAGAAAAGTTGTTAATACTAAAACCGTCCAGCAGCCAGAAACTGGTTTTCTCGCATTGGGTTTTCTGGGGACTATTTGTCCAGAAATAACTATGTCACTTTGTCTATGTGTGCATGACTTGTTCTAGATCTGGATTGATAGAGATCTGTTACGTGTTTTGCTTCGATTTTGACTTGAATTTATTCAATTAATAACTTGTCTGAGTAGGAGGAGCATAACTAGATTAACAATAATAATTTCTGCATAAAGTGTAAAGATTCAGAAATTTCTACATGGTATCAGAGCAATTGCAGATCTCGGAGGGTCACTAGCAAGGGAATGAAGGTTCTAGCTGCAGGAAGTAGCTGGAAAAGTAGCAGAAACGCAGATTTGAAGGGACAACGCAGTTTTTAGAGGCAGATCCACACAGAGGGAAGGGTGACACTATCTAGCACTGTCTCCTAGCAAGCCCACGCAATTATTGCGCAGAGGTAGCTCAGAAACATTGCTGGATTGGTCTGAAGCTAACCAGTGTGATTCAGATCTGAATCTGTCAGATCCAGAAAAGAGTGCAGAAAAGCTGCAGAAATTCAGAAGAGTTGGTGGGGTTAAAATTCTGAAGTTTTTCAGATTTTTAGCCTTAGCACAAGTGACAAAGAGCGGGAGGAGATCAACTTCTCAAGAGAGTTTCTAACCAAAGGAAACTTGCAGTTTGATCAGAGGATCAAAGAAGAAGCTGAATCATAGTTGATTTGGTAGATTTCCAAGGAGGGAAATCATTTGTTAGAGGCAGCAGAAGGTGCCTGTTTTACCACAGGCCTTAGATCCAGTTCTCTAACAAAGAGAAAAGGAAGTTCCGAGACATTCTGAGCAGATGGCTCCTCATGGACTGCGTGATCAGGATGGATTGGATGGTCTCTCAGACTTTTCAGTTTGGAAGGCAAGGATCCTGATAGTCCTTGAGGCATACAATCTTAGAGATCATGCAGAGCAAACTCTGGCCAAATCGATAGATCCGGATCTCGTTCGAAAGCATAAGGAAGTTGCTGGGCATGCCAAGCGTCTGATTATGGATGGTATCAAGGACCATATTGTACCACACGTAGCTGAGAAGAAGACAACTAACGAGATTTGGAAGGCCTTGACTTCCCTGTATGAGGGAAAATATGTCCAAAGAAAGATGCTGTTGGAGACTCAGATGAGGTCATTCATGATGACCAAGGGAGAAGACATGGAGCATTTTCTCTTTAGATTGCAGTCAATCAGAGATCAGTTGACTAAAATGGGTGCAATAGTGGATGAGGCTGTGATAGTCAGGACTGCCCTGAATGCAGTCACAGATGAGTGGGAAACCTTTCTCCAAAGTATCTTGGGCAGAGCCGACCTCCCAGATTGGGACAACTTCTTGTCAATTCTGCGTCAAGAAGAACTCCGCAGATTCACCCAGAGGTAGCACAACCCTGCATTTAGCAAAGTGAAGAAGGAAGATGAGGAAGATGCAACCTTGGCATCAAAGAAGCAACCAAAGAAGAAGAAGGATCTCTCAAAGATCAAGCGCTTCTAGTGTGGTGAAATGGGACATTTTGCCAGCAATTGTCCTAAGAATAAAAGGGACAAGGAAGCATCTTCTTCCAAAGCAGCTGTGGCAGATGATGGGTCAGGAGATGATGCAACCATGAGTGCTCATGAACTACAAAGGTTGGGTGACATGGAAATGTAAAGGAGTTACATAGAAGAAGGCGGGATCCTTGAGCAGCTCATCTCTTGGATCACATGCGAGCTACGACAGCCTTAAGAAAATAGCAAGACAAGTGGAGCAGTGGGTGCATAGATCACAGATGAAGCAGGCAGAGGAAGATTTGAAGACTGGAAGAAGCAGCGTAGAGCAAGGCAGCAGTAGTGTAGAAGCAGTAGCAGTGTAGAGGCTGATGTGACTTCAGCAGCGCAGAGCAGAGCTGCTTACGCAGTGCAGAGCTGCAGCAGCGCAGAAAGCTTCAGAGGGATAGCGCAGTGTAGCAGCGCAGAAAGCTTCAGAGGGACAGTGTAGTGCAGCAACAGCTTGATAGATTTCAGCACAAGGAGTTGATGTGACTTCAGTAGTGCAGAGGGGGTCTGATTACGCAGGCAGAGCTGTCGCTGTGCATCGTTCTTTAGATGCCAGCATAGATCTATAGCTTATGGAGCTTCAGTGATGAGGATGCGGCCCATCTGACTTGTCTGTCAAAGATTGGGCAGGAGATTCAGTTGTTTCTCTCAACAGCTGAAGTTGCAGTGCAACAGATCAACAGTGGCAGTGCTATAAGCAGCACAGATGCAACATATTGAGAGGGAGTTGTAGTACAGTGGTTGTAGTGGCAGTGGCAGAGTCATGGGCAACAATACAGTATGGTAGCAACAATGCAAAGTTTAGTGGTAGCTGACCAAGCTTCAATAACATAGAACCAGTGCCCAAAATCATGTAATGTGTTATCACAAAATTGTACTTGATTGGCTGTTGATCAGACAACTCTATGTAATTGTTTCAAACCAACTTTTGACTGAAGCTTAGCCTCTTCAGTTTGAGAGGGCTCTCTCAAAGGGGTTTATGATATTAGATAATGATCGTACTAGATGGCTAACTCTATTTGAAAAGTAACTTGATTTTTGTGTATGTAGGTTGAAAAGAATGCAGGCTTGCTACCATTGGGCTTATGGAGTCAACAAATCAGTAAATTCAGTGGCAGGGTTTCTTGACATGGAAGCTGGGGCAGATTAGAGTTTTTAACAAAGGAAAATCATACATAAAACATAGGGCAACACAATCATTTCATCAATAAAGGAAGTCAGAGCATAAACATATGAATTCTGAGTAATAAAGATGAAATCTACTGCAAGTGGTAAACATAAAGATATAGATATGAAAGACATTAAAAACTCCATGAGAATCTCAAGTCTGTCAAGAAGAAGTCCTTTGTATTACTGATATAAGTCAAATTACATAAAGCGGCAGTATGGTGCAAAAAATCTCCAACCCTTTACTAATTTGATGATTTGCCTTTAAATAGACATTCTTACAGCAGGGATAATCTGCCTCTTGGCTAGATTCATCGAATTCTTCTTATGACACCTCAAATAACAGAAAACATGTATTTTAACAAGAAAATGACAGCTCACCCTAAAAATGACTTTTCCTAATAGGACTCAAACTCCTATTTATTACATCAGTCTACCTTATCTTTAAAACAATTACATATCAGTTACAACTAAGCATCAGATGTTCAAATAGGCTATGACATAACTCATCACTAGTTGACATATTAAAAACTCTCCTAATCATGTGGAACAACCCTATTTTTAGGAGTACAAGACATTATCTTCAATGAAAGCTTTAGCGGATGAGTTGTCTCCACTGCATTGTCTTCAAGTCGTAAATATTTGGTGGTAAGGTCCCTTGACCTGTTGGATGTGTCCACCTATCCAAAAATGCCATTGGGATGCATCAAAACCTTCAAAAGTAGCTCGCTACGAAAACAGGACAATTTCATAGCAAGCTTTCATAGCGTCCAAAAAATAGCTTTTGCACCTATAAATTTTGCTCTTTGGCTGTTCCAGGGTGTCAACCAGGACATGACACATCATCACCACCATTCTCCCTTCTTGAAAGCTGCAAAAACTGGTTTTGGAAGCAAATAAGCTGCTATAGAATTTTTCCTAGTGTTTTCTTGGCTTTAAGCCTAGGAAACGCTATGAAACTGCGAAAAACTGCAGAAATTCCAGATTTCGACATTGTCCTAAAAAATTGACCTCCAGCTACAAAAACTTGGTCTTCAACATGCCATAAGCTTTCTAAAACATAATCAATCTCAACTTAGGACCCCTGTGGTGTTTCTTCTTCATTAATGATAAGTTGAGCTATGGGCTCCTCAACTACAGTCATCTTTAAGCCTTTTTTCTCCAGCTCTTCATGAATCAATTCTAATTTCTCTTGAAGGTTTTTGACTTGGTCCTTCAGTTTTCTGTTCCTAGATTTCAAGTGCAGGTTCATTTTTCTGATATGCTTCACCTCTCCTCTCAATGGTTGAATCCGTTTGATCAATTGCTGTGTGTTATCTAAGGTCTTTGACATAGTATTTACCCGCTCTTCCCAAATTTCTTTCATTTTCTCAAACTGTACCTTTTGAATCTTGTGCTTCCTTGGCTCTTTCTTCAAGACTGCTATTTCTTCATTTGCCAGCTTCAACTGCTCCTTAAGAACCTCAATCTCTATTTTTTCAATGATTTTCTCTTTTCCTTTCCTTTGCTTAATGACTAATTCTTCTTTTCCGAGTGAGGAAAGGTCAATGATGCTTGGTGGTGGCTGGACAGTTTCAGTGACCTTTTGAGCTTCTTTACTACTTTCCAAGAGTTTTCTAGCATGTCTTGTCATGGGTTTCCTAGCTTGAAACACAAATCCTGCATCCTCACCCTCAAACTCTAACTTCTTGGCTGTTTTGGCTTTCTTGAGCTTCTTTCCTGTCTCATCTATGTCTTTAACTTGGACTATGGGTGTTTCCTCAATATCAATAGCATGCAGAATGTCTTCTAAATTGCCCTTAGCCACTGTTTGGCTTCTTGTAACCTCTTACTGCCATGTTTGCTCGCTGTTGGCTTTTGTTTTGCAGGTGTAACAACATGTGTATCAACTTTCTGCAATGCCTCTGTCTCCATGATTACTGGCTCATTTTTCTCTGCCACTAAAGGCTCACTTTGCTCTGCCACTGAAGGTGATGGTATACCTCTAGGTTTAGGAGTTCTTTTAGGAGTGATGGCATCTACTTCAAAACCACTTACAAACAGGAAAGATGACCAGTCTCTGCCTAATCTCTTTAACTCCTCTAAAACTAGCAACTTGATTAAACCATGATGAAAGAGTGAGGTTTCATTTCCTTCTGATTTAGCTTGAACTTTATCTGACATTTTAGCTAAGCTTCTGTATAAGTAGAAAGGCAAATTAAGAGATCTCTTACCAACAAAATGTAGCAAAAGCCTGAAATGGTATGAGTAGGCCATCTGGTACCTCTCTTCACAAGTGAAGTATTTCTGAATGATTAGCAACAACTTTGAGAAGTTGTCTTTCATGTAGCTCCTTGGGATGGCATTTGTGAGATCAATCTCACTATGCTCTAGCTTGATAAATTCCTTGCATTCCTGCATGGTGAACTTGAAACCTTTGAACCATTGTTCTCCTCCCCTAGGAATTCCTGTTGCAACTGCAATAGTCTTTGGTGTTATAGTGAGGTTCAACATCACCACCTTTGTAGCTGTCACATTGAAACTGATGGCAAACTCTTTAGAAACCTGCACATGGCATCCTTGCAATCTTTGGCAAAACTGCAAACACCCTGTTCTTCTAAAAACTTCTAAGGCAGTTGGGTCTTCATTCAACAAATTCATGTCTGATGGCTCATATCTGAGACAATGGCCTCCTTTGTTGGTCTTCGTCTTTGCAGCCATGGTGCTTTTATACTTTCTCTGCCTCGCTTGATCAATGACACCTGCAATTGCTTGAAAATGCCATCAACTAGCTTGGCTTGGTGAAACCACTCTCTAGAGCTCAAAAGCATGCAAAGATGAAGCGGGGAATGACAAAGTTTCAATTGGGAAAGATTTTAAAGTTTTGATGACAACTCATGCCTTCATCATGACTCATACATGCTAAAAACAGAAGTGATGACCTCAGAAATGACCATTGTACTTTGATTTAACGCTAATTGACTTGAATGACATTCACCTTAACACTTCTAATCATTAACTGACACCTAGCACCTGATTTGAAAAGACAGACAGGAATACCTCTTTTCGTAACGTACTTAGTGTATTTCCTGGCAGTTTCGCTATGAAAGTATCAACAGTTTCGTAGCAAAAACTGCATTTTTACTGTGCAATTTGCTACGAAAACAGGAAATCTTGGCTAAAATGACCTTTTCGGATTTATAAGCTTGGGAAATGGAATATGTCAAGAAATAATGACTGAAGTGACATGAAAGACTTGAGTGGGGGTGGGTTTGGACCTTAGGATAGGCCACTAAGGAAAAATTTAAAATTTTCCTTTACCAACTAATGACAAATGAACTCTATGGCCATACCTTTGACAAATGAACCCCTAAGGCTATGTCAAATGATGTTTCACTTTTTCTGAGTGATAACATAATGTATAATTGTGATGTATTGCTAGCGCACACCCTTGATGCTAAGAGGGAGTGTTGAGATTTTGTGTATTTGGGGTAGCATCAGTTGTGCTTTAGGTCCCCAAGTTTGTGGAGGGACTAGAGTACACTTGATCTACAAGACCCATAAATTGATTTGGGAATTTTCATCTGGTTTGGGAGATATTAAATTAATTAATTATTTTAATGTATTTCCTAAGTTAAAACTTAGGGAACTTAAATAAGTAAAGTGAATTTAATTAAACATGTGATGAAATTGTCTTAAGTCACAAGGATCAAGCTTTCTTTTAATCTTAGCCATTGATTCAAGATCTAATCATGGCCGTTGGTTTTCCAACGAGAAAAGTATAAAGGAAAGGCTTGGGGTCATTTGCAAAGACACACAGAGGCAGAGCACTGAAGGTAAGCTGAGATTCTAGGGCAGGGTTTGATAAGAATACTCATAAGTGTTTTAGCTGTAGAGAGGGGAATTTAGGCAAGGGGATGATCTAATCCTGGGGTCTGGAATATACAAGAGGCAGAGATCAGCTCAAGGACAACGCAGAAGAGGAGAGCAACAACAACAGCAAGGATAGCGCAGTCCCTCCAAGGATAGCGTGATTTTTAGCAAAAAACCCTCAGAGGGTTAAGCAAAGACCCTAAGGGGCAGCGTAGTGACTGCGTCACTTAGTCTGGGGTAACACAGTCTCTTTTGGAGCAGCGCTGAGGGTTTGAGGGGCTTCAGAGGCTGACGTAGAGGCTTTCAGGGGTAGCGCTGGGGTTTTTAGGCCCTAATCTTGGTTGAGTTCTGTAAATCCCGTTTGAGGGTGTGGATCAGTCATTATTTTGGCCCTAGATCAGCCAGTGAGTTGTAGATCTAGTATATTCTTTGTCGGGATTTCCAAATCTGGAACCCAGAGTTGTGTATTCAGAAAAATTCTTAATACTAAAACCGTTCAGCAGCCAAAGACCGGTTTTCCCGCATTGGGTTTTCTGGGGACTATTTGTCCAGAAATAACTGTGTCACTTTGTCTATGTGTGCATGACTTGTTCTAGATCTGGATTGGTAGAGATCTGTTATGTGTTTTGCTTCGATTTTAACTTGAATTTATTCCGTTAATAGCTTGTCTAAGTAGGAGGAGCATAACCAGATTAACAGTAATAATTTCTGCATAACGTGTAAAGATTCAAAAATTTCTACATTTTACATATTTTTTGGTTTTTTGATGTTTCGAAGACTAAACTAAAGATGTTTTTATGTATGCAGATGTAGGTACTGTTTGACCAGTGGTTCGTGCACAACAGGCGGGAAAACCAACAGAGAGGACTGTTGTGAGAGCAGTCCTTCAGGATTTGGATATAGTCTAGACTCTTGCTGAGTTGCAGCAGCATGTGGAGGGATTGACTCTTGGGATACTGGATGTTCGGATCAAGTAGTTACCTATGAGGCTGCAACGCCATACCATTGGTGTGCCAAGCCGTTTGATGAGGCTATTGTGCATGATAGCCCAAGCAGTGACCTGCTATCATGAGCATCACTAGGTTTACTTAGATTATGCTATGTCTGTATACATTTTGAGGTCAGATGACCAACGTGTCTTGGGCACAATTTTTGTAAAAAATTCGATATAAATCTATTTTACTTTCAGTGTTTTTCTATGATTATGTGCAATCCTATTCAATTGTGTGGTGTGAATTGAAAATCTATCTTTACATATGTTGCAAATGTCTATTTAACACATAATTCGCCAAAGAATCAACTAAAGTGTTAAAGTTTCTGAAAATGTGTTGATATTGGATGTAATCAAAATGTCTTTCTAAAAGACGAACTCTAAGGAACATGCGATGAATATTTGGATTTCAGACAGTATAAACACTAGTAAGTTGTAGTACCACAAGTTGTGAGTCCAGCCTGATGATGATGCGGCGAATGCCAAGTGAAATGGCATCAGAGAGGAGTTCGATCAATCCGCTATACTCAACGATATTGTTGGTTGATCGACCAATACAAATCCCTTGGAAACTCGCTAACTCTCCACTTGAAGCGAAGATGGCCCATGCTGCAGAGGATAGATTCTGAGTACTACGACTAGCACCATCAGTATATCCAACAAATGGTTCCAAAGATTCTGACATCTGCAAAAAATGCAAAGCGGATTACTAACCACATGAAAAAAACTAAAAGACACTGCTACACACATGTAATCAAAGCATATAATACAGTGTTTACTACGCAAAATTAGGCATAGTAACGTTTAAGATACAACCCATTGCGAGGCTGCGACAATGGAATCCCATCATAATCTACCAACTCGTAGGCACCCTTAGCCAGAATGCGCTTGACAATGTAGGGGCCATGCCATAATGGTTCAAATTTCCCTGTTCCTATCTTATCAGCTTCCTGATCATAATGCAAGACCAGGTCTCCTTTCGAGAAGGTGCGAGGCTTGACATTGCGGTCATATTGCGCCTTGATTCGTCTCTTATGCGCTTCGTTGGTCAATGCGGCTTCACGATGCGTTTCATTTGTAGAAATTTCTATTTTCCCACCCCGGTTTTTAGTTTCGCCTCATTTCTCCAAATAGTTAAATGCCCTTTCCCATAGCCTTACATTCAACAAGCTGGAAAATAAATATTTTCTGAAAACACAAATTCTGGAAAATTATCAGTGCTGGAAATTGCAGAAATAAAAATCAGCAGACTAAAACAGCCACACAAAACATTTTAACACAGTGAGTTTTGGTCAACATGACCCTGGAAAAACCCCTTACAACTCTTGGGGAAAACCAGTTTGAAAGCTTCTCTTTATTTTCTGAATATTGCTTTTACAGTGATGCAGAAATTTACACAGCAAAAAAAAAATTACAGCGACTTCAAAACAGAACTTATCTCAAAAACAATGCGAAACTCCACCTCAGTTTCCGTGCCCACAAAACAAAAAAATTACAGCAGAAATTGCAGCCTTCAAAACTGAACGAACAACCTCGAAAACAGTGCTGGAATGGCTGTACAGCCTCCCTCAAAATCTGTAGTTTTCTCTCGAAATTCGTGCCCACTTGCCTCAAACTTCGTGCTCTACCCTGCTGTACGGATTTGCTGAAAGTTAGTACTGCTGCCCTCCTTCTTCTCACTGCTCAAAAAATTCTCTTCAGCTTTCTCCTTCTCCTTCTCTCAATTTGCTCATGAAAGAATTAATGGACAAATGACCTTTTCTCTCATTTTCCTCCTTTAATAGAACTCTAAGTGACTTTTGGGTTATTCCCAAATCCAATGGCTGAAATAGCTTTAAGATCTAGGGCTGAGATTAAAGGCTCTTTTAAATCTCACTTTCTATTTTTTAATTCACCCCACTTTAATAAAGACCCACTTAGTCATTTATTTTCAAAGTCACTTTTCCTTTTTAATTTTACATTAACTTTATTAAAGTCACTTTAAAATTAGACTTTAGTAACTTTTTCACTTAAAGTCACTTTTAAATTAGATTTTACTTTATAACTTTATAAAGCCACTTTAGGAGAAAAATTAAATTCTTTTGGACACTTTTCCCTAGGCCAAAGATCAAAGCCTTAGGGAACCACCTGTACTCCGGTAACCAAATTTCAACACTCCCTCTTACCGAGGAAGGTGTTCCTCACCACACCCATCTTATCTCTGAAATAGACATGCTTGCCCCGTGGTAAGGCTTTGCTAAGAATATCTGCAACCTGCTGATCAGTGGGAATATATTCGAGCTTCCTAGCTCCCTTCTGCACATAGTCTCTGATGAAGTGATATCTGATGCCGATATGCTTTGACCGATCATGAAATACTGGATTCTCCGTGAGTTTAATGCAACTCTGATTATCACAGTAAATCACTGAAGGTCTCAACGACTGACCAAATAAGCCAAACAACATCTTGTGAAGCCAAATGGCCTCACAACTACCTAGACTGGATGCCATTTCCGCTGAACTCAATGCTACTGGCTGCTACTTCCGACTGAACCACGACACCATTGCCGAACCCAACCCAAAACAGCACCCTGAAGTGCTCTTCCTATTAGAAGCACAACCTGCCCAATCGAATTAGTGTAACTCTGCTAATCTCAATCCATCCCCCGCTCCCTAATCTAGACCATAATCCACTGTCCCCTGCAAGTACCGCAAAATATGTTTTGCAGCCACCCAATGAACCTTCCTAGGCTCACACATAAAATGACTCATGGTGTTGACTACAAAGCAAATATCTAGTCTAGTGTTGACCAAATACATCAAGGAACCAATCAGCTGTCTGTACAATGTGGGATACACCAACTCGGAATTCGAAGCATGAAGCTTCTTCCAGTTGGTGATCATTGGTGTCGACATGGGTTTACAATCATCCATGTGGAATCTGCCAAGGATGTCCACAATATACTTCCCCTGCCCCAGGAAGAAATGCCCCTCCTCCTGCCACACCTCCAAACCGAAAAAGTAATGCATCAAGCCGATGTCCTGAATCTCAAACTCCGATGCAAGATCTCTCTTGCAATGCTCTATGAGTCTCTTTGCACCCGTAATGACCAAGTCATCCACATACAACACCAGAATGAGAGGTTCCTCACCTATCACAATGAAGTATAAGTTTAGATCTGCCTCACTCTTTGTGAAACCCATCTCCTACAAGTATGTATCTATCCTGGAGTACCAAGCTCTGGGAGCTTGCTTTAGGCCATAAAGGTCCTTCTTCAGTCTGCACACATGGGACTCCTTCCCATGCACCTCAAAGCCCTGTGGCTACTTAATGTACACCTCCTCCTGTATGAAGCCATTGAGAAATGCGTCTTCACATCCATCTCGGTGGATCTTCCAACCCATCTCTCTGCTATCATATTGATATAATGGAGCGAATCGAAGTATATCGAGCCACAGGAGCGAAGGTCTCCTCATAATCTACTCCCTCTATCTGGGAGAACCCTCTAGCCACAAACCTTGCTTTGAATTTCTCAATGCTGCCATTTGCAGGATGCTTTACCTTGTAAATCCATCTGGAAGTCACCACGGATTTGCCCTCAAGCCTTGGCACCACCTCCCAAACATCATTCTTCATGATAGAAGAATACTCCTCCTGCATGGCCTCTCTCCAGACCTGCTGGCTAGTTGCCTCCTCATAGCTAGAAGGCTCAGAGTCAATGATGTTGGCAACCATTGCCATATAGCTACAAAACCTCTCAGGTGGTCTGCTCTCTCTGATCGACCTCTTAGGCATAGCAACAATGTGGCCTCTCTCAAGGTATCCTGAAGCCACTTGGGCTTCCTCTTCCCTGAGCACACCTCTCCTACTGGAGAATGAAACTCCTCCTCCTCATCAAAAGTCTGAACTCCTGACTGTCTGTCTGTTATCCTCCTGCCTGACCCTGTAGACGCTGAAGTACCGTGTGAACTATCCATCAGTGGACTCCCTAGTGAACTGCTCTGTGGACTGCTCTGCATGCTACCCGAAGCACCACCCCTCACTCTACGAGCCACTGCTCACTGACGGACCAGACATCGTCATAGATGTATCTCCAGATCCTCCTGATCCCTGCCCATTGGATCTCTGTGACTGACTCAACCGCTGCTGAGGGTCTGGTTGATCCAGATACTCTAACTCTCGTGACCTCCTGAAAGCTCGATCCTCCTCGAATCTCACATCCCGCCTGATAACAACTTTCCTCGAAGCAGGAATATAGATCCGAAAGGCTTTCGAGGTCTCACTATAGCCCACAAAGATACCCTTCTCTGCAGTGGGCTCTAGCTTGGTCCTCTTCTCCTTGGGTACGTAGGAGTATGCAATACACCCAAAGATACGGAAGTGACCAACATCAGGCTTCTTCCCAGAAAAAGCCTCCTCTGGGGTCACATGCCCCAAGGCACGATGCGGACTCCTGTTCTGCAAGTATACAACAGTATTGGAGGCCTCTACCCACAAAAACAAAGGTAACCCCTGATTATGTAACATGGCTTTGGCAACCCCAATGATGGATCTGTTCTTCCTCTCCGCAACCCCGTTCTGCTAGGGGTTGTAAGGAACTGTGAACTCCCTCCTAATGCCTGCCTCCTCACAATACTCAACAAACTCTCCAAGGGTGTACTCACCTCCATTGTCCGACCTCAGAGACTTGATCTTCCAACCTGTCTGTGTCTCCACAAGAGCTCTAAACTCCTGAAACCGCTTGAAGACCTCACTCTTGGTCTTCAAGAAATAAATCCAGGTCCTCTTGGAGTGATCATCACGAATAACACATTATACTCATATCCACTCAAGGAAACATGAGACATCCAACCGCTCACATCGAATGAATCAAATCAAGTATCCTGGCCAAGTCATTGGCCATTGCCGGGAAAAGGGGGATTTGGCAAACTTGCCCATCGCACATCCTCCGCATGTATCAATGTGATCGCATCAACCGGCACACCCGTAGTGATCTCCCCGCAATATCCTCAAGGCTCCATGATACATGTGCCCCATCCCGCGGTGCCAAATCTCACACAACCCCGAACCGTTAGCTCGCTGTTTGCAGTACGCTCAATGCCATAAGGCTAAAATGCAAACTTGTACACCTTTGCGTGGCATACACCTGTCACTCTAGCCGACTTAGCCGGACGCCCCCGGGATATATCAACACCTGTCCTCTCCTGAACAATATCTCATACCCTCTGTCCTCCAATGCTGAGATGGATATGAGGTTATTCCTCATCCCTGACACATATAAAACATCTAACACCTTCAAGGGAGGTTTGGGTTCCCTATCAAATGTCAGTTTCCCCACACCGACTGCTCTAACAACACTATCATCACTGAGTACTACCTCTGTATCAGTGCCACTCTCTGAAATCTCTGAGAAGTACTCATGGACTCCTGTCATATGACGTGAAGCCCCACTGTCCACATACCAAATACCCGAATATGCTCTGCTAGTTCAGGGAAATGCATGCTCCCTCTGAAACTTTGTGGCAGGTGATCCTGCACTAGTGGACTCACAAGCATTGAACCCAAACTCTCAGTCAAATCTATCTGAAAAGTCCTCAATCTTTGATGATGCTGCCATGGTCTGGTTCTTCCCCTTCTTCTTCTTCTTCTCTAGACACACAACTGCATAGTGTCCCATCTTCTAACAACTCCAACACTTCAATTTGGAGTAGTCCTTCTGCGTGTTCTCTTGTTTACCTTTACCTTTTCCATTTCCCCCACCACCACTTGTGGAAGCATGCTTCTTGCCTTTGCCTCTCTTGCCTTTGGCTAACAATGCTACATCCTCATCCTGCTCAACTGGCTTGGCTGCCCCAAGATGAATCTTCCTGATCTCTGTCTGAATGAAATCATCCCAAAACCTCTCCCATGTGGGAAGGGTCTCACGTGCACAAACCCCATTAGCAAAATTCAGCCCTGAAGTAGGAAGGCCATTCACTGCAATCCGCACCAACTCAGTGTTTGGAATGACCTCTCCAACTGCTACCAATGCATCTCTCACATTAGTTATATTTGTGAGATAACCAATTGCACTATCATTCTTCCCCATCTTAATGGTCTTCTGGTTCTACCTTAGGACCATATTTCTGTTCTCATTGGTACTCTGGTAGAGATTGGTCAAGGCAGACCACATATCATGAGCATGTCTCTTTCCTCTCACATGAGGAATCACATGGTCTTTAATACCATCTAGAATCAGCCTTTTTATCATGTTATTATTTTTATTAAATGCCGCCAACTGAACAACATCAGTAGGCACATTAACAGGCTGCTATTGGGTATGAGCCATGATATCCTAGAGTTCTCCCTCCTCAAAGATGCTCTGCATTCTTTCTCTCCAAACGCTGTAATTACTATGCCCATCTAACCTATCTTCCACCCTCAATCCCATTGACATCCTTGCTGTCTTAAAAACTGAAAATAACACTGCTGTAGTAAAGATAAAATTTCTGTGTGTGAAAAATCAGCTTGCTGGAATTTTTTGAGTGAAAAATCAGCAACCTGTAATTTTTCTCTTTGCTGTCCCAAACTGCACTTTCAGCACCCAAGCTCTGATACCATGTAGAAATTTCTATTTTCCCACCCCAGTTTTCAGTTTCACCTTATTTCTCCAAATAGTTAAATGCCCTTTCCCATAGCCTTACATTCAACAAGCTAGAAAATACATATTTTCTGTAAACACAAATTCTAGAAAATTTTCACAGTGCTGGAAATTACGGAAACAAAAATTAGCAGACTAAAATAGCCACACAAAACATTTTAACACAGTGATTTTTGGTCAACATGACCCTGGAAAAACCCCCTACAACTCTTGGGGAAAACCATTTCGAAAGCTTCTCTTTATTTTCTGAATATTGCTTTTACAGTGATGCAGAAATTTACACAGCAAAAAAATTACAGAAACTTCGAAACATAACTTATCTAAAAAATTGTGCCAAATTCCACCTCGATTTTCGTGCCCACAAAAAAGAAAAATAACATAAAAAATTATAGCCTTCAAAACTATACGAACAACCTCGAAAACAATGCCAGAATGGCTGTACGACCTCCATCGAAATCTGTAGTTTTCTCTCGTCGAAATTCATGCCCACTTGCCTCGAACTTCATGCTCTGCCCTGCTGTACGGATTTGCTGAAAGTTAGTCCTGCTGCCCTCCTTCTTCTTACTACTAAGAAAATTCTCTTCAGCTTTCTCCTTCTCCTTTTCTCAATTTTCTCATGAAATAATTAATGAATGAATGACCTTTTCTCTCCTTTTCCTCCTTTAATAGAACTCTAAGTGACTTTTGGGTTATCCCCAAATCCAATGGTTGAAATAGCTTTAGATCTAGGGCTGTGATTAAATGCTCTTTTAAATCTCACTTTCTATTTTTTAATTCACCCCACTTTAATAAAGACCCACTTAATCATTTATTTCCAAAGTCACATTTCCTTTCTAATTTTACATTAACTTTATTAAAGTCACTTTAAAATTAGACTTTCGTAAATTTTTCACTTAAAGTCACTTTTAAATTAGATTTTACTTTATAACTTTATAAAGCCACTTTAGGAGAAAAATTAAATTCTTTTGGACACTTTTCCCTAGGCCAAAGATCAAAGCCTTAGGGAACCACTTGTCCTCCGGTAATCAAATTTCAACATCATCTAGATGTATGAGATCTAAAAGACTGCCTCTTCGTCAGAAGTGTTAGGGAGCAGGTCAATTGTGAGTTTCAACGATGGTTTTTCACATTGTATCGGTAAGATAGATTCCAAACCATAAAATAGCTAAAAGTGAGTGAATATGGTCGCATTTCTCACCGAGGTTCGATATACCCACAAAGCCGAGTATAGGATCAAATGCCAGTTTCGTTTATGAACCCCAATCATGCATTGAAGCATATGCTTAATAATCTTGTTGATAGCTTCAACTTGTCCATTAGCTTGCAGATAATAAGGGGTAGAACTATCATGTGACATTCCTAACTTGGTAGTCAACTAATACATCATGTGATTGCGAAAATGTTTTCCGTGATCTGTGACTATGGCATGAGGTACACCAAACCACGAAACCACATGGCTAAAAATGAACAATGCATATGTTTGTCCCGTGTTGTTGAATGTAAGCATCACCTCAGCCCACTTGGTAAAATAGTCAATGGCGACAATAATATACCCATGCCCCCCGACCGAGCGGGGGTTACATGTCATGAAGTCAATGCCCCATTTTGCAAATGGTCCAACAATGACGACAAGATGCATTGGCACTAGCAGCAAGCAGGTTTTATGATCAAATATCTGGCAAGCATGCCAACTTCTAACCACGATAATACAGTCACAAAATATGGTAGGAAATAAGTAACCAGCACGGAGAATCTTCTGCGCAGTAGCATAACCAGACAAATTTCCACCGCATGCACCAGAATGGAAATCATCTAGAACTATTTCAGCTTCCTCATGCATGATGCACCTACGTAAAATCGTATCGACACCACAACGATAAATTGTATCGCCGAAGATCAGATAATATTTGGCTTGTTATCAAATACATCGATGTTGCGAGCGAGAGGTATTGGGCTGAAAAGTTTGGGTCTAGAGATAGATGATGAAATATCCATACCACTGGTCAGATGACTCGATCAGAAACAAAGACTCGTCTGGAATTGATGGTTCCGTAGTAGGATCAGTACTACTCGAAGGAAGGTCACAAATAAGCTCAGAAAACACCAAATACTTTTTTGATTTGGATTTGATGAACTCCAAATCAAACTCCTACAAAATGATGATCCATTTTGAATATTTTTCCCCCAGAAATTCACGTGACAGAATGTATGTCATGGGGTTGCAATCTGAAATGACAATCGTCTTTCAAAGCAAGATATAATGGCTAAATCTTTGTGCAGTTTTAAAGGATTCCAAAGCGAGCTTCTCAATGTATGTGTACTTAACTTCTGTATCATTGAGATTACAACTCAAATAATATATCAGATGTTCAATCCCATCTTCTTCTTGGAATAAAACCATAGTGATGGTTGTATCTGCAGCGGCAAGATACAGGAAATAGTCACTCTGATAATTTGAGGGATAGATTAATGATGCTCGGATCATGGAATATTTACGAACACCAAAGGAAGCTTGTGCAACCTCATCCAAATGGAAGAGAATCCCATTTTTCAAGAGTCGAGTAAATCCTTTAGCCATTTCAGCGTGGTTGGGAATGAACCTCAGAAATTTAGCCTTCCCTTGGAGTCTTTGTAACTGAAGTATATTAGAAGGAGCATGAAAATCAAGAATGGCATGGACCTTCAGTGGATCAAGTTGAATTTCGTCTTTCGACACGACAAATCCAATAAAATGACCATAACCAACACCAAACACACATTTGTGTGGATTAAGGCATATTTTGTAGTGAGGGCATCATAAAAAGATCACTCTCAAATGTAGCGGGTGGTCAACTTTTTTCCGTGAATGTGCAGGTAAGTCATCCAGATATGGTTGAACTATGTGCTTGATGTCATGGAAATCATAATTCATTGCCCTCTGGAATGTTGCCCAAGCATTATTTAAACCAAAAGGGAGATTTCGATAAGAAAATGTGCCCTAGGGATAGATAAAAGCAGTTTTATATTGGTTCTCTGGGCGAATATTGATCTGATTGTAACCGAAAAATCCATCTATGAAAGAAAATATTTCACATCCAGCACATTCATCAATAATTTGGTCGATAAAGAGAGTGGGATAGTTGTCTTTCAGACAAGCATGATTAACATCCAAATAATCGACACACACTCTAATTGTGCCCTATTTATTCATGACAAGAACAATGTTGTATACCCAATCGGTAAATGGAACAGGGTAAATGAATCCAACACGCAAAAGTTTTTCAACCTTTGCTTTAATGGAAACAACTTTATTAGGGTGAGCAAGATGAAGGCGCTGTCGTACCGGCTTGACATCAGGATACATTTTAATCTCATGTTCAACAATGCTAGAGTCGATGCCTGACATTTCCTCATATGACCAAGTGAATACATCACGGAATTCACGAAAAAGAGCACGGTAAGTGTCACGTTCAGATGGAGAACATGACGCAATGACATGAATGTTTTCTACAATGCCAAGTTTGGTCGAAATATCGATAGAAATCCCATCTTTGATATTTGATGGGTTTCGCTTAGAATCGATGGCGTGGATAGGAATAGAATTCGTCAAGAAATCAACCACTGTCGGGTGATATAGTTCAGTTGGATTATCTTCATTTTAATCTGGAAGATGAGATCGTTGATGTGATTCTTCCCATGGTTCATCTTCCGGCATCATGTGTAGAAATTTGATAACCCAACCTCGGTTTCAGTTTTTCCTTATTTCTCCCATATAGTTAAATGCCCATTCCCATAACCATACATTCAACAAGCTGGAAAAATAAATATTTTCTTAAAACACTAATTCTGAAAATTTCACAATGTTGAAATGCAGAAATAAAAACTCTGAAAATAAATCAGCGACACACAAAAAATAGACACGCTGATTTTTGGTCAACTTGACCCTGGAAAAACCACCTACAACTCTTGGGGAAAACCAGTTCGAAAGCTCTATTTTATTTTTGATAAATATCTTTTATAGAGAAATAGAAAAACACAGAAAATTCCAGCAACCAGTATTTTTACTTATCTCGAAAACCGTGCACATCCTCCGCCTCGATTTTTGTGCCAAACATAAACAGAAATTTACAGCAGAATGTACAGCCTTAAATGTTGTACAGACAACACTGAAAACAGTGCTGGAATAGCTATATGGCCTCCTCGAAAACTGTGCCACTTGTTGCCTCGAAAAACGTGTTGTACCGCTGTTGTACGGACCTCGATTTGCATGCTGAAAACCGCTGTATAGATTTCAGAAAACAGATCTATTTTTGCTGTTGTACGGACCTCAGTTTTTGTGCCTCCTTAACTACTGTATGGACCTCGAAATTTGTGCTGCATTAAATGTTGTTTTCCCTCGAAATTTGTGCCACTTGCCTTGAACTTCGTGCTACTGCTTGCTGTACGGATTTGTTGAAATCTTGTTGCCTCGGTATGTGTGCCAAGGTGTTGTTCTTCCTCCTTCTCTACTTAGAAATATCCGTTGCTCTCTTCCTCTCCTTCTCTCAATCTGCTCATGAAAGAATGAATGCCTTTTTCCCTCCTTTTCATCCTTTAACCTAACCCTAAGTGACTTTTGGGGAATCCCTAAATCTAATGGCTGAGATAGCTTTAGATCTAGGGCTGAGATTAAATGCTCATTTAAATCTCACTTTCTATTTTTTAATTCACCCCACTTTAATAAAGACCCACTTAGTCATTTATTTACAAAGTCACTTTTCCTTTCTAATTTTACATTGACTTTATTAAAGTCACTTTAAAATTAGACTTTAGTAACTTTATCACTTAAAGTCACTTTTAAATTAGATTTGACTTTATAACTTTATAAAGTCACTTTAGGAGAAAATTAAATTCTTTTGGACACTTTTCCCTAGGCCAAAGATCAAAGCCTTAGGGAACCACCTGTCCTCTGGTAACCAAATTTCAACACTCCCTCTTACCGAGGAAGGTGTTCCTCACCACACCCATCTTGTCTCTGAAGTCGACATGCTTGCCCTGTGGTAAGGCTTTGGTAAGAATATTTGCAACCTGCTCATCAGTGGGAATATACTCAAGCTTCACAGCTCCCTTCTTAACATAGTCTCTAATGAAATGATATCTGATGCTGATAAGCTTTGACCGATCATGAAATACTGGATTCTCTGTGAGTTTAATGCAACTCTGATTATCACAGTAAATCATTGAAGGTCTCAATGGCTGACCAAATAAGCCAAACAACATCTTGCGAACCAGATGGCCTCACAACTAGCTAGACTGGCTGCCATATACTCTGCTTCTGCTGAACTCAATGCTACTGACTGCTGCTTCCGGCTGAACCATGACACCATTGCCGAATCCAACCCAAAACAGCACCCTGAAGTGCCCTTCCTATTAGAAGCACAACCTGCCCAATCAGAATCAGTGTAACCTGCCAATCTCAATCCATCCCCCTGCCTATAATCCAGACCATACTCCACTGTCCCCTGCAAGTATCGCACAATGTGTTTTGCAGCAATCCAGTGAACCTTCCTAGGCTCACACATAAACTGACTCATTGTGTTCACTGCAAAACATATATCTGGTCTGGTGTTGGCCAAATACATCAAGGAACCAATCAATTGTCTGTACAATGTGGGATCCACCAACTCGGAATTCGAAGCATGAAGCTTCTTCCAGTTGGTGATCATTGGTGTCGACATGGGTCTACAATCCTCCATGTGGAATTTGCCAAGGATGTCCACAATATACTTCCCCTGCCCCAGGAAGAAATGCCCCTCCTCCTGCCACACCTCTGAACCCAAAACCTAATGCATCAAGCCAATGTCCTTCATCTCAAACTCCGACGCAAGATCTCTCTTGCAGTTCTCTATGAGTCTCTCTGCACCCGTAATGATCAAGTCATCCACATACATCACGAGAATGAGAGGCTCCTCACCTATCACAATGAAGTATAGGTTTGCATCTGCATCACTCTTTGTGAAACCCATCTCCTGTAAGTATATATCTATCCTGGAGTACCAAGCTCTGGGAGTTTGCTTCAGGCCATAAAGGGCCTTCTTCAGTCTGCACACATGGGACTCCTTCACATGCACCTCAAAGCCCTGTGGCTACTCAATGTACACCTCCTCCTGTATGAAACCATTGAGAAATGCGGTCTTCACATCCATCTGGTGGATCTTCCAACCCATCTCTCCTGCTATCGATATGATGGAGCGAATTGAAGTATATCGAGCCACGGGAGCAAAGGTCTCCTCATAATCTACTCCCTTTACGTGGGAGAACCCTCTAGCCACAAACCTTGCTTTGAATTTCTCAATGCTGCCATATGCAACATGCTTTACTTTGTAAAGCCATCTGGAAGTAACCACGGATTTGCCCTCAGGCCTCAGCATAACCTCCCAAACATCATTCTTCATAATAGAAGAATACTCCTACTGCATGGCCTCTCTCCAGACCTGCTCGCTAGCTGCCTCCTCATAGCTAGAAGGCTCAGAGTCAAGGATGTTGGCAACCATTGCCATATAGCTACAAAACCTATCAGGTGGTCTGCTCTCTTAGACTGGCCTCTTAGGCCCAGCAACAGATGTGGCCTCTCTCAAGGTATCCTGAAGCCACTTGGGCTTCCTCTTCCTTGAGCACACTTCTCCCACTGGAGAATGAAACTCCTCCTCCTCATCAGGAGCCTGAACTCTTGACTGTCTGTCTGCTGTTTTGCTGCCTGAACCTGAACCTGTAGACGCTAAAGTACCGTGTGAACTGTCCATCAGTGGACTCCCTAATGAACTGCTCCGCGGACTGCTCTGCATGCTGCCCGAAGCACCACCCCTCTGACTTTGCGAGCCACTGCTCACTGATGGACCTGACACCGTAATCGATGTACCTCTGGATCCTCCTGATCCCTGCCCATTGGATCCCTGCGACTGACTCAGCTGCTCCTGAGGGTCTGGCTGATCCAAATACTCTAACTCCCATGACCTCCTAAAAGCCCTGTCCTCCTCGAATTCACATCTCGTCTGACAACAACTCTCCTCTGTGCAGGAATATAAATCCGAAAGGCGTTCGAGGTCTCACTGTAGCCCACAAAGCCACCCTTCTCTGTGGTGGGCTCTAGCTTGGTCCTCTTCTCCTTGGGTATGTAGGAGTATGCAATACACCCAAAGATACGAAGATGACCAACATCAGGTTTCTTCCCAGAAAAATCCTCCTCCGGAGTCACATGCCCCAAGGCATGATGTGGACTCCTGTTCTACAAATATACAGTAGTGTTGTAGGCCTCTACCCACAAAAACAATGGTAACCCCTGATCATGTAGCATGGCTTTGGCAGCCCTTTCGATGGATCTGTTCTTCCTCTGCACAACCTCGTTCTGTTGGCGGTTGTAAGGAACAGTGAACTCCCTCCTAATGCTTGCCTCCGCACAATAATCAACAAACTCACCAAGGGTGTACTCTCCTCCATTGTCCGACCTCAGGGACTTGATCTTTCGACTTGTCTGAGTGTCCACAAGAGCTCTGAACTCCTGAAACCGCTTGAAGACCTCACTCTTGGTCTTCAAGAAATAAATCCAGGTCCTCTTGGAGTGATCATCAATGAATAATACATAATACTCATATCCACTCAAGGAAACATGAGACATCCGACCGCTCACATCGGAATGAATCAAATCAAGTATCCCAGTCGATCTGCTGTCACTGCTGGGAAAAGGGGATTTGGCAAACTTGCCCATAGCACATCCTCTGTATGTATTAAAGTGATCAGTACTGAAATCTGGCACACCTGGAGTGATCTCCCGCAATGTCCTCAAGGCTCCATGATACATGTGCCCTATCCTGCGGTGCCAAATCTCGCACAGCTCTGAACTGCTAGTTCTGCTGCCGATACTACTGCTCAATGCCAAAAGGGGCCGAAATGCAAACTTGTACACCTTTGCATGGCGTACACCAATCACTTTAGCTGAATTAGCTGGAGCGCCCCTGGGATATATCAACACCTGTCCTCTCCTGAATAATATCTCATATCCTCTGTCCTCCAATGCTGAGATGGATATGAGGTTCTTCCTCATCCCTGGCACATATAGAACATCTGACACCTTCAAGGGAGGTTTGGGTTCCCAATCAAATGTCAATGTCCCTACACTGACTGCTCTAACAACGCTGTCATCTCCGAGTACTACCTCTATATCAGTGCCACTCTCTGAAAGCTCTGAGAAGTACTCACGGTCTCCTGTCATATGACATGAAGCCCCACTGTCAACATACCAGATCCCTGAAGATGCTCCGCCAGTGGAGGGAAATGCACACTGTCTCTCAACCTCCGTGGCAGGTGATCCTACACTAGTGGACTCACAAGCAATGAACCCAAACTCCCGGTCAAAGCTATCCGTAAAGTCCTCTATCTCTGCTGATGCTGCCATGCTCTGGTTCTTCCCCTTCTTCTTCTTCTCCGGACACACAACTGCATAGTGTTCCATCCTCTGACAACTCCAACACTTCACCTTGGAATAGTCCTTCTACGTGTTCCCCTGTTTACCTTTACCTTTGCCTTTGCCCCCACCACTGCTTGTGGAAGCTTGCTTCTTTCCCTTGCCTTTCTTGCCTCCTGCCAACAGTGCTACATCCTCATCCTGCTCAACTGGTTTGGCTGACCCAAGCTTGCTATTTCTGATTTATGTCTGTATGCAATCATCCCAGAACCTCTCCCAAGTGGGAAGGGTCTCACGTGCACAAACCCCATCAGCAATGTTCAGCCATGAACTGGGAAGGCCATTCACTGCAATTCACACCAACTCAGTGGGTGGAATGACCTCTCCAACTGCTGCCAATGTATCTCTCACATTAGTAATCTTTGTGAGATATCCAGCTGCACTATCAGTCTTACCCATTTTAATGGTCTTCAGCGTCTCCCTTAGGACCATTTTTCTGTTCTCATTGGTACTTTGGCAGAGATTGGTCAATGCTGTCCACATCTCATGAACATATCTCTTTTCTCTCACATGAGGAATGCAATGGCTTTGATTCCATCTAGAATCAGTCTCTTACCCCTGTTATTCTTTTTATTAAAGACTGCCAACTGAACAACATCAGTAGGCACATTAACAGGGTGTTGTGCGGTATGCACCATGATATCCTAGACTTCTCCCTCCTCAAAGATGCTCTGCATTCTCTCCTTCCATACACTGTAGTTACTATGCCCATCCAACCTATCCTCCACCCTCAATTCCAAATACATGTTTGTTGTCCTAATAAACTGAAAATAACACTGCTGTAGTAAAGGTAATGTTTTCTGTGTGAAAAATCAACGTGCTGTAATTTCTTTGTGAAAAATCAGCGTGCAGTTATTTTTCTTCTTGCTGTCCCAAACTGTACTTTTCAGAAAAATAGCTCTGATACCATGTAGAAATTTGATAACCCAACCCCGGTTTTCAGTTTTTTCTTATTTCTCCCATATAGTTAAATGCCCATTCCCATAGCCATACATTCAACAAGCTGGAAAAATAAATATTTTTCTGAAAACTTTAATTCTGGAAATTTCACAATGCTGAAATGCAGAAATAAAAACTCAAAAAATTAATCAGCCACACACAGAAAATAGACACGCTGATTTTTGGTCAACTTGACCCTGGAAAAACCTCTTGCAACTCTTGGGGAAAACCAGTTCAAAAGCTCTCTTTTATTTCTAATAAATATCTTTTACAGAGAAATAGAAAAACACAGAAAATTCAAGCAACCAGTGTTTTTACTTATCTCGAAAATCGTGCACATCCTCCACCTCGATTTTTGTGCCAAATAGAAACATAAATTTACAGCAGAAAGTACAGCCTTAAATGCTGTACAGACAACACCGAAAATAGTGCCAAAAACAGCTGTACGGTCTCCTAAAAAATCTGCCACTTGCTGCCTCGAAAAACGTGCTGTACGACTGTTGTATGGACCTCGATTTGCGTGCTGAAAATTATTGTACGGATTTAAGAAAACAGATCTATTTTTGTTACTGTACGGACCTCGGTTTCTGTGCCTCCTTAACTGTTGTATGGACCTCGAAATTTGTGCTACATTAAATGTTGTTTTCCCTCGAAATTCATGCCACTTGCCTTGAACTTTGTGTTGCTGCTTGCTGTACGGATTTTCTGAAATCTTGCTGCCTCGGTATGTGTGCCAAGGTGCTGCTTCCTCCTTCTCTGCTCAAAAATATCCTTTGCTCTCTTCCTCTCCTTCTCTCAATCCGCTCATGAAAGAATTAATGACCTTTTCCCTTCTTTTCCTCCTTTAACCTAATCCTAAGTGACTTTTGGGGAATCCCTAAATCTAATGGCTGAGATAGCTTTAGATCTAGGGCTGAGATTAAATGCTCATTTAAATCTCACTTTCTATTTTTTAATTCACCCCACTTTAATAAAGACCCACTTAGTCATTTATTTCCAAAGTAACTTTTCCTTTCTAATTTCACATCGACTTTATTAAAGTAACTTTAAAATTAGAGTTTTGTAACTTTATCACTTATAGTCACTTTTAAATTAGATTTGACTTTATAACTTTATAAAGTCACTTTAGGAGAAAAATTAAATTCTTTTAGACACTTTTCCCTAGGGCAAAGATCAAAGCCATAGGCAACCACCTGTCCTTCGGTAACCAAATTTCAACATCGTGGATTCCATAATGCTCTCATCGGTTGAGAATACACGTGAAAAAGGATCAAAGAAAGTACCATAATCCAAAGAAAGATCGACCCAAATGGTCGACAACAAAGGATTTGGATTGGCCACATAAGCCAAAAGATTGATTGCTATGCTAGCTCAATTGGACTTACTATTTCAGAATCATTAGGAATCTTCCTTGAGTCAGATGAAGTGGAAGATATGATATTGCAGGTCTTTATATTTGTGATTTCCGTCGATGTCGCAGGCAATGGTAATGAAAAGGTACCTATTAGGGAAGAATTCTTAAAGAGTCCTACACCAATGTTTTGAAGAGATGGTGGGGTCCGTGAACAAACAGAATGCTTTTGGTTGCCTGGGAACCAGAGGCAAAGAAAGAGAGTTGATCAATGGGTGTGATGCTTCCCTTATGGGGGAGGATGATCATACGAAAGTAAGTAGATACTACTTGAACAATAGCGTAAACCCACGGTCTTCCATGTAAAATATTGTAGTCAAGGGTCTGTCAATGACCTCAACTTCAATAGTTACTGATTTGCCCCCTAGTTCAACTTGTAGGTTACTGAGAATTCCATAAGGCTTATATGTATGACAGTCAAAAGCTTTCAACGTCGTAGGTGATTGCGTCAAAGTCGACGAGCGAAGTGACTTCCAGCAACTCATAGACATGATACAAGTAGATGCGCCTTCATCAATGATAGTGCAATGAATGAGGCGATTCAAGACATGTACTTGAATCAAGAATGCTAATTGTGCTGGTAATTGTGGCACATAGCCTGCGTGATTAAAGACTACAAGATTCGAATCCATCAGATCGATTCCATCGATTGCAGACAACAAAGCCTGCTTTTGGGAGGGACAATTCTGAAGAACCTCAAGCGTTGACATAGTAGAAGGTGATTGAGCCAAATCTTCTACTACATTTCAATTTTGAGCTGCATGAGCTCGAGGGTTGAATGTTGATTTATGAACTACTCCCTTTAGCGACTTTATTGTCAACTCTGGAATGATAGGTGGTAGAGTCGAGTCAGATGATGTCGAAGTTGAAGTGGTATGTTGATCTGTAGCTTGATGTTTGACGACGACAACGGATTACTGTAATATTTACTTCGAGTAGACACCAAAACATCAGTTTTGGGCTTAGTGGCGGATAACATAAGCACTTGCGAACTAGAAGCGGGATCTGTAGCAACCATTTGAGTTTCTGGGTTGGAAAAAGGATTTGTCAACACTGTAGATGCGACAAAAGTCTTAAGAAGCTTTGAGACTTCTGAGTGGTGAGGACAATCTCGCGTAAAATGCTCCTCATTACATATCAAGCAAGGGTAACGAGGTTTCCGAAAAGAACTGGATGAATCAGATGATTTTTCCTGTGGGGGTGAACTTGATTTCTTCTTATCTTTCCCCTTCTTCTTATTCCCAGGTTGCTTGTCACTTTTGCCTTTGTCAGATGACACGACATGGATTTCAGAAGAAGACGCAGGATCAGATGCAATAGGGTTTTGATTTGAAATAGCAAGTGTAGAACCAGATGGTCGACTTGCTATTGGAGTGCTAGCAGAACCAATCACACCATCGCCGGCATGAATGTCCTGACCAGATGGAGCAAGAGGAACTGTAAAATTTGGTCGCGGCGCATTTGGAATCTTTTCATAGAGTGTGCCAGATTGAGTATAAATCAAATCCAGATACTGGGCACGAGCAATTACTTGCTCTTCAGTGACAACACTGCCTTTGGCCACATCCTCTGTGATAGATGGCAACAAGGATTTTATAAATCACTCAGCTAAAAGCTGACAAGGAACAAATGTTTTAACGATTCGACGACAACGACGCCACTCATGTATATGATCTGATATATGAGTAGTAGTGGTCTATTTAAAGCTGGTCAAAAGTTCCGTTCCAGTTTCATATTTGATGGGTAACTGGAATTGGGTTAAAAAAGTAGTGGCTAAAGCTGTAAAGTTATCAAAAGAAGCTCGTGGTAATTCAATGTACCACTTTGCAGCCGGACTAGTAAGCGTTCGCTGGAAAAGACGCAATCTAACAAAATCATCATTTAAGGAATTAGATGAACACCATAAATGATAAGTCATGACATGCGTAGATGGGTCTTCTCCAGAATTTCCATTGAATTTTGGAATGTCCGAGGGTAATTTATGAGGAATCACCGACCACCAAGGTAAATAATGAATGGGATCATTAGTGAGCCAGTTTAAATTAGGTAAACTCTAATGTTGCAACAAACGGCAACTGTCGATTTAGGTCAGGTTGAGCATAACCTGGATAAGATGGAATCGCCTGGGCAATAGGCCGTTGTGTACCAACAAATGGATTCTGTTGTTGGTAACCCAGATAGGAGTAGGCTTGTTAACCAAGACCTGGATAAGCTTGATACTGTGGGAATGGTTGCTGTGGCTGCCATGGGATCTGATAACATTGTTGCCCACCAGGATAATTTGGACCCGGTTGTGAATAGACTGGGTTAGTAGAAGCCTGTGACAAAGGTAAACTAGCCTGTGGTTGTGAAATTCCCGATACAGATGGTTGTTGAACACCAACCTGGGAATATAGAGTCTATAGACCCGAAACTTGAGGGTTAGGGGTTGAAAGACCCGCTTGAGCAGACTGAGCAACAACCATAGAAGAAATAACGGGCATAGTAGGCGCAAATGCAACATGTTGAACTGGTTGATATTGATACACAACCGTTTGCGGCTGAACATGAAAAGTAGGCTGCCATTGGCAAACATGCATTCTAACATATGATTGACCTAAAAACGACAGAGTACTGCCATATGGACCGAACTTCTGTGGCCCCCCAACATATGGAGTATAAGGATATTGCACATACTAATTTTCATATGATGGGTATCCAACAGATACTGGATAAGATGGACGGTAATTGGATGGACTAGCCTGATATTGAGCTGATGATGTCAATAAAGGATCTGGTCGTTCAATACTCGTAAGAGATGAACCAGATAGAATTCCAGATGATGACATGGGCGAAGTCCAAGGACTAGAAGAGACACCATAGTAGGTTCCATTTAAATCCTGGCAACCCAGTGGGACGGATAGACCACCATAAAGATGAGACTCGGGTGTCGTCGAAAACATCGAAGATGAAGCAACAGTAGATGTTGTTGCCGCTGTATCAGATGGTACAGTATGGGACGCTGTCTTTGCCATAGTTAAATAACCCAATAAATACTCTAACGAATCTACGAGAACTTGAGAGTGAACATAATCAACAGAAGTAGAGTAGGTCAAACGAGGAGAAGACGGATATAAATGAAGCCCTGACCTAAAATGAGTGGGAGACGAAGGGGTTGTCTCTTCCTGAAGTTCTTCCTCTATTGAAATCAAACTAGGTGGAAGTACTTCACCGTCAAGCCCGAGATAAATTTCAGGCAGTAAACTCTGCGGTAAAGAGGAAGACTCGATGGTTACGGATGACTGAGGATAAGACGGTTGCACGGGAACAACTTCTTGTTATTCAACTTCGGGATCAAGATGTTCTGGTAAAAGAACAATGGGTTTCGGATCGACTTCCAGTTGAACAAGCTCGGGTTCTGGATTTACCGTTTCACTAGATTGAATTTCAGTGTCCTCAGGTAACTGTGAGGGTTCCGTCTCGACAGTAGTAGTTAAACCGGGATCGGTCGCAACGACTCGAGACTCGGTACTCAAAGGATCAGATGTGTCTGGTATATCAAATGATGTAGCACCAAAGGTTCCAGAGGCACCGGACTTGGTAGGATGAGCGTGCTTTCGTCTACTAGGTGTAGCTTCTGGTGGTAAAGGTGGTTTATTAGCTGTCCTATGCAAACGAAGGGGAAGGGGTTGATCTTCCATGATTGCTGATTGATTTTAATACAAAAAACAAATAAACAAAAAGAGGTTAATGCTAGGCAAAAGGTTTACCAAGCAACTGTGAACTGCAATATACCGCCCCAGTAAACCAAGGACTTATGTACGTGAAGGAAATATCCCCGAATGCTATGTTCGGTGTATCACTGTGTACAAGGCGGCCGACTCGATTACCTATGGATGGTAAGCAACCTAAAGTTGTCCTCCCAAATATACTCGAAGGTACATGGAGGCCCAATCCGTATTAGCGCCATCTAATGCGAAACTACACAGTGGGAGCATCCCCTTATACTTTTCGTACTAGAACACCGCCCGATATACCCGAAAGTACGTGGATGAGCTCCGATATACTTACGTACGTGGAATGTGGTATCACACTTGGAATGTATCGCAGACAATTAACGACAGCTGCTATGTTTAACAACGCCGGAACACGTCTCTAGCCTAGACCTCTAAATGTTATCGTTAATGTTACAATGCTTCCTTGGATAAATTCAGATAAATTTTATGTTGATCTTGATTATTAGTTTGTCTTTCAGGTTCATCTCTAGATGTATTGAACATTCCTAGAATGCACTTAAAATGAGAAGCATTCGTTTCGATTTGATTTTCGACAATGAAAAACTAGCTACAAGGGATAGAGCAATCAGATTGTACACAATCAACAATGAGCACATCTAAATGCAATTTACCTCAACTATTCCTATGCAGCACTCACAATCCCTATATGCAAATGCATGTTTTTCTTTTCAATTTCTTTTAAGTTTAGATGAACGAAAAAGAAACTAATACACAAACAATCACTCAAAACTTTCAAGAGAAACAAAGACTGAAACGACAATTCCTCTTTTCGAAAATAATGAATTGATCAAATGTAAATTAACTTTGGAACTATTTGACAATGAAAAAGAAAACAAAAAGAAACATTGATCAAACAAATCCAAAGTGATGCAAGAATAGTAGAGGCATTCTGGTCTCTAGAGGCAATCAATCACTTAAAACTTTAGCAAGAAAGACACTGAACTCAATTGCAAAAGACAAAATATGATAGATTTTGGTTGGTCATAGGGGCAACGCACCCTTGAGTGGGAGACACTGTGTTGTAGAGCACTGTCCCTAAGCCAGCAGTGCTATGCAGAGCACTGTGTCAAGACCAACAGTGCGTTGGTGCCAAAGGACTCTCTAAAAAAGCAATCATTGCTAAAACACATTCAAATGACTAAAATGAAGCAGGTAAAGTCTATTAGAGGTCGATGGATAAGGACAAAACCATCAGGGACGATGTGTCGATCCCCATTATGGTCGCCAATTTGTTTTACGAAAATCAAACCTACAGATAAGTATGCTTTCTCTAAGTGTGGTGGTGCACTTAGAACAACAGAAAGAAAAATATCTGACCTTTTCCTTAAAATGAATAGATAAGGGAAGAAAACCTACTTGTAATCTGTTCGCTTTTCCTCTTCTATCGCTCTCAATCGAACTAAACTCGCTTGATAGGCACCTGCAATGGCAAACAGAAGACAGGAAACAACATAAAGGCAATATGATCTATTCAAGTTAAACAAATTGAATCGATTACATTTGTAAATACACATATAACATGATTGACACATGCATTAGGAAAGGAACAAATGTCTTTATTATGAAGTAGAAGGAGAAGTTACAACCAGTTGATCGATTCGATGTCAACCCTCCAGCTTCAGTCCCATCCTCATCACACCGACATCATTATCATTCCAGCAACATAACATGACATGCACAATACCTCCAAGAGCTGTGATCTCACCAGCATAACTCTACTTGATACAAATTCTTGCTCTCTTGTGCACTATGATTAGTGCTCTATTTCTAAGTAGATGAAGGTAGTTTGACATAAATGAAACATTGAATGGCTTTCTCAAAAATGGATGAAGAGGTTTCCTTGTTCATGGGAATAGGAGGATAAGAGGTTTAATGGCTCCATGGTGTCCATATTCGAAGCTATCAAATGAGGTGAAAGCTGGAACAACTTCTAGAAGCCACTACAGGTTGGGAAGGTTCCAGAAATCCAATGAACAATTTGCTCCCAGTCGACCAACGCACTCTAAAGTGGGGCATAGATCCTCTGCAACGCAGCCTTGCATGGGAGTAGATGCTATGCAAAGCAGTTACTGCAGTTTAGGGGTCCGTTGATGGCTCAATGGGGCACTTCAACTGGCATCTAAGCAGTGAAACTTTCATGAAGGAAAAACATCAATGGGATGACTTGTTTAGGGCATGTAACAACTAATTTAGAGTATGATAAACCCTAATGGATATTGATCTATGTTTTGGGATGATGCCCAAATTGACCTGTAACAGGTTCGATTACTGGTTCAATTATGATAACATTGGGTAAAGGACAAGAATACACACCTAAAGATGAGGCTATTGCTCTAAGTAACAAAAGATGAGGCTATTCGCCTTAAGTAACAATGTCTCTGTAGTATCTCTGATGTATAAATAGTGTAAAGTCTGTCCTTGAAGCATGAAACAATGTGAGTCACATTTCTGAAGCTTGTAACTGGGTGAAGTACATTCCTAAGGCTTGGAGAACAATACGAAATATCTCTCAAGAATTGGTTCCATGACACATTTTTTTGAGGGACCCAATCTTAATATGAATAACCGAGACATATATGATGACAACAAACTATATTCGAAATCTTTCCGAACAATCAAATGATGAAATTCTCCGTGACAACTTGCCCGAAGTACTGTGGTTCTATATCAACAAATTCTGTGACAACATCTCTTATGCATTTCTGTAGCAATGCCTTCTATAATAACTTTGAGACATGTTAGAACCCGAGGGACGTATACAAAGAACAAAAGTTTGGTATCTAAGGATCATCATGTGCAAAGTATAATCTAAAGTGACTTTGTTACAATGGATAATAGACCTATGACATTTTTACATGATCATTTTGCTGGACCTAAATATTATGGGGAAAGGACCGAAACTTTATGAACTTTAAGGAAGAATTATGATTCAAAGATCAAAGGCATTCATTTGAACTTATCTAAGGATCCCAAATCATATGACCTCTTTGAAATCTAACATCAGCTCTGGGCAATGAAACTTCAGAGACTTCATGACAACATCTCTATACATAATGAAGGATTACAAAATCCAGAATGCAAAAGGGCTGACTTTAGTAACTCATATAATTGTAAGAAGATACATCTGAAGAAAAGCTTGATTAGCATTCCTGTGACAGGATAAGTTCGTTCACTAAGATAGTATTAGAAGAAGCTCCTAAGACAATATGACAACTTATGGATAGAATTGAACAAGAATTGGAAAGTTGAATTGAGCTACCATGATGAGATGCCCGATTCTGTTGTGAACATATTGTAGCAATCCAAAGAAGTCTCTGTATTCTAGTTAAATGACTGAAGGTTTAGCATATCTCTGCTAAGATGATAATCTTTGTTGCAAAAGGACCAAATTCCTGTGACAGAAAAGATTGTAAGGATGGACAGGTAAGAAGAGGTACCATTATGAATATTAAGAAGGAGGAAGCAGTTTGAAGTGTGCATCAAAGACGTCAATTAGATGGAAGGCTGCAGCATAAAGGAGAAGTTCACTTACCCCAACTGAAAAGAGGGAGCTGTAAGATCTTGAATGGATATAATATTACTTGAAGTGGCAGAAAGCCCAGAGAAGCTTGTGATCAAAATAGAAGACAAAAAATCTAGGGCAATACCCTTTAGAAAAATGTTGAAGAGTATAGATATTGTTGTACTGACCGCTGATTGGTTCGATTAAGGGATGTTGAGAAATCTAGGACGACTAGATTAAGTGATTTCTCTTACTTTGGTCACTGCTTGTGATGTTCTTTTACTTCACTTGATGTACTTTTAGTTAACTTCTTCTTATTTTGATTATTATAGTGTTCTTTAATCATCAAATAGTTGCCAAACAACCTCTCTTCTTGAGAGGAATGCCCACAAGAATTATTCTGTTCTTATAGAATCTTCAAATGACGAATTCCAAGACCTATGACCCTTGACAAAGACCCCTCCAAGACCAAGTCATCCTTTCCTTTGTTGGGCTTCTCTTCCACAAAGTCAACCTTTCCTTTGATGAGCTTCTCTTCCACAAAGTCAACCCAAGTCAAACTAGCTTCACATTTCAAATTTTCGCCCTCTGCTTCATATTTCGGTTACTGCTTCAGAACTACACTTTTCGGCCTGCCTGTACCTTCTGCAATTTCGCACATGTGATTGTCTTAGGGTGGAAATTGAATCTTTTTCTCCTTCGCTTGGGGTGCTTCCACTTCCTTAGCAACTCGGCTTGTTACCTTGATCCTTTGGCTCCCAAACTTCAGCTTCAGGTCTGTAATTCAGTCTCGCTGCAACAATGATGACGCCCTAGATCTCACATGTGTGGAAAGATATAGCCCAAAACTGTCCTTGAAATTTCGATTTATCTTCTCTTCTAGTTTTCCTTCTCTTCGCTCCTTTCTGGTCTTCTATTTCTTCACTTGATTGAACTTGATGGATGATTCTCAAATGAGGCTGGATGCCTCTTATTTTTAGGCTTTTTGAGAACCCTAATAGGCCATCTTGTCATCTCTTGGAGGTCGACTTCACTGCTTCGTAGGCTGACTTGTCTTTTGTATGTTGACAATGTCTTGGAGGGTCTTTATGACACTTTTATGACTAATAAATTTTCTTGACATAATACAAGATACCAAATGGGGTCTTTCATATATGTGTTATGAATCTAATTCATAACTAAAGTAATAAATATAGTTATTAATAGAATAAAATAGAATAAATGTAATTACTAACTAATCAATTAGGATTATGTTAAATAGTCATTAGGTTTATGAAAAGGCATGTCTAAAAGACATGCCCATTTGTGAAAAGGTACCTGCATAGGTATAAAAGCAGGACCTCATTGTAATCATTCAATCATGTCATATCTTATCAATAAAATATTATTATTATAAATACCTCTTGTGTATTTTTATAATTAAAGTTATTTCTGCTATCAAAGTCAACAAGCATACAAGTCTTCTGCTACAGTATTCAAAACTACGAATTCCGCTGCTACAGTGGTATCAGAGCCATATTGAGGACAGGTTGAAGGAATGGCACACAGCGTCGTTCTACAAGCCTACGAACGTAGTTTACAAGCTCGGGCACATTATTTACCATATAATGTGCCATTACGTGAAAAGCCCAAAATAATTAGAAAAGTTCAAGAAAAGCTTGAGCACTTAGAGAAGTTATGTGCATAATTTTCTGCAGTAATCCATAATAAAAAAGATGAAAAATGCTGTAAAAATGAGAAAGCAGTTAGTTATGATAAAGGGAAATCAAATAAAACAGCCATGGAAAAGTCAACCAAATATATTCCCCCACCAATGCGTAATAAAAGTAAAAAGGAAGAGAATTGTTGGAAGTGTGGAGACAAATATTTCACAGGACATAAGTGTGCAATCCAAAAACCTTATAACTGTGAAGCAGATTATAATGATGATGTAGATGTTAAATGTAAAAAAGATTCTGCTAGCCGGAAAACTATTAAAGAAGCAAATAGGCAACAATGGAAGCAAATGGAATCCATTTCCATTGATGACTACCCGTTGAAGCAAGACAATAAGGTATGCATACAAGCGCAGAGCTGTGTGGGAGAGTATGACATTAATCAGGACACCATAATTAACACCACTATGGAGCGACAATGCAATGGAAACCCTGGTAAGTGTAAAAAAGAGAAACAACAACAGGAAAGCAGGAAGAGACTTGTGAGAGGACCCAGGAGTGGGTTAGTTTCTGATATTGCAAAGGGCAATTTTGCAAGATTGATAGGTCAGACAATTGGTGCATTGGTGCCGTCAGGGGCAGAAACTAACTGCGGTGATCCTGATGCGGATCCTATCAGAGTATTCCGTATACAAGGCAAGAAACCCCTTGTGCAGGCTGCTATCAATCTCATAGAGCTAGCAGTGGCAAAATACAGGGAGCTCTATGAATGCAAAAGGAAACAACTGATAAAGGATTTTTCTCAGTTTGGAGAAGTGGATTCAGTTAGGTTGCGTTCTGTTCCAATTTTAGATAGTAAATTGCCAAGAAAGAATGCAATCCTCAAGGGGCGGATTGATGACCCTCATAATAGTCTCCGTGCCTATGCTGTTTTAAAAGATAAAGAATCAGCAAATGCTGCTTTGCCACACAACCTGGCGGAGCTTGGTGGAAACCATATTCGTGTGGATAGAGCATATCCACCTTGCAAGAAACTTAAAGGCGAAAACCATTTTACTTATGATTATAAGCGGACTGTATTTGTTCGGAATCTTCCTTTTGATGTGAAGGAGGAAGAACTATATCAACTATTCCTTGGAACTAAACATTTGGAGAGTGTTGAATCTATTCGGGTTATTAGAGATCCTCAAAATAGCAGAGGAAAGGGAATTGCTTATGTTCTATTTAAAACCGTGAATGCTGCTAAACTGGCCATAAAGAAGATTCACTTTAAACTAAGAGATCGGGATCTTAGATTATGTAAGACACAACCTGGTTCACATCAAGGGTCACGAGCTGTTTCATCTGCAATACCATTAACGAGCATAACAGTCCGCCCAAGCATTGCTGTTCAAATTCTGATGCAGGGTTCTATTATTCTCACATATTCTGTTACAGATAATGACGTTGGTGATAAGACTGCCCAGGATTTACAGGCAGCGCAATTACGACGACGTGATTTTATGGAGGTGATTCCAGCTCTGAAGGATGGTATTGTTGCTGGTTGGAATGTTGTGGATGGCATATGGGACCATGTTTTTCGGGGGCACTTGCTAATTAATCTGAAAGAGCATCCTATATTGCTCACTGAACCATCCTCCAAATCGCAACAAAAAAGGGAGAGAACGACAGAGCCTATGTTTGAAAGTCACAGCGTGCCAGCCCTATTCTTAGCAAAGAATGCGGTATTAACTTCCTTTGCTTCAGGACGTTCCACTTCTTTAGTTGTTGACTGTGGTGGTGGATCGACAACTGTTGCTGCAGTCCATGATGGTTATGTTCTTCAAAAGGCCGTGGTGTCTTTTCCCATTGGCGGGGAGGTTTTAACTGACTGCCTTCTGAGGTCATTGGAGAGTAAAGGGATTTTGGTCAAGCCTCGATATTCATTCAAGAGAAAGGAGGAGAACTGCCAATGTATGGTTGATCGCAGCGAGTTGTTGATGGCAGAGTTGCTGATCGCAGCGTTGTATTGGGAGTTCCTTCCGTGGAAGAAATCGGAAATCCGTTGGAAAATCGTCACGAGCACATATATCAGAACCCCTGCAGATTTGAAGGAACCCCGCCAAGTTTTCAGCTCTTGCCGTGTTCCTGTTTTTTTCAGATGGCTCGTGCTGCAAATAAACGGTGTATCGGGTTCAAGAAAACGGGGTATGGTTTTACGAAACGGTGTGACCGGTTTCCATTTAATTAAAATCGTAACCAAAAATAAAACGTTATATAATATATATGTATTAAATTATATAATATATATATTATATATATGTATATATATACATATTAGTTTATCGTTATAACTATTATTAATTTAATTAATTAAAGTCATTATTTAATTAATTAAATTAATGGGAAAAAATGAGATACGACAAACAGTGACCAACGGTGAGAGATACGACAACAAGTGACCAAAAGGGTTCACACAATGGCTAGGCTAAAGGTTAAAGTTCGTAGATAAAGTGTTTAGCGGGACATGACATTATTATATTATATGGAATTTGGTTAAGTGAAGAAGAGCTTTTATGAAAAGGCAAGAGGTCAAAGTCCATATTAAAGTTAAAAAGGGTTGAAAGGAAATTATTAAAAGCTTATACATCCCAAAGTCAATTTATAAAATTAAAAAAAAAAACATTTTAAAAATTATATATATATATATATATATATATATAATTTAGTTTCAAAATCAGCATTACAAGAGGTTCTTCATCAAAAAAAGAGAAGATAAATTATATATATAAAGGAGTTAAATACTAAATATATATATATACAAGTTCCATTTTAAGGAAGGCAAAAAGTTTATTATTAGAAGAAAAAAAAACGAGAATATGAATTTAGGACAATGTGAAAAGCACAAAGAAGGTACCAGTGATTAAAGACATGCTTAGCAGATAATTTCAAGTAAAGGGAAGTGTCGAAAAGTTAAGCTTTGAGGACAAAGCTTTTCGAAGAAGGAGGCAATGTTATGAATCTAATTCATAACTAAAGTAATAAATATAGTTATTAATAGAATAAATAGAAATAAATGTAATTACTAAATAATCAATTAGGATTATGTTAAATAATCATTAGGTTAATGAAAAGGCATGTCTAAAAGACATGCCTGTTCATGAAAAGGTACCTGCATAGGTATAAAAGCGGGACCTCATTGTAATCATTCAATCATGTCATATCTTATCAATAAAATATTATTATTATAAATACCTCTTGTGTATTTTTATAATTAAAGCTATTTCTGCTATCAAAGTCAACAAGCATACAAGTCTTCTGCTACAGTATTCAAAACCATGAATTCCGCTGCTACAATATGAAAATGACTCAATTGGCTTCTTGACTCAATGACAAATCCTAGAAGCACTCAATGGGTGCTTGACCTATAAATAAATGATCTTGAGCATGAAACCCATGCTACAAAAATAATAATGATAATTTTTCTTTCTTTTTACAATATACAAGAATCAAGAGTACATTTCATATAAATGATCTTGAGCATGAAACCCATGCTACAAAAATAATAATGATAATTTTTCTTTCTTTTTACAATATAGAAGAATCAAGAGTACATTTCATATTTATGAAGACCAAACCTAGTTACATACTTCAACAAGGAACACATTGATTGAGTTGACAATAATGATGCTAATAGAGATACTACTGATGATTAGGAGCTGATATGATTTGTTTGAAGAGCTTGAAGTAGAATTCTGTCACAATGCGAAGGTAGTAGATGTGAAAGCTTGTGCAATGAGCTGTGAAGAAGTTTGGCTCCATAAGGTGTTTGATGAACTACTTAACATATTGGATTCAAAGTTGCATGAAGATTGTTAGAGAACCAAGAAGGTCGGAGTGCTTTATGACTCGAGATTATGATGTAGATAGGAGCCGAGAAGCTACAATACAACTCCACAGAAGAACAGGAAGCGATGCATTGATGAAGTTCCTTTTCAAGAATGAGTATTTTTGAGACGAGGTTAGGCTTGTGGCTATTTCTTCCCTATTTGAGAGGGAGTGAGAATCTCCACCTCGGTTGAGAGGGAGTGAGGGTGGACACTATGTTCTCCATGTGTCATGTACTGCGACCATGACTAACAACTGTAAGTCTAGTAAAGAACATTGGTATGGAGAATGGTAGATTGGTTAAGCATCAGGGACGTACATTCTTGAGTCATGTACTGTGATTGACTAGGATTAACATCCTAAGTTGGATACATGGAATTTGTAAAGAATGGTATAGAGGACATACTTTTCCTTGGATTAGGTAATGGTCTTGTGAGGTCATACCTTAGGAACACCCAGGCAGGGTATGTGCCTTGAGAGGTGGTGGTGTCCAAATTTATGCCTCCCAACATTGTGCTCTGGTCTAGTCGAGAGATAGAGCATGTTAGTCAATGCCTTGCTATTTTGACAATGCTGGCCATGATGGTGTAAATCATCATTGGTGCTTATCGATCTGGATCCTTTCTTATATTAATATTTCAACTTGAGAGCATCCTATTGTGTCATTATGAATACCTCCCTAGTTAAGGAGTGTTGAAAAATGTAACTAGTCTTAGTCTTCATAATGTAATAAAATGTACTTTTTATCATTGGCATATATATTATATTCATTATTATTATTTTATTTTTTGTCAAAGCATGTTATTTATGAGTAAAAAAAGTAGTGTATTTGAGTCGAGTCCCATTTAGACTTTTTGTAAGAAAAGAAAAATAATTTTTATATTGAGTCAAAGTTCAAAGTTATCAACTTGGCCCTCCTTGGGAACAAGTCGGCCTAAGCCTCTAAGGGCCACCTAGTCGGCCTCTTGGACAAATATATATATATATAAAGGACAGTTCGACCTATTGGCACATCAATCAAGCACAATTTAAGGAGCAATTTTTTGAACTAGCAAAAGAAAAAGGGAGCTGAATTAAAGGAGAAAAGATCTAGCATATATGGAGGATAATTTTTGTGAAGGAGGACATTTTTCTGTGACTACTGTAGGCTCGAAATTTTAGGGCCGAAATTTTAGGAAGATGACAAATTTGGACAGTTTGACCATCGTTGACTTTGACTACAGTTGAACAGATTTGTAGGTGACTTGGAGGAGGGTTGGATTTGACATTTTGGTGGCAGTTTTTGGTCTTGGTCTTGGATATCTCATTTTGATCTGATTCTATAAGAGAAGGATTGTTGGGTTTTTTCCCTTGTGGGATTTTGTCCTGGCTTAGAGCCTAATTTTGGTGTCTCTTGTCTCTTTGTTTTCTTGTTTGATTGAACATTTGTATAATTGCTTGATGAAGAAGGCATAATACATAATAAAAGGCTATCTAACATTCACAAGTAATTATCAAGAAGAGGAATCAAGTTTTAATCTACACTCTACTTGGTTTCTCAACAAGCACGGGGGTTAGAACTATGGAATTAGGTGCACAATTGGTGTATAAATAAAGCACTTGTTTTAAGCAAGGATTTTCTTATGAAGATTTCCAAGTATTGCATTGATATCTTGTGGCAGAACTTGTTTGACAACACCTGACATATGAGGGATTTTCGTAGTAAATTACATTCAAGTTATTGGCATGCTGTCTGTTTATAAAGGTGGAATTTGGAAATTTGCTCATGGACAATGGATGGAAGCAAACCTTAAAAGGCATCACAAATGCCATGAATAACTTGCTAGAAGGTAGCAATAATTCTACAATACACCCATTGGTTCTTTGGATAATGTTGTTCATATGGAGCAAACAACAAGACATATTAGCAAACCCTTCTCCAAAGGAGTCCATTTTACTCTTCAACACAAACAGTTGGGGGATCCACAAAAGGGAAAGGAAGTGGGAAATTGGCTCTTTGTACTTGGATCAGATTTGAAGTTTATGAAGACAAGGGCTGTACTCCCTATATTGGAGGAGTTAGACACATGCTTTTCGAAAGTAGCCCAAAGTGATTGGAAGGTATTAAGTTGGGCAGTGAAGCCATCAATGCTTTGCTTAATCCAACACATGTTTATGGAACATTCTTGTAAGGAGGTACTACTTGTAGTTGCTTCCAAGGATTGCATGATATCGACGACCTTACCTTTGGTAAGAAAGTCAAGATCTTGGATATGATGGCCAGGGCTAGAATGTGTGCCATCATGCTCAATCTAGATTGTAGTGGTTTGATTTTTCAAATATTCCATTGTTTCGTCACCAACATCTGAGAATATCATCTAGGCATTGTAAAAACCAACATGTAAAGTATTTTGTCTTTAATTTTAGGTGATGATGAAGCCATTTGCAAGTAGCTGCAATCAAAGGTGTTGGCTATTTGGAGGAAAGGGCAGGTTACTTCACTTATCGCTCTTGAATTCTCAGAGAGATAGGTTGAGCATAAATTTAAGAAGTTCAAAAGATAGTTGACTGAAAGAGAGCTAAATTCAATGGAGTTACAAGTCACACATTATGCCAACAAGAGTGAGGACCAAAAAGGAAGTGAAGTTGTCCATTATAGAAGGAAAGGTGGACAACTAGTCACTCGGGTCGAATTGGTAAAGGAAAAGATTTTTTGCAATCAAGTGGTGCTAAAGACAAAGGAGTAGGTGGAAATATGAAGTGGGGAGTCAATGCCATACCTCAAGAAGAAAACATATCGGCCGATGAGGAACTGGTAGAAGAAGAAAGAGTTGGTGAAGCACATTCCTCGTCATATATAGATGCCATATCATAGGAGGATGGCAGTAGCATTAACACTCAAGATTTGACGGGTAAGCTGAATAGGTATGAAGAATCTGCGGATTTGCAGGGGCTTGAGGAGAGATACAGTTTGCAACAGAAGGATCATGAATCATCTCTTTTGGAGAATTAATCAAAGCCTCCAATGACAGTACTGGGCGAGATGGTTGAGCATTCATATTATGGACGAACCATCAATGAAATGCAAGCAAATATGAATACATCCATAGTGGTTACAGGGCCTTCAGATGATAGTCACTGTAATGTCTCTTCTCAATAAATCTGCTAATGGAGTTCCACAATTTTGCAAATTTGGGATTAATACAATTTTGGTGCCAAACTTAGGAAAGTTGGGTAAAAAATATAGTTTGGTGGGTTGTGAAGACCACCCATTAAGGAAATAGGCACCCCTTGGAGGAAAATTCAAATTTGTGGAGAGGGAACAAAGGAGGGAGGTCAAATTAGTGGAATGAGGGGCACACAAGAGAAAAGGGAGTCAACAATTATAAATAGAAGATGGGGTGCATCATTTGGGGCCTTTTGAAAATTTATTTCTAAAGCGAAGTTGTTTTCTCGAGCTGTTCAGCCTTGCCAACACAATGTTGCTTAGCACAAAGATTCCCTGGTGGAGATCTCAACGCTTGTTTTGGTGGACCTAGAGTGCCACCCTAGGGGAGTTTCCTAGCACCTTAGTGAATTTTGGGAGAAGGGATTAGTGGTCTATGCCCAATTCTGCGAGTTTTGGGACGCAGAGGAGAATTCATACTTCTTGGGGGAGCCAGCTGGAGAGGGAGATAAATCTCGGGAAATTTCTGGCTGGTCTGGAGGGAAAATTGTTGAAGATTTGTGGTGGTTTGCAGCTCGGAAAATGGGGGAGTATTGGAGAGAGAATTTTGGTTTCATAGGGTTTGCTTAGGCATCAAGCTGGGCAAAGTCATCGGGGCTTGACCAAGAGGATTTTGTTGTGAGAAGGGAAGGATTTGAGAGGGAACATTTGGAGAAGAATTTCCAGGATTTGGAGATATTTATTGGTGGTATTTGGAGGGCATTTACAGCTAAATTCCAAGAGTGCGTGCTGCTTGTGTCACTGGGAAATTCACACTATTTTGTGGGTCAGTTGGTGGTTGTGAGTTGGGAAATTCCTTTCTGGGTTTGGTTGAGTATTTTTGGGAGAAGTTACAACTGCATTTTAAGGTGATTTCGAGCACCACAGAGGGTCATTCCCAATATTTCCAGTGCAACAACAGTTGCCATTTTTTGGGTCTGTGCAGAAGGATATTGGGCTGAAGTTTCCTACCTCTCGGGGACACCTCTTCCACCTGGGTTTGCTCCAGCTTGCTTATGCAAGCCAAGGTGCACTTGTTCCTTGCTATATGTACTTCTTACAATTCTTAATTTAATAAAATGGCTCAACAATTGTTCTAAATCAGTGTGGTGCTAAGTCACCTGACACGGGGACACGAGATTCGATGGACAAGCGGATAAGAGTGTCGGATTCGGGACACGGTGACTCCCGGAACAGGACACGTTATATATTATTTTATTAAATATATATATATATATATATATATATATATATATATATATATATATATTAAAAATTAGAGCGGTCTTGACATCCCTCAACCTCTTCAACATGATGAATGAAGAGGCAAAGCGTGTATCCACAATCTTCAACAATGATATATTGGTGTACTCCTTGTAGATAGTGAGGGCATTTGTATGGTTTTGTACAAAGCTGTGGATATGCCGTGCATCCTCAATAATGCCTCCAATCCAAAGTACATCAGAGGCAATAGATTTCAGTGCTAAGTTCAATGAATGGACAATGCAAGGTGTCCAAAATATTTGTGGATATTTTTCTTCCACAATCATGCCAGCAGCCTTGCAAACAAGTGCATTATCTGTAATGATTTGCACACAAGAATTGACATTTACATCTTCAATAATTTTAATAAATAACTCACCCATATATTGTGCATCCTTGTACTGTCCAAGTGCATCCACTGATTTCAAAAAATTGGACCATCTAGGATGACACCATGAAGTTGATGAGTGGGTGGTGTGCTGGATCTGTCCATCCATCATAAACAATGCTAACCCCAGATGTTGGCCATGCTGATTTAATAGGCTCATGCATTTTTTCCACCTCTTTCTTTGCCTTTGTCAACAATGTGGTTCTGAGCCTCTGAACCACGAGGCACATACCCTGATGGAGCCCCATGACTAAGAGCTCGACACATCTCAATAAATAGAAGTGACCGTGCAACATTAAAGGATATGAAGTTCTGATAGAAAAAAAATGCAATGGTGAGATCAAGCTCTTCCCTCCTCTTTTTGGAAAATCTTGTCCATTGGACCAAGTGCAGTTGCCTTTCTTTTTGCTGATTGTTCCCCGCTAAAACTCTCAAAAGGAAACTTGTTGCTGCTTTTCCTTAAGAATGGAAGGGGGTCATCCTTCTTGTTTTGTTTTGATTTTGATGCCACGATTGCTGCACCAACAATTGCCTCTTTCTCCAATTCCTTCCTTTGTGGCAATTCAATTACTGTACAAGCTGAAATGCCACAACTTGGCAAAGCCAACAAATGAGCTTTCACACTGTAATATGTGCTCGTGAAATGGCAGTGGAAAAAATTGCATTTCCATGCAACATTGCCTTTTCCCTTTGCCTTGCTGCCTGACCCTGCCTCTCTTGTCACATATTTCCACAATGGGTATTTGGGGTCATGAGTTTGTTTTCCCTGAACATTTGAAGCTGCCGTTGCAGCGCCACTTCCAATAGATGGAATACTTGCAGACCCTGATGAAACAGGGATAGGAGGGGCATCTCCAATGGGGACATTCTTCCCCTTTCTTTGCCCCTGCCTTGCTGCCCTTGATTGAGTCATGAATACTGTAAAAAATAAACAAAAATGACCAAATATATAAAAAATATGCACATGCAAACACTAACAACAAACTAAATGCAAAAACATAGAGAGCCAGTGCACTTATCGAATGCTCGAATCTCTTTGAAAACACTCCCTTTCTCCTTGCTAACCCTTGCTCCTTGCTCACTTCACAAACAAACTTCGGTGAGAAAGAATGAGACAAAACCGAGTTTTATAACCTCAAAGTTGCACTTTAGCACTACACGTGTCTGGCTATACGGGATTCGATCTTGTTCGTATAGGACACAATTTGGATTCGATGTGCCCTCTACGGACACTATTGAATCCGACGAAAAGGATTCGAATATGTACGTGTCGTGTCCGACACGACGGATTCAGGACACATGGGCCCCACACTATGAATCTGGTTTCTGAGGTATGGTGTGTTGTATTTCTGTGTTGTCCATATTTTCTCTGCTATTTTCTAGTGCATGTTTTTGACATACGCTTAATATTTCCATTAGGAATATTACAGTCAACAAGAGCACATTCAAGAAAAGATTAATAATCTTGCAAAAGACCTCTTAGCAATGAAGGAGAAACTCAAGAGGGTAAAAAGCACAATATTAAAGAGGGATAGTGAGTTTGAAGAATGGAGGATCAAGAGTGCAAGGACGACTGTCAAGCTTCTTAGTATTGAGTAGTTAAAAGTCCTGATAGGGCAACAACAAAAACATGCTCTTGACTTGCTTTTAAGAAGTGTAGGAGGTGGGATGTACAACAACCCTCTTCAGAAGGACATTAGAAAGCCTTGTAGCACATTGGAGGGGAGTATAAGTGCGAGAAATGAGCAACCTTGCACATTATTGCTCAACCAACATAGGAAGAAGGTGAGGGATGGATGGCATGGGGAAGCATGAATCTAATCTTGTAGGTTGTTAGAGTAGGATGCAAGTATATCGGGATGAAAATCAGAAATCAAAACTACGACATAGTGACATCTCAATTATAATTAGAGGAGTGCAACATAAACGTGGTGGTCTATTTTAGGGATTGTTGATGACTGGTGGGAGAGACACTCTTTGGGAAGTCATGGACCCTAAAGGTGTTATGGTTGCCATCTCTTATTACAAAGGCCCATGTCAGTTGCATTGGAGAGAGGTTATGAATTGGTATCCTACTGAATGGGTGACACCTCTAGCCAGGGGGACGACATGGCATGAACCTTTGGATGATGGGGATGATAGATCCCCTATTTGGCAGTGGGATCTAGGTGGATTATCCTAGTGTATGGCGAAGCTTGGCCAAGCAGGGGAGCACAACTAAAAGGGAGGAGAAGGCAATATGGCAGACAAAACATGGAGTTATCTTGTTCGTCATCACATTATCAGTTGGTGTTTCAGGTGGGCGATGCCTTTTCCCTTGATTTCATCTTGCAACCTTTGGGAAAGTGCCTCAAGATATAGAACTTGTGCGTTTGGCCCTGAATAATGTCTCAGAGGATTGAGAAATCTTTGTCCAAGGAATTTTGGGATGAGTTACTCTGCCTAGGTGTGATAAGATGTGGTTAGACCTGCAACAGGAGGAGATGAGATGAGCACTATTGAAGACCTCCATCAGCAGAAGTAGCAGTAAGGGATTGAAAGTTGAGGAGGAGGAAGATAATGTGGCCCTTGCATTAAAGGGTCCCAGTCAGGGACACGGTTCAGAAGGGGAGAAGAAAAAAAAGGACATTATCTAAGGTCAAGTGCTTCAAGTGTGGCAAGTTTTGCGACTACAATACTTAGTGTCCTCAAAGGAAGAAGGACAAGTAGGAGAAGCAAGACCAAGCGACAACATCCGCAGAGATAGATAAATTGTCCTCCAGGTTGGAGGAAGTCTTCTCCATGTTTGCAGCTATACCTCCAGGAGTGAGGTGGGGCGATATGGAGCTATAGTCCCAAAGTTGTGCAAAGATTTGTGCAGGGTCTAGTGTAGATGCAACAAGGAAGTCATTTTTAGATTGTTGTCGCAAGACCATACCTTGCTACAGGGGCCCACAGTATTCAATAGCAGGAGGATTAGTGTCAGTTGGTGCAGTCAAATTCAGAGTGACAGTTGCATACTAGTAGCAGTTAGACGCTGAGGAGCGTAGAATAATGTTGATAGCAGAGCAGGAGGCTTAATAACAGAGTCAGCAACAGTGCAAAGGCTAGTAGCAATCAGATGCTCACGTGACAGTTGCAACAGAGAGGCATAGTTGATTTGGTATGTTGGATGCTTCTCAATTGCTTTAGCTGCAATAGCAACACCAACAATTGAGAGGGAGTTGTAGTGCAAATGCAGAGTTGGCAGCAATACAAAATGTACAACAATGTCAACAATGACACAGATGCAACATCAAAGTAGTGCAATGGGTAATGAGCAGTTGCCAGTGACTAAGGGAACAATGCAATGACTAAGGGAACAACACAGTGACTGAGGGAGCAACACTGTGACTAAAGGAGTAGCGCAGTCATTTTCAATAGAGTTTCCTGTCAGACATCAACATTGTGTATGGAGGATGTTATATAGATAGTGTGTTGTAGCAGCAGTGCAACACTATAGTTGGAGAGAATACCTTCCTTGCTAAGAGGGAGTGTTGGTTTTTGTAGCATCGGATGGCATTCTAGTCTTGAGAGTTGTTAGAGATGCTAAAAAACAGTAGGACTCCAGAACCCAGAAAGGTTTAAGGAAAAACCACCTAGAAATGCCTTAATTAAGTTAATTAATCAGTAATTAAATTTTTCCCAAGTCTAGAATCAACACTATATGACCTCACGAAGAATATGAGGTGGTTAACAACCACTGTTCCTATTTAGAAAGGAGATATGTATAGTGATCTCAAAGAAGTTAGAAGAAGAGTTCGTAAAGATGTATTTATGGCCACTTGGAAGATTATTCAACATCTAGAAGGATTAGCTATGACATCTCCATGGAGAAGTTATGAAGACCCTGATAAGTATGAAGCAAAGGAGAACCTTGGTAGTAAATATCTTGGAGATGAATTTATACAATATGCAGGGTGTTGATGTTGCAAAAGTTGATATTATAATTTATGACGAATGGCCATCATTAAGAGGTAATTTTGATTTAATGATTCACTTTTGTTTTGAAAGCAAGCATCTGGTTGGGTTGGAACAAGGTTATTGAAAGAGGGTTGTAGAAATTCACCTACAACTAGTACAAATGGACTTGGATGGAAAACTCTGGAAGGAGCATGACTTGGAAAGCGGTAGTAGTATGAAGGATAGCCAGATGATGACGAAGGTCACTTACCGATGAAAAAAAAATGACATGAAGATGGCTGAAACCCTACGAAGAAGTTATGGAAGAATATGGCTGTATAATGAAGAAGTAGAAGTTCATCCATGACATGGTGATGCAGAAAGGAGGACCCCTACAAGCAGCTGATAGTACCATGATCTCCACCAAAGAGTAGATAGCAGTTGTTGGATACAAGTCCTTACTTAAGAGGGAGCTTGAGTATATTCCTTTTATAGGAATGAGTAGTTCCTCCATAGTTGAGAGGGAGAGATAGACACATCATTCTTGTCTTCACATCGTGAAGAAAGAATGGAGGATTGGGTAAGCATTTGAGATCGATACAGATACTCTTTGAGGATGAGGTAGGGCATTCAATAGGCGAGAGTAGCCGAAGTGGAAATTCCTTGAGGATGTGTAAATCCAAGACAGAAATGGTCCTAAAAGGACGTACCTTGTGAACATCCAGATGGGGTATGTGCCTTGAGAGACAATGATGAAGGTGTCTATAAATCATTTGTCTCCCCAACATTGTGCTCTAATCTAGTGGAGAGATAGAGTTTTTAGTCAAGGCCTTGCTATATGACAATGCTGGTTGATATGTGTTGTTGCACAAAATGTCTAGGCACCACGACAACGACTCAGATCGGGGGTTGTAACCTTGATCCCTAATCTCTCCGTTTGAGCTGTCTCCCAAATTCCAATAGCAGACTAAGGGGGGTAGACTCTATGGAAATGGAATGAAAGAAGATTAGTTGGGAACCAACCAATCTAGGAGACATAGCTAAGCAACCAATACTTGTTTAGATTCCACAAGGTTTTGAAGGATTCAATTAGATTTGAGGAAAATGATACCAGTGCCTTGTGGATTCAACTATCTGGCGAAGGAAATAAAGGCCAAGTAATGGATGGAAAACTGCTGCTAATGATTTGACTGTCCTATATGCAAATGCAAAGTGAAATGATTTGATGGCGGAAGGAGGGCCTAAAATATAAGTTATCTTCAGGAATTAGATTAAGTGTTTAAATTCAGATTACAACAACTAGCTGCAAAGTCTGAAATATCAGTTCTAGTAATCTGCTCCTAAAACAAATGATAATGCCAACAATTTATTTTAAACAAGTGGTCCTATAACCATGCAATATTCAGATTTTTTCTATGTGTAATAGCAGAAACTTCAAAGGTCAAACTGATAACTAATAATTCAGAAAAATTCTGAGTTTAATTATTCCCAATCTAGTGATACATTTGACCTTAAAACTCAGAAATAAATTACTGAAAAAGCAGTGAGATAATGTTCAGAAATTTTTCAACTAGCATGCAAAAGTCTATGAAAATAAATCTGTTTATGAAATGTATTGGAGTAAAAGATGCAAAGTAAATTTGCTGCTAAACTTCAACTAATTGAAACTCTATGCAAGTATTAGTCTTGCTTTCAATCAGATAAATGAAATGGGGGAAGGGTTTAGAGGATGTGTACCAGTCATCCCCTAGGGGCTTGAAAACACTTGGAGGTAAGCTGCCCAAGTCACTGAAGATCTTCAAATGTGATGCAGGTGCATCAGGCCGAGCACATAAAAATGATAAGTTATTAAAGTCAGACCAAGAGCCTAGCAATGTGATGGATTGATCACATGCCAAGGTTAGAACATTTTAAAGTTTATTGTGAAAAGTTTTTGATATTTAGTTAAGATTAGTTAGGAACATTTAGTTAAAAGAAATGATTTTATAACTAGTAGGGAGTTAGAGCTTAAGAGAAATCGGTTCACATCCGTGAACTCTTTTTATTTTATTTTATTTTTTTCCTTTAGTTTTGAAAAAATGGAGAGGAACATTTTTATGAAAAAAAAAGGTTTTGGAGTGTGTAGGTGGAGGAGCAGGGGTTTTTGTTCTTTGTGTGAGATGGAAGTTCCTTGAACAACATTTCTTAGACAAGTGGTTTTTCTTATCAACAAGTCAAATTTGTAAGTGTGAATGAGATATTTAATTGTATGAGCATTTGTGAAGCTTGTTAACTGTCGTGTTAATATCTGGGGTTGAAATTGTTTTGGTCTTTACTCTTTAATATATTTCCCAGAGAAATTACCGTTTATAGTGAGTAATTTAGGCACTGTATTCTCTCTATTATTTTACATTTAAATGAGAACCCGGAGAATCACATTTCAGTTAATCCTTTTATACAGTGCTTTTGCGTCCAATATTGTTTATTGGGAAGATCCATTTATGTTACAGGTTCGAGAATATATAGCATTTTGTATCAAGCCAACAAAAGAAGGGAACTTCACAAGGGAAAACTGTCATCAAATTTGCAGGTCAATTTCTGATCAACGAAAGGCGAAATTCGAAATTCCGCCATCTGGGTTTTGTGCAGAGCATGGCCTATTTGGTAACATGCAGGCGATTTTCGGAAAAGATCCTTGGTTGGGGAGTTTCGAAGTGATCTTTAAACTGTGTTTTTGCAGACTATGTGATTGGGAAAAAACGACTTGCTGTGTTTGCAGAATTTGAAACTGAACAAAAACGACTTGCTGTTCCTTTGCACCAACGCCTGTGTTTGCAGAGATAGGAGCCATCAAAATCCAAATGCCAACTCAGAAATTCTTTTGAGAAATATTTTTTTAATTTTTTTTGGGAAATCTTTAGTGAAAATTTACAGTGAGAGAGGGTGAAGAAAGTGAGGCTGAGAGGGGGATGCCTTGAAGGAGGGAAGGGAGGCTGTAAGGGAGAGGGACGATGCCTTGAGGGAGAGGGAGAATGCTGTGAGGGAGAAAGGGAAAGCCGTGAGGGAAGAAAGAGAGGCCATGAGCTAGGTCGAGAAGAAAGAAGGGGAGCATGGGGCTGGAGATAGCTAGCATAGGGCCTCTAGGCCCTAAAAAAAATTTTTCCCACGCTTTTTCGGAAAACCTGGAAAACCTGGATTGAGTTTCCTTTCTAAAAATATTCTTCAACCTGCAAATAGAATGGAGATCAGATCTTGCCCTCCAGAGACTAAATCTGTCTACCAAATCCACGAAAATCGTCGACAATCCTTAGATCTTTTCCTGCACAGACAAAATATAGACACCCAAAGCATGCATATACAAAAATATGAAATACCCAAAACCCCAGTGAATTTAAAAAAGTGATATTTACAAATCTACAATAATATTCTATAGATCTAGCAGATCTGCATATTGAAGCCCTTTATTAACCAAATTTAAACAATTTTGCACAAATTTAGAAATAAACTGCAAATTTTAAAGAGGCACAAGCCCAAGAAAAACCCCGCAAATAAAATGTTTTGTAAGATGACTTCAGAAATAAAAAACAGTGGGCTCCCGAGATTTTGTAATCTGAGAGTCAGTTGATCAACTGAAGATTTCCCCAAATGCCAAAATCCTGAATAATAACTTCTGCACACTCAGATCTGATTGTTAGATTAATAGAGATTAAAAAATAATCATAAGATTATCAAGAAATATAGATATCTGTTAGTTCTATCAAACCAAAATGATATTTTAAAAACCCAAAAATCTATACAAGATACCTGTGCATAGATCAATCCTCAAAGGCTATTAACCAGCAAATGCAAATAAAAGCAACAGAGTATTAAGAGCAATATTACCACATAAATCTGAAAAAGGAACACCACGGTTTTAAACCCCAAAGTCTGCGTTTTATTAATCAGAAAAAGTTATAAGAGCTTTTTAGAGCAAGTGCTCGATTCAATAATTGGATTTAAATAATGGAGAGAGACCTCTAATTTATAGATAAATTCTCCAACAGCTAGATGGCTTGATCCCCATCAAAATAATCTTAACTGTTGATGAAGATCAAATGATTTCTTAATCATTATCGTTGAAATAAAGTAATTTTTTTGAGGAAATTCGAATTTCACTTTTAATTTCCTTTTAATTAACTAAAAAATGATTATTTTGAGTTAATTGCCTCAAAAAATTGACTTTGACTTAATTACGATGGCCCAAGGGTGAAAAATATCTTGAAATTTTCAATATTTCCTTGGCCGAGGATCTCCAAAAATAAAAAACTTTAAAACACACGAATTTTAAATGTTGTAGAATTAATTTTTCCTACGACTTAAAACTAATTAAATTTCTGACTTATAATTTTAATTTATTTTTTCGAGAAAATTTAATTAATTGACTCAAATTAATTAAATTTATGGCTTAGGATTTTTAGTTTATTTTTAGCAGATAATTTAATTAATTGACACATGAGGGATTAATGATTTTTTCCAATCCTCTTTACATAAGATAAATACATTTAACCCATGAGGGGGGAACACCCGTTCGTCATAGACCCTCAAATATCTACCCAATTTCCCTACTCAAAAAATATGTAGTAGACCAAATAATTTGTAATAAAATAATATAGCCAATTAGATAGGATTATTCCCAAATTACTTTTACAAATACTTGATAAAAAACACTAGGACTCACTTAATATATTGACAACAAAATTCACCCTAGCTTTGGGGTGAGGTTGGAGGAAAAAACGCTGCTGATCATTTGTGTCAAGAGATATAGATGAATCATGTGAAAATTCTATAATATAGAATCCTACCACAACTATTGATTATATTTCTTCTATTGCATTCAATCACAATTATTTAACATTTCACTGTGTTAAATATCAAAATAAATACGCTGCAGACTTCACAATACATAATCATTATGAAAGAAATAGCACAAGTATTCACACATCAACATCGTTATTTTTGGACAATTGTCCCCGGAAAAACCCAATGTGGGAAAACCGGTGCAGCAGATCTGAGGGTTTCTTTATTATGCATAAATTATGAGTACAAAATGTGTGATTGTAACCATCAATCAATCACCTGAAGAAATCTAATAAGAATAGACTAGTGAGACAAATCTCACTTTACCACGAAGTTCCGACACTGACCTGCACCCACACTGAGTAGCTCTGTGTGATCTCTGCGCATTGACTGCATCCTCCACGTTGTCACTGCGTCACTGCTGTTGCTGCTTGTTGTGACTGCTTCAGTGCTCACTGCTGGGTGAGGCTAGAGTTTTCTCCCCTTCCAGAAATGTCCTCCGAATACTGGATGAACCCTCAGCTGCCTCTCCAACTGAAATAGAAACTCCCTTTGCTGCTCTGCGCTGGCTTAACGTAACTGCTGCTTGGCTATCTCTGCGCTGCTGTTGTGGCTCCCTTCTCTCTTTTCTCCCTGTACTCTCTATGCTTCAGAAACTCTCCCTCTTGGAGATTTCACCTTCCCTTCTCTGCAATTGAGAATCACTTTGATTCTTCCTTCGACTGAAGAAATCGATCTCTAGATTCTTCCTCCATTTGATGTGCTTTCCAAATGCTCATCGAGCTCTTCTTTATAATGTTTCACTGACTCATCAATGGCTAAGATTAAGTCATAATCAAGGGCTAAGATTAACTGAGAGTTGATCCATGACTTTATCTAGACGATTCACACTTAGTTTAACTTAATACCCTTTAATTAATCAGTTTCCCTAAGTTTAAACTTAGGAAAAAATAAAAAAACGATTAATTAATTTAATTAAACCATCTCTAAGTGAAATTTTCCAAAATCCTTTCTGGGTATTATGGAATGCATGTGTCTTAGCCTATATACAAAATCACAAGGCTAGAGCACATCCGATGCTACCATAAATCAACACTCCCTGTTAGCGAGGAACGTACTCTAGCAATACAACTCTATGTGCTGCTCTGACTTCTGTACCATCTACTGCTGTGCTGTTGATGCTGCTTACCAACACTCCACAAATGTTGCAACTGTATTGCTGCTGACTCTGCATGCTGCTGCCAACTGCTACTGTACTACAACTCCCTCTTCCACCTGCGCTGAAGATCCGTTGACTACTGAAATGGATTTTCAGTGATACCCAACTATTCTCTGAACTGAGTGAACTTAATCCTCCCCAGAGCTTTAGTGAGTATATCTGCTGTCTGTTCTCCTGTGGGAATGTACTGGAGTTGTACTGCTCCACGCTGAACACAGTCTCTGATAAAATGACCTCTGATGTCAATGTGTTTGGACCTATCATGAAATATTGGATTTTCAAAGAGTTTGATACAACTCTGATTGTCACAGTAAACGCTAGTCGGATCCATCTTGCTCCTGAATAGACTCACAAGAAGTTTCCGAAGCCAGATGGCTTCGCATGTAGCTGTACTAGCTTCCATGTACTCTGCTTCAGCTGTGCTCAATGCTACTGACTTCTGTTTCCTACTGTACCAGGACACCATTCCTGATCCCACGCTGAAACAATACCCAGAGGTACTTTTCCTATCCACTGAGCTACCTACCTAATCTGCAGCTGTGAATCCACTAAGTCTGACATCCTCTCCTCGGCCATACCTTATACCAAATCTGACCATTCCTCGAACATATCTCAGGACGTGTCTTGCTGCTGCCCAATGCACTCTTTTGGGTTCCACCATGAACTGAATAAGAGTGTTGACAACAAAGAAAATGTCTGGTCTAGTGTTAACCAAATACATTAATGATCTCATGAATTGTCTTTATAAGGTGGGGTCTACTTTTGCGTCTTCTGATGCATCTATTTTTTTCCAATTGGTGATGATGGGTGTGGCCATGGGCCTGCAATCCTGCATTCTGAACCTCTTTAGAATTTCCAAGGCATACCTCTCCTGCCCCATGAAGATATCTCCCTTCTTCTGACAGAATTCCAGTCCTAGGAAGTAATGCATCAACCCCAAATCCTTCATGTCAAATTCTACTTCTAGATTCTGTTTGCAATCCTTGATGAACCTAGATGACCCTGTGAGAAACCGATCATCTACATATAGTACTAATACTAATGGCTCATCCTCTACCAGTAAGTAGTAAAGATTGGGATCTGCGTCACTCTTAACAAACCCCATTTTTTGCAAATAGCTATCTATTCGACCATACCATGCTCTCGAAGCCTGCTTGAGCCTGTACAGGGCCTTCTTCAATCTGCATACATGATGAGTCTCAAAACCCTTTGGCTGTTCGATATATACCTCTTCCTCAATCTCACCATTCAAGAACGCTGTCTTGACATCCATTTGATGAATCTCCCATCCCATCTGCGTTGTTAAAGATACGACAGTTCGGATGGAGGTATATCTGGCAACTGGGGCGGAGGTCTCTTCATAGTCAATGCCTTCCTTCTGAGCATACCCTTTTGCCACGAACCTTGCCTTATATTTCTCTACGCTACCATTTGCAGCGTACTTGATCTTGTAGATCCATCGTGATCCAACAACTGATTTGCTCTCAGGTCTAGGCATAACTTCCCCGATATCATTTGTCATGATAGAAGCATACTCCTCTATCATGGCATATACCCATACTTGGTGCTAAACAACTTCCTGGAAGCTAGAGGGTTCCTCTACTTGAGCAACCAAAGCCTAGTACCTGTTAGGTGGTCTACGCTACCTCTTCCCACTCATGGGAGTCCCAATGAAGTTTTATGCGTCCCTCAGTATCTGCTGAGCTTCCATGCTAATCCGACCACTGGTGGAAGGCTGCTCTCTCAACTCTTCCTCCTGATCTAGCTGTTCCTCAGACTGAGTATCCTCTGGATATTCTTCTATGAAAACGTTAGTACCTGTACTGGGTACTAAAGTCTGTCTTTCTGTCTATTCTTGGTGCCCCTGTTGCTCTTGGACCAAGGGAACTTTTGTCGTTTGATCCTCTGCCGGCATATCACGTGATTTCTGAAAAGGTTTATCCTCCATGAACTTAACATCACGTCTTATCACAACTTTCCTGCTGCTAGGAATATAGATCCTATATGCCTTGGAGGTTTCACTGTATCCTACAAGATACCCTCTTTCTACAGTTTGATCACGCTTGGTACATGACAGTATGCCATGCTACCAAATATCCAAAGGTGCCCTACCTCTGGTTTCTTCCCTATGAAAACTTCTTAAGGAGTCTTCTTCCTCAATGCTCTATGAGGAGTCCTGTTTTGGATGTACACTGTCGTGTTGCAGGCTTTAGCCCATAAATATCTGGGCAATCCAAGGTCAAATAACATGGCCTTGGCTGCGCCTACAATTGTCTCGTTTTTCCATTTTGCCACACCATTCTGTTCGGGATTGTATGGCGCAGTCCACTCCTTCCTGATGCCCTCCTTTGCGCAGAATTCTGTGAAGTCAACATCTATGTATTCTCCACCATTATTTGAATGCAATGTCTTGATTTTCTTTCCCATCATATTTTCAACAAGAGCCTTGAATTCTTTGAACTTTTCAAAGACTTCATCTTTTGTCTTCACGAAGTAGATCTAGGTCTTTCTGGAGTGATCATCAATGAATGTGACAAAATATTTGCCACCCTTGAGAGAGTTAGTGGACATTGGTCCATACATATCTGAGTATATTAGTCCTAATATGCTTGCTGGTCGATTCTCACTTCTGGGAAACGCTGCCTTAGTGTACTTTCGAAGTACACATCCTCGGCATACATCATCATGCTCCGTGCTGAGAACAGGTACCCCAACAACTGTCTCTTTGAGCATCTTTAATGCACCATGGTGCAAGTGCCCCATTCTTTTGTGCCAAAGTTCGTTCAACCCTATCTTGTCTTCAAGATTACTACTCATTAGTGCCATCGAAGATTCAAGATGCAACTTGTATACTCTGTTGCTCCTAACTTCGATCTGCTTTGTTTGCTTCCAACTTGGGTGCCTGACATATACCTTCTTTACGATAAAGTGTATGTCATACCCTTTGTCCTGCAACTGGGATACTAAGATTAAATTCATCCCAAGCCCCGACACATGTAGTACATCTGTGACCTTGACACTAGTTTCGGCTTCCGTTTGAAACACTATGGTTCCTCTCCCAATTGGAGTGCATTTCGTGCTATTCCCCATAGTGATTTGGAAGTTCATCTGATCCTCCCTATAGCTCGAGAAATATTCTCGTACTCCAATCATATGAGTTGAAGCCCCACTATCAATAAACCAGATTCCTGCAGATGCCAAACTTGACAAGCTTGAACAATCCTCTTTTAACCCAGGGGATAAAACATCTAAGTTTGCCATACTTATCTGTGCTTTCTTTTCCTTGTGCTGCGTCCCTTCTGAAACTTCTGGTTTGCGCAGTCTGCTCCTTGACCCTGCTTCCTTTGGATCTGACAGCTCTGATACCATGTGAAAATTCTATAATATAGAATCCTACTGCAGCTACTGATTATATTTCTTCTATTGCATTCAATCACAATTATTTAATATTTCACTGTGTTAAATATCAAAATAAAATACGTTGCCGACTTCACAATACATAATTAATATGAAAGAAATAACACAAGTATTCACACATCAACATTGTTATTTTTGGACAATTATCCCCAGAAAAACCCTATGTGGGAAAACCGGTGCAACATATCTTAGGGTTTCTTTATTATGTAGAAATTTTGAGTACAAAATGTGTGATTGTAATCATCAATCAATCACCTGAAGAAATCTGATAAGAATAGACTAGTGAGACAAATCTCACTTTACCACGAAGTTCCGGCATTGACCTATACCCACACTGAGTAGCTCTGCGTGATCTCTGCGCAGTGACTGCGTCCTCCTCTGCGTCACTGTTTCTGTTGCTTGTTGTGACTGCTTCAGTGCTCATTTCTGGGTGAGGCTAGAGTTTTCTCCCCTTCCAGAAATGTCCTCCGGATACTGGATGAACCTTGAGCTGCCTCTCCAACTGAAATAGAAACTCCCTCTGTTGCTCTGCGCTGTCTCAGCGTAACTGCTGCTTGGCTATCTCTGCGCTGGCTCAGCGTAACTGCTGCTTGGCTATCTCTGTGCTGCTGCTGTGGCTCCCTTCTATCTTCTCTCCTTGTACTCTCTATGCTTCAGAAACTCTCCCTCTTGGAGATTTCACCTTCCCTTCTCTGCAATGAAGAATCACTTCGATTCTTCCTTCGACTGAAGAAATTGATCTCTAGATTCTTCCTTCGTCTGATTAGTTTTCCAAATGCCCATCGAGCTCTCCTATGTAATATTTCACTGACTCTTAAATGGCCAAGATTAAGTCATAATCAAGGGCTAAGATTAACTGAGAGTTGATCCATGACTTTATCTAGAAGATTCGCGCTTAGTTTAATTAATACCCTTTAATTAATCAGTTTCCCTAAGTTTAAACTTAGGAAAACATTAAAAAACTATTAATTAATTTAATTAAACCATTTCTAAGTGTAATTTTCCAAAATCCTTTTTGGGTATTATGGAATGCATGTGTCTTAGCCTATATACAAAATCACAAGGCTAGAGCACATCTGATGCTACCATAAATCAACAAATCAATGAGACGAAAAACCTCCTAGGATAGAAATCATCACCAAAATAATAAGTTTACCTAGGTTGTTACATACATGATGGTCTTACTAAGATTATTTACATTACAAATATGCAGAATGGGTTTACATCTTTAGCAAACTGCCGATTGATGATGAAATCTGAATGATGCGAGCACTTGAACGTGATAAATCCCTTTTGCGAAAAAAGGGGTGTACTGCTATGGGGTCGTCGATAGAGAGTGGTCCACAATATGAATAGATGCACTCATATAAGCTGAAAAAATAACTTATGAGATGACTTACCAATCTAACTCTTCTTATGAGAATTCTTCAATATGAGGATGTCCATGTACCATGCATGTATTATGAATACATCCCTAGTTAAGAGGGGGTGTTGAAATATGTAACTAGGTTTGGTCTTCATAATGTATTTTATATATTTGATGTAAAGAGAAAAGAAAATTATTATTATTATTTTATAGCATGGGTTCCATGCTCAAGGTCATTCTATTTATAGGTCAAGCGCCCATTGTGTGCTTCTAGGGCTTTTTCATAGAGTCTAGGAGTGAATAGAGTCTTTGTCATATGTAAAATCCCTCTTTGGGCTTCTTGTAATTAGTCAAAAGAAATTATTTTTGAGTCAAATGTCAAGATACTCCAAGACCAAGTTGGCCTAGCAAAGATGGAGTTGGCCTGCAAGAGAAGAAGTCGGCCCTCTCTAAGGCTATTTGTTGTCCATGAACAACTATATATATGTGTTAATCAACCTCACTTGTAGATTATCCAAGAAGCTCGCAAGAAGACAAGAAAATAAGCCTTAAATCAAGCAAAGAAGAGGCGAACAAAAGAAGGAAAATCAAAGTTTGAAGTCAGAATTTTGGGTTACATTCTCCCACATGTGCGCAGGAAATCAGTGCACACTTTTGTTGCAGCAAAGTCCAAAATTGCAGTCAGCTAAAGGAGTCGAAATTTATTGTCAAATAGTTCAAGTTTGAAAACCTTAACACCTAGAAGAAGGGAAGTCTAGCGAAGGAGGAAGAAGACCTTATTCTGCCCTAATATCTCCCATTCGTCCGAAAAAGACAGAATTGCAGAAGACCAAAATTACAGAACTGAAGAAGAGGTCGAAATTTGTTGTAGGGGTCAAAGTTGTGCAAAAGAAGAAGTTTTGACTTAGGTTGACTTTGTGAAAAAGGAGTTCATCTAAAAGGAAGTTGACTTGGTCTTAGAGGAGTCTTGGTCTAGGTCTTGGAATTCGTCATTTGAAGATTCTATAAGAAGAGAAGAATTACTTGTGGGTTTTCCTCTCTAGGAGAGGTTTTGGTCTTGGCTAGCAACCTATATCCTGTGTCCATTTGTGTTATTGATCTTCATAGTTTGGTAGCTGTTTGATGATAATAACACTATAATAATCAAGTGAAGAAGAAGCAAATTATAAATACTACAAGTTGAAGTAAAGAACATCACAAGCAATTATCAAAGTGAAGAGAAATCACCCTAATCTAGCTGCCCTAGATTTCTCAACAGATGCGTGGGTGCCAAATCCTAGAGAACCAATGGTCAGTTGAGCCCGAAGAAGGGAGGTGGAATAGGGGCTCATAATGTAAAATGCGAAGTGGTAAGGATGGAGTAGGGAGAGATGGGGCTATGCTATCTCAATCATGGCTTCCCAAGTAGAGTCCCTTTCTAAATTCATGGGCCATTAGAGGAGTCGCACTGGACTAGGGTTGAAAATTAACTCCTCATTTAAGGCGAGGGAACAAGATCACGGCCAAGGCCCTTCTTTCTTCCAAGTTACCCTATAATCCATGCGAAATGCCCAAATACAGACAAACATAAGCACCCAATTGCAAAATGAATGAAGTACCTTTTGATCAGAAATCCTCCTTCCAACATGTGCTCTGGGCAAATGGGCAAGGAGACATACGACAGATGCAGGTGGCAGAGATATGAATGGCACGTTACATTGGCTACAAGGTGGCTGTTAGGGGCTGCTGGTTTCCGGCTGGAAGAGATGAATAGGAGAAAAATTTCTCCTAGGGGTGATCCACTTTTGGTGGGTAACAGGTCCTATTTTCTTGGTGTACATAAAGCTTTCATAGAGAGCTTGTGTTATATGTTTTTTTTTTTTGGTCCTTTTTTATAATTATTTTTGGATGGGTTCTTCCAGTGAAGGGGAGCAAGTGGATTTATGAAGACAATAATTTGGCTAAGCTATTGGGATTGGGGGGGGATCTATTATACCAAATTTTGCCGAGGCCTTGCCTCTGGTCTCAAACACGAGCAGCCTGCTTATGTGCATGTGCTGGTCCACAAGTGGAGAACATGTCTCTAGGGGATTTGTGATTTAGTGCGGGGAATAATGACACCCCTGTTTTACCAACCAGCCGAACCCTTGCTGACAACATGCAATTTGTTTAACAAAGTCAATCATAAAGAATTAGATTATGCATATTTCCAGGACACAAAGCAACTACTGCCATTTGACATTTCATAAAAATGACATTGTAGTATTAGTCATTTATATTCCAGTTTTCTGCTTTTCCGTTCTTATATGGATTTGTTTTAGAACATCTATTATTCATTTGTATGGAATTAAGTTTGTAACTTCATACTGCTTGTGAGAGCACTGTTTTTGCAGCTTCAAATAGGGGTTCTCTCTCCAATTTTCATGACTCAAATTTCTGCTTTGGAAACTACTAATTAATATGATAACATTATATTTTACACCTCAGGAAATTTAGGAGCTGGAGATGTTGCAGCACTTGTATATTTATGGAATCCCTTGGCGATTGCTAGCTGCGTGGGTGCATCAATGTCATCTATAGAAAATTTAATGATTCTTGTGGCCATTTATGGAGCGTCTACATGTAAGACATCTAATCTTGTGTCAAGTATTACTGCCTTTATATCATATATTACTTTCTTAATATATCTGCATCTTAATTTATATGACTGTTGCAAAATGCGCTGAAAGAAAGTGCCCATTCCTTGAAAAAAATGTGTGTATTTTGTTACTGCTTTGCAATTTTGTGGCATATTTTGTGCCCTAGTAACAATTTGTTGATGCAATTTGTTTTTATTGTGTGGTGGATGGGTAGTGATCATAATGGATGTGGACTTTTTTCCCAGTTGAATATTTGAGCGGCATGTAACTGGTTACAGATTGTCAGCTTATAGGTCTTGACTCTTAATCCTAGGTCACCAAACAATATTGCATATTTTTGCTCACTGGGCGGGCATCCACTGATTCTTATTCCACCTTATAGACAAAAATTAAAATCCCATGGATTTAGTCATGTGTTTTATGGTGCAAACATTAGAATTGGTGGTTGATCAATTTTCTCTCTTTAGAATTAAAATCCATTATGCATGATCCAAGGGCCAGAACCTATCAAACAGTCCTACCATTTAGATTTTTCAGAGGCCATTTACCCCAAAGGCCTAATATAACTATTCTTTTTAATTTTTAAACATATACCTAGATTTATAATATAAAAATATTGAAAACAAAAATGAGGCATATTTGCATGTGTGGAACACTTCACTTGTGTCATTCTTTTATGAAACTCTTCCAGCACATTTTTGAGGTAGATTTAAACACTTGCAGCAAAATCAAAATACTCAAAGTCAACAATCAGACTTGGAATACATTTATAATGAGGCCGAAATGTTCTGAGACAGTTCAAATGTCTCCGAATCTTACAGAAATGAGGGATGCTAATTCACAATCTTAGAGTATAACTGTATAACTTGCTTACCAAGTAGATTTTCTCCACAATGTTAATGCAGGAATCATACATGTCACACTTCAATTAGGTACCTTGCAACCTCTATATAGAGCTATTTTTCATGCCCAAAGCTACAGTTTTGGCTTATGTCAATACTTCTCGTGTATATGCTACACTACCTTATCACTGTGTGTATGTGACCAAGTCCAGTATTATCTGCGCAATGTGCAATACGACCTATAGGTTCACAATATTTTGTTAGCTAAACCTCTCCTCAAATGGTGAGTGGCATGCTTATGTTTTTCTTTTATGGAACTCTTATTTCCAGCACATTTCTTGATCTACAAGCATGCTTGGTAGCTTCAAAGTTCAACCACTTGCAGCAAACTTAAAATACTCAAGAATCAGACTTGGAATACGTTTATATGAGGCCAAAATGTTCTGAGATAGTTCAAATGTCTCCGAACCATATAGAAATGACGGATGCTAGTTCACAGTATTAAAGTATAACTTGCTTACCTAGTAGATTGGCTCTACAATATTAAAACAGGAATCTGTAGGTAATATGTACATGTCACACTTCAGTTAGGTACCTTGCAACCTTTGTATATAGCTATTTTTCATGCCCAAAGCTACAATTTTGGCTTATGTCAATCACTTCTCATGTAGATGCTACACTACCTTATCACTGTGTGTATGTGACTGTAAGATTCCCTCTGTTATGTAAAAATTCTGTAATTATTGATTAATTAGGCAAACCTAAGGCAGTATTTATGCCAGGGGCCTCCCACATTTGTAATCATCATTCAATAATTAATATATATATCTATTCATGTTTCTGTTAATTAAAGAGTTTGTGCGCTTCATCTGGTATCATAGCACGTTCGACCCTGTGCATGTTCTGCCGTCTCTACTTACTATTCCTCTGCGTTGTTCCTTCTTATAGCACCTGTGTTCCACTGATTCATTTCATTGTGAACAGCCGATGCCCTGTCTACCTCTGTCATCCCACCGCTTTGCCTATATGAATTCCCCCATCTTCACGTCGTTTACATTCCACCCATCGTCTGTATGCGTCACGCTATCCATTCCGAAGGTCATTCCCGCATATTTCTTTTTCCTTGCAGTCGGCACCCAATTTCCGTCTGTCACTTCTCCATTTCGTGCAGTCAAACTGTGCTGTTCCGCCATCTCTGCTGGAAAACCGTGGTTCCTCTTTCCTCGAATCTTGGGCCACTCTTGTTAGTTGCTCACCCACAAGTCTTCAAGCTCTTCTCAACCATCGCACTCCGCTCTCGACAACATCCACACAGACCCCCTACTCACCTCACCGTGCCACCATCTCTTGCCGCGTGTCCGCTGTTCTACTAGAGCCCCCAATCCCGATGACTGGACATGGAAAAAAAATCGAGGCTAAGGTGATCGGACATGGCGAAAAAATCGAGGCGCTCCACGATACAACAAAGAGAATAAAGAGTCCGCTCGAGCAGAACCATAACGAATTTAAAAATGATCATGCAATCCTTTCAGATAAGGTGGATCAGAATCATGATCAAACAATGGTGATGTTGACTTGTATTTATGACAAGTTTAAGATTACACTTGGATCAAATACCCCAGAATAATGAAGCTACCCAACATCTCAATTCTCTGGATACATCAAACTCATTAGACTCACATGAGAAACTTGAGTCTTCGAAAGCATCGTCCATGCCCCATCAACAAAATAGTAACACGAATTTTCAAAATATGCAGCTCTGGAATCAATTCTCAAATATGCAACTCGCGAATCAATACCCCTTCTCCACTCCAGCAATTGCTACGTATCAACGAAGAGAAAAACTTGAGCTCTCCAAATTTGATGGTAACGAGAAGTGTAGTGTTGCATGGTTCAATAAAGAAAAAGAATATTTCGAGATTTACGATATTGACAATGATGATGAAAAGATTAGACATGCGTCCATGCAAAGGGAAGGCGAAGCATATAATTGGTATATGTGGTGTAAGAAGACAACACTTTCTATCAGTTGGAAGAAATTCAAAAACACATTCTTTAAGAGGTTCCAAGGTGTCAAAGAGGAAGAATTCTTTTCAGCGCTCACTAGACTGCAACAAAAAGGCGATGTGGATGAATACACTCGGGAATGGGAAACCTTAGCTACACGAGTACCTGGATTATGAGAAACTCGTCTCATTCAGTCATACATCACAAGACTCAAAATCCATCTCCAGGATGAGCTTGAGCTTCATGACATCACTTCTATAGAAGAAGCAAGACAGAAATCAAAAGCTGCTGAAAAAAAGCACGAAAAGATGCATTGGCTGAAGGTTGAAAGAGTATATTCGAGACGAAGATTTCCCCAAACTGCGAACAGATAATACAAAATATGTTCCACCACATCTCCGTGAGGGAGGCTAAACTAATTTGGAAATGCAAAGAGTGAAAGAAGGGAAGTGTATACGTTGTGGCGAAAAATGAGACCCTAAACGCAAATGTGCTAAAGGAAAAGAAACCAAGAACCTATATACATGTGAAGCAACCAATGATTCAGATAATGAAGAATCTGACGAAGAAGATGTTGAAATTTCTCCACAATTTTCTCCAGAACCAGATAACGAGAGTATTCCGCAAGTGTCATTATCGGCCATGACATGTATATCGCAGCCCCAGACATTAAAATTAAAAGGACATATCAAGAAGAGCAACGTAATGGTTTTGATCGATATCGGTAGCACCCACAACTTTTTGGACTCAACCATGGCGAAAAGACTCAACATTTTCACATTTCCCATGCCCAACATGAAGGGTATGGTAGTTGATAGTAAGAAAATTGAAAAAATAGGGAAATGCCATAAAGTCAAGTTACAGATTCAAGACTATAATCTAGAATCTCCGTTCTACACTGTACCATTAGGAATGGATGTGGTCCTAGGTATCCAATGGCTACAAACTCTAGGCACTTACTCTGCCAACCATCAAAAGAAATTTATAAATTTAAATGGGAAGGCTAGAAGTACAAGTTATATGGGTTCCATCTTCTTGAGAATCAAATTGTATCATAATCCCAGATGATGAAAATGATTCGGAAGGGAGCACCAACTTATTTAGTACAATGCCATCAATTAGAAATGCTAACTTCAAATATGGTCAACGAGGAGTCATCTGAAGTTCAAGAACTAATTCAAAAGCACGAAAGAGTGTTCCAAGACCTTCCAATGAAGTTGCCTCCTAAAAGAGAAATCGAGCATACAATCAAAGTCAAATCAAGATCAAATCCTGTCAACATCAAACCGTATCGATATCCTCATCATCAAAAAACTGAAATAAAGAGATTAGTCCAAGATCTTTTAAAATGTGGTATTATCACAAAAAGTAAAAGTCCATATGCTGCTCCAGTTGTATTAATTCGAAAAAAGGATGGATTGTTTAGCCTATGCACATTACCGAGGGCTAAACAAGATAACGATTAAGAACAAATTTCCAATCTCGTTTATCGATGATATTTTGGATGAACTACATGGAGCTAAATACTTCTCAAAATTGGATTTGAGGTTAGGGTACTATCAAATAAGGATAAGGTTGGAAGATATAGAAAAAACGACATTCCATACACATGAAGGTCACTATGAGTTTAAACTTTAAAGTAATGCCTTTTGGTTTAACCAATGCACCAACAACATTCCAAGCTACTATGAGCGAGCTCTTTTGTCCATATCTATGGAAGTTTGTGTTAGTGTTCTTTGATGAGATTCTAATTTATAGTAAAACATCGAAGGGGCACCTACAACATTTGGAGCAAGTTCTTACTGTATTAGAAGAGCATTAGTTCTATGCCAAGAAGTCCAAATGCACTTTTGGGAAAGAAGTAGAGTATCTAGGACATATAATATCCAAGGAAGGAGTAAAAGTAGATCCTAATAAGATCAAGGCTATAAAGGAATGGCCCAAACCAATTAATATCTCCAAGCTAAGAGAATTCTTAGTTTTGACCGGGTATTATCGAAGATTTATTAAAAGATATGCCCACATAACCGCACCCCTAACGAACCTTCTAAATAAGAACTCATTTCGATGGAATGATGAAGCATAAAAGTGTTTTGAAGACTTTAAGGAAGTTGTGTCTAATGCTCCTGTATTGGCAACTCCAAACTTCTCAAAACCATTTGTAATTGAGTATGATGCTTCAGGTTTTGGCATAGGAGCAATACTAATGCAGGATGGTTACCTAATCGCGTTTGAAAGCAGGAGGCTAAAAAAGCAGGAGCATCTCAAGTCTACATACAACAAGGAAATGCTTGCTATTATGCACGCGTTAGCCAAGTGGAGACAACATCTCTTGGGAAGTAAGTCCTTAATATGAACATATCATAATAGTCTTCAACATCTCCTCTAGTAGAAAACGCTATCTACGAATCAACAAAAATGGATCGAAAAAATCGTTGCCTTCGACATGGATATATTGCATAAGAAAGGGAAAGATAACGCAGTAGCTGATGCTCTATCTAGGAAAGATGAAGAACCATCATTACTTGCAGTTTCAGTTGTTGTTCCCGAATGGCTTAATGAGATTCAAAGTGAATATGCAAAATATCCAGAAGCAAGTGGTATAATTAATAACCTTCCGCAGAATTCAAAATTTGAGTGGAAAAACGATATTCTATGGTACAAGGGAAGAATTTATCTGAGTTCAAATTCCAAATTTAAAGCCAAGATTCTCAAGGAGTTGCATGATTCACTGTTAGTCGGACATGTAGGATTCTTTAAAACCTATTATAATGCACACCAGTCATTTTTTTGGAAGGGAATGAATAATGTTATTCAAAAATATGTACCAGAATGTGATAAATGCCAGAGGAAAAAAAAAAAATATCACGACACCTGGACTACTTCATCCTTTAAATATCCCGAATCAGAAATGGAAGAAAATATCAATGGATTTTATCAAAGGTTTACCTGTGTCTGATGGTAAGGATAAAATTCTTGTAGTCATCGACAAACTCACTAAGTATGCTCACTTTATTGGAATGAGGAAATCAAACTTAGCAAAACAAATCGCTGAGATATTTTGCAAAAATGTTTACAAATTACATGGATTTCCCAAGGTCATTGTGAGCGATAGAGATGCCAAATTCAAGGGTAATTTTTGGAAGAAAATTTTCAAACATATAGGAACCTACCTCAATATGAGTTTAGCCTACCATCCTCAAACAGATGGCCAAACAGAGGTTGTCAATAAATGTTTAGAAGCCTACCTACGTTGTTATGCCATAGACAAACAAAATAAGTGGGCTCACTGGTTACATCTCACTGAATGGTGGTACAATATTACTTACCACACGTCAGCGAAAATGACTCCATTTCAAGCTCTATACGGTTACGAACCTTCGAAATGGAAGGAATTTGCCATCATCGAGACGAAACTTCTAGCTGTTAAAGACCAGTTAGAAGAAACTCAAAAAGTCATCCAAACTCTAAAAGAAAATCTTAATAATGTAAGAAATCGTATGAAGCAGCAAGCTGACTGAAACAAAACAGAGAGAAAATTTGAAGTTGGAGAATGGGTATTTGTTAAACTTAAACCTTACAAGCAGTTGTCCTTAAAACGAAAGGGAAAAAACAAATTGGCACCAAGGTTTTATGGACCGTATCGGATCAACAAAAAAATTAGGAAAGTAGCATACAGTTTAAGCCTTCCTGATAAATTTCGTGTTCACAACATTTACCATGTATCCTGCCTTAAAAAGGCACTTGGTGAACATCAATCAGCACAAACAACACTTCCGACTTTAGATGACGAAGGAAGGATCATTCTAGAACTAGAAGGTATCATCTCCATCAGGGAGAAAAGTTGCAATCACGAGTAATCAAAGAATACCTGATCAAATGGAAGAACTTACCAAAAGAAGAAGCTTCTTGGGAGACAAAAGCGTTTCACCAAAAACACCCTTCGTTACGTATGCTTTGAGGACAAGGCATTTTTTCAAGAGAAAGGCAATGTTATGTAAAAATTCTGTAATTATTAATTAATTAGGCAAGGCAAGAGGCACCCAAGGCAGTATTTAATTCAGGATCCTCCCACATTTGTAATCATCAATCAATAATTAATAAATATATGTGTTCATGTTTCTGTTAATTAGAGAGTCTGTGTGCTCGACCCTCCCATATATTCTCTGAATTTCCAATAAATTTTTGAGTTTATGTGAAGGTTACAGTGATCCCTTTTGCAAATCAGTTTGTATCTGTTGGCTGTAGGTGCACATTTTTCCACTATATTTCCAGTTAAATGATAATAAAACCAGACAAATGAGCTCAAGTGGTTATATATATCATTCACAATTATTCAACAAGGAATACACTACTATTAAACACCATGTGATGAGGAACTGGACATCTTTCATCAAGGAGAATACCCTGAATTGCAACAACCATTAACTCATTCATATATAGGCATATGAACAGCAATGTTTTAAAAACCGGAACCGGTGACCGGACCGGTGGCCTAATGAACCGGGTTTCTAACCGGAACCGGTCTAACCGGGAGCGGTCAGATGCCAATGAACCGGTTTTAAAAAAATACATTAAATAATTATTTTTTTAATAAAAAAACTATTTTTAAGATTTGCAACCATGATTCCAAGCCAATAGAGACAAAATATGCAAAGTTTGCTCATTTATATACCATGCAAAGGTGAATATATCAAAATGGCACCGAGTGCAATACATATCATCGAAAAATACATAAGCAATGAGGCTCCAAATGGCCCATAAAGTCCAAAAACAATGCTATAAGCTATGAGGCCATTGGCCTAATACAAGACTACATATTAGTGATCAACAACATGATCACTCCTCATCATGATCAAAATCATCACCACTACTAGACAAGGGATCATCAACATGAGCCACATAAATAATATGGCTCAAAGTTTGAGGACTCCTAAAACTCCTCTACAACTTTAGTAGTAGTAGTAGTAGCAAAAATAGACATCAAAACTACAAATCACCGAGCAACATGGTCTCTCATGAAACTCATCATTGATTCATCGCTACTAGAAATGGGATCATCAACAAGAGATACATAAACATCATCTAGCTCAAAGTCTTCAGACTTGGATTGCTCAACCTTATAACATGATAGAAATTGAAAAAGTTTAACATGCCTAACCAATGATTTTGGTTTGAGTGAAGGGTTCATTTCCTCAACCTTTAAATGCGATAGAAAAAGATTAGCATGTCTAACTAGTTGTTTTCCTTTGATTGAAGGGTACATCAAGGTTCTTAAAGGACTTCATGCTCTTGATCAAATGCCAATATCATACCCTTACACATGATAGAATCAAATGGAAACATTGCAAATTCCCAAACCATGAAACCCCGAAAACCATTAAGTCTGCTGAATTTTGAGTGAAACCTAAAATTCTAGTTTCTCCATATGAAATCCAATGAGGTCGAAACCACTCTTAAACATCCTGAGTCATTTCATGGTAATGTTAAAAATTTAAGTAAAAGGATTTTTCATTTTCATCCTTTTACTTTAAGAATTTAACATTACCATGAAATGTCAATGCTTCCCTTACCTCCACATCAGCCCTAAAACTCATTTCTGGCCGTGCGTGGGTCCACATAGGGAAAGAGTAGCTAAATGAACCCTCCCATTGGCTCCAAATCAGCCCTAAAACATAACTGCCGCCGAAAATGTGGGTCCGCGGATGAGTTAGCACCTAACCGGCCGGTTAGGAACGAAACCGGCCGGTTTATGCATAAACCGGCCGGTTAGGTCCGGTTTTTTCAAAAAACAGGCGAAATGCCCTAGGTAGCCGGGTTGCCTGGCCGGTTTCGACTGGTGGGCTATCTAACTGGCCGGTTTGGCCGGTTACCGGTTCAAACCGGCCGGTTTTTAAAACACTGATGAACAACTGATATAATGCATAGAACTCAAGTTTGGAACCTAGAATGTGCTCTGGTAGCAGATCTGTAAACAATAGTTGACTTGTCGTGGATATCAGCGCCTGGGTAGTGAAACAGTCAATAGGAATGGATGCATACACAATTATCATACCTTTAGAACAATGCTACAACACTTGTTTAGGATATGCGCTGCCCATAAATAGATACATAGGGTCACACTGTACCCAGGTCTTTGTATCAGTACCAAGCCATTCAAATATGACCTTGAGATAATACGTATACCCTCAAGTGAAGCTACAACGACAAATAAAGGTGGGGAAATGGGGAAATGGCCTTCGACCTCCTCAATATGATTTTCAGAACTTGTGGGCCTACACAAAAATATAATGCGACCTCTTTAGGGATTAGTTTATGCCCAAATATGAAATACGACCTTCCTGTGACAGTACTTCACCCTTGCAACCCATACACTACAACCATTGAGTGATACACAACTCAGATAGAAGGGAGACTCAACTTGCGGTGAGGTGTGCTCTCAGCCAGTACTGAAAATTAGAATTGCTCCTCCCAAAAGGTGAATCAAACCACCAACTCCTTCAAATATCCCTCATGCTGTGAGCAACATCTTAAGAAACAACTCGACCTCTACTTGACTGAGGGACTCGATTTGCATGGCGCAGATTTGAGCTTGTGTGCTCAGATTTTCATGAAGTTCCTTTACATGCCAAAACGATATAGAAACACCAAATAAGCTCCTAAAATCAACTGATAAAACTTGGGTACCTCAATATTTCTTGCGAATCTTGTTCTCCATTGAAGCGCAATGGTGAAATTTGAGTGATTTCACTCTCAAATCCAATTAGGGTGTCTAGTTTTAACACTGAAGTCAGCTATGGCAGCTAGCGTTCCAAAGCCCTAAGCTTCTCCTCAAGAAAACTCTCCAAGAGCTCTTTCCCCGAAACTAACAATGCACGAATGAGGAGAGTCTCCTCATTTTCCTTCTTTTATGAACTTAGGGTCACCTTTACACCTTCCTTTTGTTAAATCAACTTTTATAAAGTCATTTTATGATATTTCACTTTATAAAGTTAAAGTGACATTTTACTTGCCTAGGAAATATCACCCTTTCTCCTTTTTAGACTTTATAATGTTTTCCTTTGGCAATTTAAGTCCCCTTTATTAAATACTTCCTTGCCTTAGCCTATGGCAACCACTTTAGGCTAGCGGACTCCGTCATAAGCTTCTTAAGTGGTCGGGGTCATTACAATGACCAAGTCCAATATTATCTGCGCAATGTGGAATCCCACCTATAGGTACACAATATATTGTCAGCTAAACCTCTGCTCAAATGGTGAGTGCCATATGATCACAACCATCTTTCTTTTATTGCGAGTACATTTGCACAATAACATCTACGAACAAAGTCACATTGAACTTTAATTCATTGAATCTATGAGCTGTGAAGGTTGAGGTGACTTTCATGAGGTTTTGGATGTGTTTTTCTGCTAGAGTATGCTCTCCGGTATATAAGTCTATATGATCATAATCTTATTACCTTAAGCACCAGGTTCTAATTTTGATTCAAATATGATAAGCAAGAGTAATGCTAAAATTTATGGGGTCTCTTACAACAAAATATTACCCACAAAAGTATAAAGTTCCAAGCACCAAGGTGGTAGCTTTGTGTAATTCATGTAATTTGTAGTTACTTTCGTTCAACAAATGAGAGAGAAAAATGTCTCTTGGGTGCTTATAAGTCACTGCTGCAACGAGCGTTGATTCATAGAGTGTGTCACACGTTTTAAGTTCTAGAGCATGGTGCCAAGCAACTTCTTATAGATAGGTTGGGTGGATATTGCTCTGATACCAAATGTAAATTTTAAGCTTTATAGTGAAACAATGCATACAGAGCCTTCAGCAAAATAGAAAGAACAACAATGGAATATCCACACAGTACTCATAGATTTACCTTGGAAACTCTTTACTTGGAGAACCAACAAACCATAGAGACTCAACTCTATGTTCTTATGTATTAACCTATCTACACATAATACAACATCTATATATTTTGCAACATCCAAAACCCTAACCCATTAACCTGGAATAGATTATAACTCTAATCCCTTAATTGGGATTAGATTGCAATGGGCTGGAAAACTATTGGTTGAGGTAGGCCAAATACGGATAAAAAACAACCCAAAATCTCTCTTGGGGGCGGAGCCCCTAAAACGTCCATAAGGGGGTCCTGTCCAACCTTCCTTGTGACCCACCTAGTGTGCCTGGCAGATACGAACAACCCATGAAGATAACCATGAAAGAATATAACAGCTTCTCAACACATTCTCAATGCTGTTAATTGTAGTCCTAAACTGCTCGCTTGACTCGAAGGCCTGGATCGCGCACTGTGTAGATTCATCCGTGAACCGGTCTTTGATTTGTTGAATTTTCTGCAAAGATGCATAGTAGAAAATTATTTTTATGATTTGATAATTACTTCTTTTGTCATTGATATCATCAAGCAATTATACAAAGAAAATATCAACAATAAAGTAGTGAAAACAATAGAAACAATAAAGATCATAAAGAGACAACCATGCACAATAGAGAAAACAAAATGCTTCCCTGGGAAATTCAAACTTGGGAGAAAACCCAACAACTCTTCATCTAGGAGAAATTCTTCTTTAACAAGGTTCAGAATAATATGTCTAGAAATTTGTGCCAAAAACCAAGTCCAAAATTTAGCCATTTCATCCTTTTTTTGCTCCCACGAGTGTCTTCTATATAAGAGATATGACGAGTGAGTGAGACAAATGAAGTGTCACATCATGTGTATATATACAAGTTGAATAGGTGCATTTACCCCTAGGGACACACTCTTTGATGATGGTAGTCGGGATTAACTTGACCCTTTTGAGCCTACATTAAACCCAAGAATAAAATTTATTTTATTTTAATTTCCATAATTTTTCTAGGCCAACTTAGGAGGCCTATTGGCATTCGGGAATACTTCCATGGAGCACTTCGACCATAAGGTTCCCAAGTCCTCTGAGGTATGCGACATTGACTTATTTTCTGTTGGAAATACTGAGAGGGGTGTGAATAAGTATTTCACTTGCAATTAGTTAATTATATAATTTTTAGATCATGAACAATAGAATAGTAATCAACAACACATGACAATAGTAGTACACAACAAAATTATTAGGTGGAAACCCTTCCGAGAGAAAAACCACCGAACACTTTTCTAATATTTTGTTTGTACAAAAATGCTTCAGATCCAATTGAAAGAGAAGGCCCAACTCCCTAGTACTCTAGAAAAGCATTCGAGTTTATTAGGTATCTCCAACACGTGAAAGGATGCTACTGTGCCCTGGTTTTACCAGCTCCGCTCCAACACCCTAGTTTTATCAGCTACAATTGATAGGATGCTCTAACACCCTGCAAGCTCCAACTTGCCCTATTACCACCATGCCACCCTGAAGTGTTTTCAGGCTCCAACCTGAAGGATACTTCATTCTCCTGCCTTGCACCACCCAACTCCTGAAAGGATGCTCTTGCGCCCTTGTTGTACCAGCTCCACTCCAATGCCCTGGTTTTATCAGCTACAACTGATAGGATGCTCCAACACCCTGCAAGCTCCAACTTGCACTAGCACCACCCTGCCACCCTGCAGTGTTTTCAGGCTCCAACCTGAAGGAGACTTCATTCTCTTGCCTTGCACCACCCATCTCAATATATATATATATATATATATATATATATATATATATATGGTGAAATAATTTGTGGCCTACCGTACTAGGGACAATGACCCACTTACAAAAATTTTGAACGATAATCATTCTGCAAATGTATACTTCAGATATGCAATGAAGAATCAAGCTTTGTCAACCTTCAAAATTGAGAACACCCTCTCAATGATTATGGTAAGGACAATTCATACCTCTGTTGCAGACTTTGATAATGTCACTGATGTCTTCACAAATAGATCCAAAATTCTTCTCTGCTACAGATATCACTCCCACAATTGTTGCTCCTTAGGATCCCTGTGGAACCACCTCTAAATGATTGCCTTCAAACTGCTTCAAAGCAACCTTTGATACACGAAACTTTATTAGGAATATTCCGCCACTGTTCTGTGAAGGAGGGAGGCGAAATAGTCTTGAACTTGTGTTTCAGATTAGGTGTCACATGGTCTACTAAATAGGGGCCCATAAAGCTTCTAGCAATGGTTTTCACTGAAAGTATTTACGAAGTACCTCTTTCCACAACGATCAAGTTATCTCAGCCTTCTAACCAGAAAATGAATCGAAGTACATATCACATTCAAGGGTTTTGCTCATATGTGACCTTCCTGTGTATACTTGGCAAGTTGAAGGCTAAAATCAACACTAAATGAGGCTGCAAAGATATATCAGTCACTGGCAAGTAACAATAACTTTCTCAGATCAAATTAGTTTGCCAAGGAATTAGTCAAAAGGAGTGCCGTGATAAAGTCAAGCCGCAGAAATACAATAATTGATAACTGAACCCCTTACGAATAGCCTTTAAATAGTAACCAAGAAACTTCAAAAATTAATCCTTAATTAGTCCTGAAACTCGGGTTCCTTAGAGCCTCAGAGTTACCTTGAAATATTACTCAGAAGACCATGCACTAGGCTGAATTTGCAACTTCAGGATTTGCGTAACTTCTGAAATACGCCTCGGAACTAATCACAGGTACTACGCTGAAGGTGTAGGTTGCACAGAGCTGATCAATAGGCTGAATATGCCATAATGATGTTCAAGATAGTCCTGAGATGGCATAAACTTTGTGCTTCAGTGAACTACAAAACAAAAATAGAAAGGGGCTGAATTCTTGCCGTCAGTAATGCTGAATCTGTACACACAAACTTTTTAAACCCATGAAAAAGTGCCTCAGAATTGTCACAATTTTTTTTTTCCAAACGGAGGGCTGAGTAACTTGCTTCAAAAAAGATTTCATGATTGCACATAGATTGTTCAAACATTCAACCACAATTTGGTTCGGACTTGCCCTATCACAGGGCCGAAATTCCTCCACAAATAACCTCAGTTCTGCCCTTATTTAATCACGCAAGGGACCTCAAAACATGTATGAATGTGCCAACAAATACTCCAGATGAGTCCAGAGAGGAGGCCAAATGACCTCCAAACCCCAGCGAAGCCCTGTAACTAAGAAAAACAGAGAAAACCCCACAAAACTGCTTCAGACCTTCAACCAACTTCAGATCTCCATGACTACAGAAGGCTGCGGATGGTCACCAAGATAACTCGTACAAGTTCAACGCTTAATCCATACCTTAGTGGAGGAAATGAATGCCATTTTATAGAGGAGAATGGGCGGACCCCTTAATGGAGCCGACTTGAAAAATTGGAGGGAAGACGATTGATGAAAATTGGAGCGAAAAGATTAAAATTCAAATTTAAAATTTGAAGCCAAAATGATTTCCCTTCCAGTGACTATAATTTAATTTTGGTTGCTTTTTCCCTTTAATAAAATCATCCTTTGACTAGGCCCATTTTATTTTTAATTTTCTTGAATAAACAATTTTTCTTGTGGCATATCCTCTGGGGCTTCTTGATCGGCATAACTCCTCAACCGTGAGGAATTAGGAGACGTACCACCTACCATCGGAACAACCTGATGAGGAGAATCAAATGACGATGCTTCTCACCCCAAAAATGTTGATTTGCCTTGTCATCTTTGTCATCAAAAGCATGGCTTCTTTTGGCGCTGCTTGGGTTGACATCAATGACAACCACATTTCAAAAATATCCCCCTCTGTCATTGATGGCAACACATGTACTCCCCCCATGATCACTGCTCCCCCTGAATCCATGCTGCTTATCTTCTTCCCTTGATTTCTCTCCCCATTTGACAACAATGGCAAAAGGTAACTCCCTCTGACAAGATAGCATTTTCTCTCTTCCTGCAACATGCCTGTCTCCCCTTGTCTGCTTGGCTGCATATCAATGTGAACCAGGTAGAATCCCGAGTTTCTGCTCAAGATACTCAAAGGTCTCTTGAGGTAGAGGTTTGGTGAAGATGTCGACTATTTGTTCGTTTGTCCCAATGTACTCTACCTTGATATTCTTCTTTTGCAACCTGTTCCCAAAGAAAGTGGTATTTAATAGGAATGTGTTTTGTCTTTGAATGACTTTTAATACTGGATGAAAGACTTGGTCTAGGGATTGGGTCTTTGTATCTCATTTGAAGCAGATTCACAAGCAACTATCAATTAAAGAACATAAAGAAGATAATTAAGATTCACAAACAAGTATCAATTCACATATCATTCTATGAGTAATGAATGCAATAATGTGACCTAGTTGTTGGAGAAGGCACCTTTGTTATTTATTCTATTGTTTAGGTATAGGTCTTCAAAAGCATGGTGGGTTAATTTCAATGTGTTGATCTGCAATTATGGTTCGAGTTTGTATCTATGCTCTTTGTCTGGCACAAGCGTTCTGAGTATTTCTGTCCATCTTATTTAAAGAATCCATATATGTGCTCCAGAAATCGCTTGGATAGCATGTTTTTAAACAAAGCAACGATCTGATTATTGTAGGATCAACTATTGAGTCAGATTTCTTTTCTTTTACGAAGTCCTGCACAAAATTAAATTATGCCTTTTAGAGTGATCCAAGATGATGTGCACAATTCTTATTCTATAAGCCCGCGTTACTTTTATTTAGGGTTGACCATATACATCCGCTAACAATAATTCATTCCAAGGCCGATATTGCTCAGGAATCAAGGTAGACGTGTTAAAATTTGCAACAGGGGTCAAATTCCACTTTGGACAGCTCATTTGATGGAGATGATTATTGCATTGAATTCCTCTTTACGAGAAGACCAGTATCAACCTTAAGATAATCAAATTTGGATAAACAGAAATGTGTTTTTGAATTTATGCCCTCACATGTGCAAATTATCAAGGTCGGCCACATTATCATGTAGGCTCATGAAGCCCAACGATTTGTATAAATAAGAGAGACCTCCAACCTCATTTATCACTTCACTCCCTCACACAATCATCTCTCTCCTTCTCTGATTGGTTCATACAACTTATTGGGAATATCTTTTTCTCACACGTGTGGCAGCATAAGGACAAATTGCAGGATGAATTACAGGGCCGAAATTTCAGAGACTGTTGCAGGTTTGACCAACGTTGACCAGGGGTGGTTTGACCTCCTTTGACTGCAGTTTTTGTGGCAGAATTTCGTTTTTGGCAGGCTGCATCTATTGGCACAGTTACTGAGGCATTTTGTGGACTTTGACCACAGACCAATCACAGGGTTGACTGCAAACCTGACCACAGAGTTGACCGCAAATTTTGACCACTGTTTTCATGACTGTTTTGCGCTGTCTTTGACCACCTTTAAAGGCCGAGTTTGACTGGGTATGACCGAGCTGCATTGAGGACAGTTTGGTGCTACTTTAACCTGCTGTTGACTTTCTGGTTAGGGCAGATTTTGACGGCTGTTGACTGCAGATTTGACAGGGCTGTTTTGACTTCAATTTGGCAAGTCAATTTTGACTTTTGTACTCTCTCTTCTTGCTAAATATTTTGATATAATAATATGAAGAATTGATCAAAGGGTTTTCCCCATCTTGGGGTTTTTCCTTGGCATTCGCCAAATCTGGTGTCCTCTTGCCTTGGCTTGTCTTCTGCATTTATCGTTTATGTTCTTTCTTCAGAAACTGTCAATATGATGGTGATTTATGTGATTGCTAATGAAATGAAATGGATTGATAAATGGGCTATATGGAATGCTGAAGTAACTCTCCTAAGCAAAGAACATGTTAACTAGAAAATTAACATGGTATCAGAGCTCAGGTGAGGACAAGCCCAAGCATGAGCTAAAGAGAAAACAATCACCAAGAGAAGTTTTTTGTCAAGTCTCCATGATCTTCCTCGAGCAAGATTTCGCATTGCCGAATTGATTAGGAGCAAAAGAAAGGATGGATTTATATCTTTGTTTTAAGTATTGAATTTGGCACAGGTTTAGAGAAAAGATTGCTAAGATTTTGTGTAAGGATGCCAAGTTTAGGACCTCTGTTCTAAGGCAGAGAAAGTCCGAGATTTCTATCTGTACCTGTAGGTAACCTTGACTGTTTCAGGGCTCCTTCTCTTGAAAAAGATGCAGGTCCTAGCAAAGAAAGAGGATCACTAAAGACCAAGGCTTCATCACATTAAAAGATAGAAGCATGCCTAGGAATGAGCTCCTTGTCAAATTCTGGGCATTGGATGAATTGTTTCTGCAACTTTAAGTGCATGTTTACGTCCAAAAAGTTTTGGAGTTCCTAGCATCTGTAGCAGTGAAGATTTGTCTATGAATTTCACTAAGCACATCCCTTTAACATTATTTTTGGATGCATTCAGCCAGTCTGATCCGAAGTAATCTCAGTAGACTGTTATTGGCATAAGGCATAGCTTGTTACACAGAGAAGTGTGTAAGTCTACAAAAGCCAAAAGGTGAAGTCAATCCCCAGTTGCTTAAATTCTCTTCGGCCTCATTTCAGAAGGACAACAATATTATCATGAGGATGGATTACTGTAAAAGATCAGTCTTATGGGCAGCTTAACACATTCATTTTGTGAAGTTAAATATTTGCATCTGTAGGCAGATCTAAGGCGAATTTAGTTGAGGATCTTCTTAAGTATACGCTCTGGAGCATTAATTGAACTATGGCCTGAAATCGTGACTCACCTAGTTCGTGGACACCTGTAGCTGTTTTTCTGAAGAAGACTCACACTCAAACAATGAAGTTAAGGCATACGTTTGGACTAGAGTAGAACACTTGTCTCATGGATAGAATCATAGTTGCTTGAAGCATCAAATATAAGGTTATATATAACCTTTCTGAAGATGTTATTATAATCCTCATTATTGTAGCCTTGCACAACTGTGCAAATGAGATCTAAATTGGGACTTAGCTGATCTATTTGGATGCCCTCTGAAACTTGTTGAAATCTTGCATCCAAGTCAGTGAAGTAATATTGGTCTATATAACCAATACAGTCCTAAGGCACTTTTGGCAATTTCCTTGACGCAGATCTGAAGGATACACTACACAGATATCTGTGTGTGCTACACCTGTACCTTATGTCTAGTCACACTTGTAGCTTTTAACACTGTTATGGCTGCAGGTCTTGAGACAACAAAGAATCTGTTGAAGTAAGAGCAATGGTCTATCAAGGGATACCATAACTTCAAGACAGAGTTCTATGGTATCTGCTAAACAGAATAAACTTGTTTGCTACAGTATCAATGAGAGAGATATGATAGTGTTACAATAACCTTGGCCCTGCTGCATAACCTTCAGTAACAGTTGTGATAGTAAAATCAAATGCAGAAGTGACAGTGGCCCTAGCACAATCTCATTTTAAAAGGAACTTAAATTAAAACGTCTATCATAAAGGAAGAGGAGCGATGCATGAAGGAAACCTAAGATGATGGATCATTACCCTGCTCTCAGACTTGGACAACAGCATAAAAGGATTGAAGCATCTATTCATCCTACAGTGATAAGAATATACACTGACCTGTGAAGCTAGCATGAGTTTATGTGATATGAGTTCCATGGTTTGTACCTTCTTCAGTAACGTATATATATATATATATAAATATTCACATTAGTAAATATTTGGTCACAAGGAAAGCTTCAGGCATCAAGCAATGGAAACATTGATAACAGTGGTAATTCTCTTTCTGCTGTGAGAAGAAAAGAGTCTGCTTGTAATCTTCAAGTGTCTTATCTTGAAGGCTTATAGTAAAGCATGGATACTGTTGAAAAGTAATCTTGACAAAGATTGAGGATCTCTATCTATAAGAATCTTCAGACTTACATTCAATGATAAAAGGGACATCAAGTTCTCTAAAAGAAGAGCCTTGATGGAATTGTCTCCTTGATTGAAAGATCTATCTGGGTATCCTAAAACTGTCAGCAACAAAAGGAGCGTAGCATATTGTTTAAAGCAAGGAAAGCAACAATCATTCTTTGTTTAAACTTTAAAGGAACCCATGAAGCAAACTACATCATCTTATTGAAAGGAAGTCTTGGAAATGGGAGAAGATCAACAAAGAATGCAACAGCTTATGAACAGACTTTGGCTTTGAAGTCTTCACTCTTAAAGAAGCAGAAAGAATATGATGATAAAATGAGCAACTTCAAGAAGTTTCCTCTTTTGAGAGCAATCACATGGCATCTTGAAGCAACCCCTTGCAGTAGCCCTTATGATCATGAAGGACCTGATGCGTTTTGAAGAAAGCATTGGTTCATTGGGCACTTTGATATGTAAAGCATGAGAAGAACATCCTTATAATGGATTAGGTAGTTTATCGCAATTGGCAGTAGTCATCTAGCAATGAAGGAATAAAGCAACTGGTTTTGGATAATCTCATGGGAGGATTTCTTCACCCACTGAAGAAGGACCATGATGACTTTTCAGAGTTTCTCTCTGATTTGAACAACCAGTTTCCTAGAAGCTTGCTGTTACAGTTGCTGCATTGCACATTGTTGAAAACTAGATGATCAATTGAAGTAAGTCTTCAGAAGGAGCTATAGAATCCCTGGCAGAATGGCTTGTCGTCCTTCTTGCCTGATGATTTTTACAAAAGAAAGACCATGTCAAAGGACATTGATGAAGGCAAGACAACTGATTATGATGATGCCTTGATATATCCCTGTTACTTGAGAGGCTGCATGGAAGCTGCATGATTATGATTGATGACTTTGGCACATGGACCTAAGGGTATATAGGAGGAAAAGGGACAGCTTACAGGTGGATCAATGATTATGTTTTGGCAAGGTCACTTTCTTTATATTCAAAGGGAGTTATGGACGAGCGATGTTGATTGGATTGTAAAGATGCAGCTATTGATGATGTCTGATGGATGACCCTCTCATTTATCAATGTAAGAGGGAGTTGACTTTTAAAGTCAAGATGGAAGACCTAGCCCTAATGCACTATTTCTTGCACTTAAAGGTCTAATAAGATGGAGAAGTTGCTGGTCTGCATATGTATATTTTGTGGGATCCTTGTTGTTCTTGATAAACACCCTATTAGTCATATTTCTCGCTATGAAGACTCTGAGTCGATCTATGGATGAGCCTCATATTTTGGATAGCTACTTATTGAGATATCTCTGTGATTCTATTATCTATAATCTGAGGTACATTGCTGGAATCTAAGATTCCATAATCTGATGCTGGCTCAGTTGGCAGTGTGATGGATGGAAAGAGCACATCTAGTGTTATATCTCTTGATTCCGTTGCTCTGGAAGCACTATTGAGGCTGAATGTATATAGCAACAAGTATAGCTTATTATGAAGCTAGTTGGTTGAGGAAGCTCTTCAGTGAGCCATTTGAGCATGTGATGGTAAACTACTGTTGTATATTGCGATATTCTTGAGTGCGACTCATTTTTCAGAGAATCCATGTTCCATGACAACTCCATGTATTGAGTACCGCTTTATTTTGATATGGTACATTGGAGGGCTACCAAGCTTCATCATTGTTGGTTGGATGAGCAGATTTCCGTCATCCTTACATAGCCTCTTGGTAAGGTCAATATTATCTTTCTGCAGAGAGAGGTTGGGAGTCGTGGATAAACCCTACTATGAGGGTCTCATTTGAACATTGAGCTCTGGGAGCTCCTTGGGGCCTGGGGTACTTCTTGGAGCTATGTGCGACCATAGGGTGAGTGGTTCACTTTGCCTTATAGGTACGTTGTGTGCAGTGTGAGTGGTTCACATTCCCCTGTGATACTCCATGATGATATATGAGAGCATAGGGTGAGTGGTTTGCCTTCCCTTATAGTTGATAATATATGCATAGGATGAGAGGTTCACCTTCTCCTATGGCAAATGAGCAGGATGAGTGGTTCACCTGTTGAGAAATCTAGGGCATAGAAATTAAGTGATTTCTCTTATTAGTAACTGCTTGTGAGACATTTTTACTTCTTAGGTTGGGATCTTCTTTTGCTTAGATTCTTAGTGTTCTTCTTCATCAAACAATTACCAATGCATAAACCATAAAGAGGCAAGAGACACAGAATGTAGGCTATCATCCAGGGCCAAAACCTCTCCCACTTGACAGGAAAACCCGAACAAATTCTTCTTCTTATAGGGATTGCAATTGACGAATAACAAGACTAAGACCCTTGGCCTACTTGCCTCTCCAAGACCAAGGCACAAGTCCCCTTTCGCTGCTTCTCTTCTGAGCCCAAGTCAACACTAGTCAAATTTTTCAGTTCTAGGATGTTGATTACCTTCATAATTGCACATTCCATGATCTCTTCCTTTCTTTCTTCACACATTTTTTTTTCAGTAACTTTTGCTCATAGTTCCTCCAATTTTGTCAACCACCTCATTTTTCAGATGAGGACATATTATGTTGATTTCATTTAGTTAATGTGTGACCCATTCCTTCTTGAATCCTTCCAGAGGAGATCCTTTTTCCTTTGATCATGCTCTCAAGATAGAGCATTGATCCATGTTACCTGCAACCATGTGACATGACTCCAAATTTTATCAAATGAAAGCATACATACCTCATTCTCCTTTGGGTCATCCAGACTTCCTGCAACAGTTTCCTTGATTGAAAGCGTTTCAATCCCTTGATCTACTTTACCTTTTATGCCATCATACCATCATCCCATGAATTCCCCAAGTTAAAATTCCCGATGAAACACTCTCTTCCTCTCTTGATCGATGAACCTTCCAATGAAGATTCCATCAGAGAATCTTGAGGATCTTGAGTATCCCCATCTAGCAGATGTTTCCTTTTGAATGATGTATGATGAGCTTTGTACTAGATAACCTTTTCTTTTTCCCATAAGAACTACTTATGTTTCTGATGACGTTACCAAGAGCTACATTGTTCTATGATGACTACTACTAGTATATAGACTTTCACTTCAGCTATGACATGAGATCTTGCTTCATTTGTATGTTTACCATGATGCCTTCTAAGATGCATTCAACCATGGCAGAGGTCTTTCATCTTTTACCTTTTCGTTGCTATCCATGTATATTATGAATAGTGTCTAAGGGTCCATATATTTCCCTTCTTTCATCATGCCTTTCAAAAGATTAGCCCATCCATCTTTTACTTCTTGTACCTGCAATACTCTTTAGCAAGTACCCCAAGCAAAATATGATACCAAAACATGATTTTAAGTTACCTTTCTAGGATTTTATGCAATCAAGAGGTCATTCTAGGGTTTCTTATATTCAAACCTTAGATCATACTCTTTTCCCTTTATGTTATTCTAGAGTTTTTCCCATGCCCTAAAAATATAACAAACCCTAGAAATCAAATCATAGGGAACAAATACCTTAGAATTAGGGTTTCTAAATACTAGGTTTTTCTTAACATACAAACCCATAACTTCAACCCTACTATATCTTATGATGGACCCTTGAAAATAAAAATTATTATACATACCTTATGTATACCTACCTGTAGTGCTTAGTACTTTGGCTGCCACGATTCTTCACAATGGTACTGTATTTTGTCATTGATTATTTGTCATCTTTATGACCTTCCTTTTAACGAGTCCTCAAAGATATTGTTGTTCTTATTATGGGACCTGCTTCTTCATGTGTTCCTTCAAGATATAGTATGATTGCTTATGAAATTTCTTTGCCACAAAATTTCAATGTAGAGATTCTTCTGCCTGTAGTTTCTTAGTTCCACCATATTTTTCAGAATGTATAAATGAGTATCAGTCTTCTTGAAAGACTGATTGTGTTACGAAGAAAAAGAACGATTGGTGCTTGCACTCTTTGTGCCACAGAGATTTAGTGATTAAAACATTATATTCTTGATCTTCTTGAGGAGCTCGATCTTTCTCTGAGGTTGTTCAAAAATTTGGTTTTGAGATTTTGTTGCCTATTGAACAATCCTTTTTTTTTTCTCAATGTCCGGAGGGTCACTTTTTATGTCATTAGGCTTTCAATCTTTTGAGACGGTCCTTTTTTTTTTCTCAATGTCCAGAGGGTTACTTTTTATGTCATTAGGCTTTCGGTCTTTTGAGACAGTAATATGGTGATCTTCAAAAACTATTCCTTTAAGTTCATGGACTGACGATCTACTCATTTTGTTGAAAAGCTAATATTGTAGCCTAAAACTTTGCTCGACTTTGGAGAGAGCTTGATTCTATATAGAGAGATGAAGATCACTGTGTGTTTCGTCCTATATTGAGATCAAATCTTGAGAATATTTGTGCCCATTTTTTTTTATTAGTCTCCTTTTGAACTTGGTCCTTAAGCATATTTGAAGATTCATTGTTTTTCTTCTATGCCTTGAATTTTCTTGATACTCTTTTTGATGCCTCTCTTCAAACTGTTTTTCCTCATCTTTACCTTAGCTGTTGATGATCCTTTAAGTGATTCTGTTATGAGTGTCCTTCTTTAGGCCGCCCTTCATTCTTGACTTGACACCTTTGCTTTGATACCATGTTGAGAAATCTAGGGCATAACAATTACGTGATTTCTTGTCTATTAGTAACTGCTTGTGAGATATTTTTACCTCTTAGATTGGGATCTTCTTTTACTTAGATTATTAGTGTTCTTCTTCATCAAACAATTACCAATGCATAAACAATAAAGAGACAAGAGACATAGAATGTAGGCTATTAGCCAGGGCCAAAACCTCTCCCACTTGAGAGAAAAACCCGAACACATTTTTCTTCTTATAGGGATTCCAATTGGCGAATAGCAAGATCAAGACCCTTGACCTATTTGCCTCCACAAGACCAAGATACAAGTCCCCTTTCACTACTTCTCTTCTAAGCCCAAGTCAACACTGGTCAAACTTTTGCTCCTTCCTTCTTCTCGGCTACCCTTCAGCTTGGCTTCCTAGACCTTCATTAGTTTTGACCTCCTAGAATTAGGGCTTATTTGCATAGGGACTCCTTCTAGCTTGCCTCGACTTCCTCTTAGACTTGTTCTTCTTCCAACTCGGTTACCTAAGAGGACTATAATTCCTCTCTGCTTTACTACAACAGATGATCTCCTTCTTCTACGCACATGTGACAACAAAACCACCCTAAAACAGACCCAGTAAAATGAAGCTAAGAGCTTCGCTCTACTTCCTCCTCCCCTTGCTAATGATTAGGCTTCCATCTCCCCTTCTCACACTTCCTCCAATCGTAGACCATAACAGAATGGTTCACTGAAATTTGCCTTTTGAAACGAGGCCGAGCTACCTATTTATAGTTGTTTCCCATCATAATGAGTCGACATGAGTGTATGTGAGCCGTCATGACCTTTGGAGAGTTTACATTATCCCTTTTGAAGCCGACTTGAGGAGGAGACTTTGCTTGGTATTGGAGGGACTTCCCATACATTTAATGACTCATACAAAAGTGTAACATTCCCAAGAAGGGTCCTTCATACATGACATAGACTCAATTTGACTTTTATGATTAGATTAAAAATCTTAAAGGCTCACAATGGGAGCCATCACTAAAAATAAAATTCCTTTCTCATGAAACCCATTACAATAATAATTTTATTTTTCTTCTTTACATCAATTACATTAAATCACAATTACATATGTTACTATGAAGACCGAACCTAGTTACTCTCAACATCACCTTTTCCTGTGGATACCCCAGTGAGAGATGCATATAGACATTTGTCGGTTGTCACATGTGGACATGTCGGTGGGACGTGGTTCATCCTTTCCCCATGTTAATTTTTCTTAAGGCCATTTTGTTCTTTCCTTTGATAATTGCATTTCTTCATTAACACATTAAATTCACCCCATAACATCATAGCATTATTCAGATTTACATCATTATTCAGCAACATATGCAACTATATAGAAAGAACAATAGAAGAAAATAATTCACACATAGAGACACCAGGATTGGTCGGAGACGAAGGAAAAACCCACTATGGGGAAAACCCTTTTAAATTCTTCTTATTATTAGATTGTCATTGAATGATTCAACAAAGGAGAGTACAATGATTCATATCTTCATCCATAAAACTATCCAACAAAACAACTACAACATTAATGAAATGAACCCAACCATGCTTATACTCAAAACCCAGATTCAGATGCCTGTAATGAATTGTCACTGTTTACGGTCAATTCCCGAACCCTGCAGTCATCGAGCAAAAACTTCAGATGATTGAAACACCAAACCCTAGATGCCAGTCGCATGGAGGACATGTTGTGCGTGCAATTGAAAAGCTGTAGTCGCTCCCTTGAGCCTGCAAGCCTATGACTACAGTCGATTTTTTTCTTTGGCAAGCATGCTACTGTGACCCAGAAACCCTAGAAGCGTGCATGAACTTTAGACCCTGTAATTTTTCCGTGCGAACCAATTCTCCGCGGGAGAGCCTCAGACCTGTGCGAGCCAAAACCAAGAAAGAGAATAGAAGAATGTCTCATGATGATGTCCAAATGAGGTTGAGGTCACTTGTATTTATAGCCTTCCAAGGGTATCCAATTTGTTTTAGGGCCGACCTAATCAAATATGCATATGTGGGCTTATAATTCAAAATGCAGTTTCCGTTGTCCAACTTAGATGATCTTTAGGTCGATTTTGGTCCTCTTGAAAAGAGGAATTCAATGCAATCATCATCTCCATCAAGTGAGTTGTCTAAAGTGGAATTTGACCTTAGTTTCCAATTTTAACACGCCACATGTAGGTTGCTCATTCCCTACAATCAATGGTCGACATGTCGGTGGGACGTGGTTCTTCCTTTCCCCACGTGTAGGATCTTTCCTATGATTGTTGGTTGGCATGCGTGTAGGACGTGGTTCATCCTTTCCCTACGATGGTTGTGACATGTGACTGTAGGATGTTGTTTATCCTTTCCCTACATGTGGTTGTGAGCAGGATGTGATTTATTCTTTCGCTGCTGCTGCCCCAACATCATGCTACCCATGTAGTCCGGGACACATGGGAAGTACCTCTCATCTGATCAATGAGTTGGGAAAAGTGGATAGGGACCATGGCACTACAGATGGATGCATCGTGTACTGCCGCACTCCCTATGTCTAGGATGCATGGAGTTAAACAACTTGATGTGGGACCAAGTCTAATTGAGGTTCTACACCTGGATTGACTTTTGTCAGTGGAGAGTGGCAAGGTCTTGTGACTCACTCTTGATAAATTCTTCTTCATTATTACATCTTTGTTCAACATAGTTGAGATGAGATGCAAAGATGGTTCATGATGACAGGATGGCATGATGGATTAGCAGGTGGAATTCTCTCTAGTTGAGAGGCAGTGTTAAAATTGGCAACTAGGGCCAAATTCCACTTTGGACAAGTCATTTGATGGCGATGATTATTGCATTGAATTCCTCTTTTTGAGAGGACCAAAATCAACCTAAAGATCATCAAATTTGGATAAGCAGAAATGTGTTTTTGAATTTATGCCCTTACATGTGCAAATTGTGAAGGTCAACCACATCATCATGTAGGCTCATGAAGCCCAAGAGACATGTCACTTCACTCTCAACGATTTGTATAAATAAGAGAGACCTCCAACCTCATTTGGCACTTCACTCACTCACACAATCATCTCTCTCCTTCTCTGATTGGTTCATACAACTTATTGGGCATATCTTTTCCTCACACGTTTGGTAGCAGAAGAACAAATTGCAGGACGAATTAGAGGGTCGAAATTTCAGAGACTGTTGCAGGTTTGACCATCGTTTACCAGGGGTGGTTTGACCTCCTTTAACTATGGTTTTTGTGCCAGAATTTGTTTTTTGGCAGGTCGCATCTATTGTCATAGGTACCGAGGCATTTTTGTGGACCAATCGCAGGGTTGACTGCAGACCTGACCATATAGTTGACCGCAAAGTTTGACCAAGTTTGACCACTGTTTTCATGACATTTTTGGAATGTCCTTGACCACCTTTGAAGTCCGATTTTGACTGGGTATGACTGAGCTGCATTGAGGACAGTTTGTTGGTAATTTAACCTGCTGTTGACTTTTTGATTAGGGCAGATTTTGACTGTTGGTGACTGCAGATTTGACAGGGTTTTCTTGACTTCGATTTGGCAAGTCAATTTTGACTCTTGTACTCTCTCTTCCTACTGAACATTTTGATATAATAATAAGAAGAATTGATCAAAGGGTTTTCCCCATCTTGGGGTTTTTCCCTGGCATTTTCCAAATTTGGTGTCCTCTTCTCTTGGCTTGTCTTTTGCATATATCATTTATGTTATTTCTTTAGTTACTGTCAATATGATGATGATTTATGTGATTGCTAATGAAATGAAATGGATTGATAAATGAGCTATATGGAATGCTGAAGTAACTGTCCTAAGCAAAGAACATGTTAACTAAAAAATTAACAGGTTGTTTTGGTTTCGTTCAAAATCATGTTTCGAGTTCCGAATTGATCCAACGTTGTGGTTGTCAGTAAAAACACATAGAAGATATGAATGCTTTCGATTGCTGAGTGTGTTGAATTAAATTTGAGCAAGTAACAACATGTTGGAAATACTGAACGAGGGTGAATCAATATTTCACTTACAAATAGTTAATTTTTAAAGTTTAGAGCAAGAACAATAGAGCAATAATCAACACATCACAAGAACAATACACAACAAATTTTTTGGTGGAAACTCTTCCAGGAGAAAAACCACCGAACGCTTTTCTAATATGATTTATGAGTACATAATTTTTCCCATCACCAATTGAAGAGGAAGCCCCAACTCGCTAGTGTTGAAATGTGTAACTAGGTTCGATCTTCATAATGTCTATTGTAATCATGATGAAAAGAGAAAAATAAACTTATTAGTTTATTATTTTCATTCTTGATCCATGGGTTTCATGCTAAAGGTAAATTTATTTGTAGGTTAAGCACCCATTGAGTGCTTCTAGGTTTTTCATAGAATTATGAAGTCAAAAGAGTCATTGTCATACATGTAAGATCCCTTTGGGCATGTTGTATCTTGTAAAGAAATTTTTGTATAGTAAAAAATGTCATAAAGACCCTCCAAAACCTTGTTAAACAAGTCGGCCTACAAGAAGGATCAAGTCAGCGTCATGGACAACAATTCGACCTTCAAAGAAGCCTATATATAAGAGACATCGACCTCACTTGAAGAGCACTCACTCACCACAAAAAAATCGATCAAGGAAGAGAAAGAGAGCGAAGAAGAGGAGGACTAAAGGAAAAAAATCTTTGAATATTGTTTTTGGGCTATCTTCTCCTGACACGTGTGAAGATTAGGGCAACCTTACTACAACAAAGTCGAAGTTGCAGAAGAAACTTTTGGGAAGTCGAAATTGCAGAAGAAATTGCTAGAAAGTTGTTGGGAAGGTCGAAGTGCTAGAAAGTTGTTGGGCAAGTCAAAGTGTGAGAAAGTTGCTGGGGGGTCGAAGTTGATGGATGTTGCTAGGTCGAAGTAGCTGGAAATTGTCGAAGTTGTTGGAAGCTCCTAGGTCTAAGTAGGTTAAAGAAAAGTTCATTAAGAAGAAGTTTGACATGTCTTGGAAAAGTCGGCAAAAAGTCTTGACTTTTTGGAAAAATCCCAAATTTTTCCCTAAGCTAACTTTATCGGCCGACTTTTTGCCAACTTTTTCATCCCTGAAAAAGTCGCGATTTTATCCTTGAAGTCCCGAATTTTTTCCGACTTTTTCCAAAAAATCGTGAGTGAGGTAGTTTCGTTAATAATTTTTTTTTTTTTTTGTTGAAAAAATCGGGATTTTTTCCAAAAATGAATATTTTTGTATTTTTTAGTTTTGCCGACTTTTTCAAAAAACTCCCGACTTTATCGATTTTTTCAACTTTTAGACCCTTGCGGATTTAATCCTGACTTCGACATTTTCCACATTGATTTGAAGTTCTATAAGAAGAGATGAGTTCTTGTGGGTTTTCCTCTCAAGAGAAGAGGCTTTGGCCCTGGCTGACAACCTACATTTTGTGTCTCTTTGTCATATTGATCTTCATTGTTTGGTAGCTGTTTGATGATAGAGAACACTAATAATAACTAAGTGAACGAAGAAGCTAATAAGGTTAAGTAAAAATACATCACGAGCAATTATCAGAGAAAGAGAAATCACCTAATCTAGCTACCCTAGATTTCTTAACACCTGGTACTCTAGAAAAGCGTTCAATCTGTCAGGAACCTCCAACTCCTGTAAGGATGCTCCTACAACCTCGTTTACTAGGTCTGATTGGAAGGTCGTTCCAACGACCTGGTTTTATTAGCTACAACTGATAGGATCCTCCAACACCTTGCAAGCTTCAACTTGCCCTAGCACCACCTTGTCACCCTGAAGTGTTTCCAGGTTACAACCTGAAGGAGACTTCACTCTCCTACCTTGCACCACCATACCACCCTTAAATTTAAGAAGAAGAAATAAAATGTGGGCTCCTGTACCAGGGATAGTGACCCACTTACAAAGATATTCAATAAAACCCTTTCTGCAATGTGAACTTCATATATACAATGAAAACCAGACTTCTTTAAAACTTCTGCTAGATGATGTAACACTGTAATCTGAACAATTCAAGTACTTGATGTAATGATGCCTTCAACTCGCTGATGCAAAGTAGATTATCTTGAAAATGATTTGATGCTTCTGCCCTTGTACAGGTCAATAACGTTACTGCTATTGAGGCCTCCAAATCTGGTAATGCCACAACTACACCAGAGAATATAATACTTGTCACTGGAAGTATCCATATGTTAGTCCTGTTTCTAACTCAAGCTATCGAATTGTGGAGCATGAAAACCATATTGCACCATATTCAAACCCTAGACAGTGAAAACTCTTCAAGGATATTCTAATACAAGTTCAACAAGTTACTCTTCCAAATTTGCCTCAACAGACTACCAAACAAGAATGCTTCAATGCCCGCTACTTCAGTTAAGGATGATCTCAGATAATTTCCATAGGGCAAATTTTTTTTGAACAGGATCAGGACATATCAGATCAAACAAGTTTGTCAATGCTAGTCAAGGTTAAACCCTTGGTCCTCTGTCAAACTACCTCTGCTACAACCTTTAAATTTGAGAAAACTAAGTTCAGTGATGAGCCAAGATTGTGCTGTCATGTTAGTTTTAGTGATGATGCTCTAATGAAATGTCACAAAATTGAACTTCAGAACAAACCCTCAACCAGACCAGTTAATAGAAGCTTCAATATGTTTTACCATGATATGTGCATTAGTTAGGGCATGGAAGTATCTACCAGATTGGGCCTCCATACCACTAGAGATCTAGCGGTCAAAACGTTGTAGATGTGCTCTCGAACCCAACGAATCACTATGAACAAAAGGGATAAGGCAGTTCTCAAACGAGGCTTTGTGCAAGCATGCCACAGTTAGCATATATGCTTCAGATTATCACAAATATCCATAGGGCCGAAAAATCTCTCTACATGACACGGTTAATGCATTTCTAAAGTGGAGGCCAATTGATAAAAACAATTCACCTTAACAAGCTTCAGATTTGCGTCAAAGGGGTGACAGAAACAATACTCGAATTGCTCAGAATTTGCCCTATCATAGGGCCGAACCTTCACCTCAGAATGCCTTAGGTCTGCTTTAGTTGTATGTGCCCTAACAGGTTCGAAAATCTCCACTGATTATGCACATATCCTTCAAAATACAAGCCTTGATAGACGGAGTAACCTCTGGACAAAGTTATTGCTTGAATGATACCTTAGATTTGTATGCAGAGAATTCCTCCATAGACAACCTCAGACATGCGAATTTGTTAACGATTTTTTCAGGATAATACAACAGAGATGTGTGCCAAGAGGGGCTGAGGAGGACTTGTTACGACAAAATCTAGTAGTCCTTGGAGAGGGAAACCCTACAAGATAAGAGCTAGACAAAGTGCCAACAATGGGACAATGGCCCATTGTCACCTTAGCCAAGGTCCCCTACTCTTTAAGGACTTTTACTGACGGGAGGAGTCCTGGTAGAGGGAGATCACTTGAACAAATATGCTAAGTATAAGGCAGAAAGTGATCAAGCTAGAGCTCATTCAAGTGAGAGATTCAATAATCGTTCAAGGCTTCAAAGAAGCAAAAATGCTCTCAAAGAAAAGCCCTAGAAAAGAAGGCTCAAGACCTAGGGTTTTGAGATTTTTTATGGTGATAGGTATTCACAAAGTCAAGGCCTGGGAGAAAAGGCTTCTTATGATCTACTTTAACAAGTACTATGCCCATACAACCTTCAAGGAAGTCCTCAAGTTGAGGTGAAAAGAACTAAGGTTTCTCTCAAGCAACACTTACAACAAGAGATTTTATGGATGAAATTTGATTGGATGCCCACCAAAATTGGAGAATAGGTAGCCTAGACCTCAAGCTTGATGTTTAGGCTCTCAAATCACCAAAAGGCCTCCTCCCCAAAATTTCGCTACAAACCCTAGATTGTCGCCTTAGCCTTAAAAGGACCAATTTCAACGAAGAAAATTATGGAGAAAAATTAGTATTGGTCACTAATGACTTGGACTAGTGCCCTGTCCTTTAGGCATATGGAGTCCAGGATGAAATAGATAGGCTAAATCCTTTGTAAGGAGCCTAAAAATTGGTGTCCTAGGTATCAACTTTTAGCATTTACCCACTTCAAAAGAAAATGGAGTTTGATGGAGAGATTAAAGATTTCCTCCATTTGGGACATTCATTACATGTTGTACAATGAATAAAATATGCAATACTCAACTAGATAACCTTTCAAAATTAATTTTCAACAATTAGGCACAAAAATAACATAACCTAGAAGTAGAAATTCCATGCATTAGACAATTTTTAGATAGAGAATATTGAAAAATAAGCACTTACAAGACAACATGTAGTATATCCATACATTATCCAAAGAAGTAGCTCCAAAGACCATCAAAAATAACTTCCAAATATCGAAATGCATCGAATAGATCTCCAATAGCTAAGAAGGAACAAGTGCGAAATGTTCAAAATGAGCAGCTATGGTCGAAATTTCATTTGCAAACCCTTGGACAAAAGTCACATTTGCAAGTTTGACAGGTTAGCCTCATGACCCTTCAAGTGGGCCCCACATTTGATAATTGGTCCTCCTAAGTTGCATATATATTGACCATTGTTGACCTCATTTGGAGACACAGATCACACATCACATCACACTTTAGTTCGATCTGAAAATTGCAAGATCAATCCACACATGAGGAGGAGAAAGAGAGTTCAGACGTGCGTCAATTTTTTTTGGGACTATTTTGGCTAGCGCTGACCACTGTTGACTTGGACTCTTCTTCTTTTGTTTGACTAAGATTTTCTCTGTGGTTTGAGGTCGGAAATTGCAAAAGGGTTTGACGCCGTTTGACCATCGAATTTCATCTATGTTTTGGGCCGTTGGCTGAGGTTGCCCACAAGTTTTGTCTAGGGTTTGACCGCAAAATTGACTGGAATCTTTGACTAAGAATTTCAAGACTGATTTGACCAAGTTTGACTAAGGAAGGAAGACCGAATTTAATGCTGGGTTGACCAATTTTTTTTGAGTTGTTTGACTATTGACTTTGACTGTTATTGATTGTACCTCCATAGGCTGAAAAATTGCAAACTAGTATCTTTGACCAGATTTGACTACTCTCTATTTGGATTGGTGTATTTGGGGAAGGTCAAAGTTTGACTTTGATTATTGGATGTAGAATTGGACTATGTATCTCATGTTGAACATTGATTGACTAATAGAAAAATAAGAATTGATTAAGTGTAATATCCCTAAAGGGAAATAGACAACAATACAAGCATACAATAATATAGAAAATGCCGAAAATAGATATAAAGCAAATACACATGAAAATGTCGGGAATGCTAAGGCATTTTATTAATCTGAGAATATAATGAGATACAATGGATAATCAGAATGATAGCACCTCTCCTTGCTCAGGGCAAGTGAAGAACTCTCTCAGATAGACTGGAAATGGCTGCTATAAGAATCTGAGTCCCAGCTGCTGGAAAACTGCCGTAACTGCCGCTGCTAAAATAGACTGAAAACTAGGGGCTAATCCCCTCGCCGGAATGAGCTGAAAATCTGTAGATCACCTGTACTCACTGCTTCGGACAAAACCCAGAAACCATAAACAAAATGGACCACCTCCGAAAATCACCCCAGAAACCCTCCTCAAGGAAAAACGCTGTCCCTCCAGGCCCAACGCAGATGCCAAATGAAATATGCTGAGATAGAGCCACAAATCCCTCAGGAAACTCTCCGACTGATAAAGACTGAACCTCCACGCCGAATAACACTGAATCTCCTGCAGAAATCCCCACAACTGAACAGCTCCAACTCAAACTGCGTCCTCCCTCCAAAGACTGCGCAATCACCCAATGAAGCTCAGCTCCTCAGCAAAACACCCAAACAAATCACCTGCTAAAGACTGAAGAAATACCTTGCCCGAGTAGGCACTCGAAGTCCCCCGGGGCTAAGGGTGAGATCTCCGACCGGAGACACTCAATCGCACTAAACAGTGCTGCAGATAGGCTAAACAGCCAGCGTGCTCAAGAAGACAAAAGTCTAGCTCAAATATCATCAACATCAACTAATGCCCAAATGAGGCTCCTCCACCTTTTATAGCATCGGTTTTATACAAAAGCTTCTAAGTGCATGTACTGATGTAGTCCCCCTCCTCTGCACATGGGTTGTGGCCCCCCTTGGCTCCCCCCTTAAGTTACAACATTGTGCTACTAGGAAGGTGTTTTATTCCACTAAAGTGAGTTAGACTCCCTTTGACTCACTTTTTTTATTTATCTACAAACCACATATGGAAAAACAATGCAAAGTCGAATATTCCAATTAGCTATCGCTAATTAGGAATATTACAGTCGCCCTCGGCAAAATGTTGCTTGCCCTCAAGCAACTGAAGTGACAGATGTTGCAAAATCTGCTCGCTCTCCCAAGTGGCATCCTCATCCGGAAAAAAAATTTTCTTGTCCTCAAGAAATGCTTGAACAAGCCTCCTCTCTAGCTGATGCTCCCTACCGATACTACAAAATGTGCCTGGGTCCCACTGAAACTTCTCTGACCTCTGCATCACCCTGATATGAAGGGATATCTCAATGCCAGGATCCCAAAGTGACCTCTCACAGTACAAGTCAACCAATAATCCCCCCGGATCACATCGCCACCATGGCCAATAATCGCCCAAGTCCCACGGCTCATACTGTGCACTGCCTCTGGCTATGACTAATGCTCTAAGAGGTGAAGACCACCAATAAGCATCAATGCTCCACAGGCTCTATTGCGTTGTACTTGTAGAGCGCATATGATGCCCCTCAATGCATATAACTCATCACCTCTCTCGATCCAAGTCATGACTCAATCCCATGCGATCTGCTCTCCTGAAATTGGGAAGGAGTCCTGAAGTAACGACAACTGGTGCCCTCTTGCCGACTGGGATCTGTAACATCTATTATGTCCAAGGGCCCCTGCTCCACTGTGCTCCCTACGAAGAAAACCGTACCATCAAGAGGGTACCAACTCATGATCTCCTGCCAGTCCGTCATGGAAGAAAAATTTGATGTAGCGATAACAACTGCATATGGAACATGCCTGGAAGGTTGCCGCCACCCCGTAATCATCTCCCACTGCCAAACTATCACATCTACCTCCAACATCTCTAGAGGATATGGATCTGAAGCTGCTGTCACGGTACTCGGTGTCGTGCATCTGACTGCTCCACCTCAAAGGATGACCCCAATGCTAGCCACATATCCATCATAGGCTCAATGTGGGCACCCATCTGGACCTCACCCAAGGGGATGTCATGCCTGATGTCCATAGTATCCTCCCCTGCTGACTCAGGCTCCCTCACGTGCTGCTCTAGTTGAAGCGTCACAAGTGACTCATCACCCAGAGTATCTCCTATACAGTCCCCTGACTGCTCACCCTGCACACTGTAATACGGCTGCAATCTACTGTCATCATACCTGCATGACTGCTCTTGCTCCACAGAAGCAGCCTCAACTAATCCTATGGACTCATATGAAAGAGAGTCCTCACCCTGGCATACAGAAGGAATGCCCTTCTGTTCTACCTCCTCCACCTCATCTGCATTGAATATGCCATCCACCCTCTCGATGAAGTGTCGACACAATGTGCAGGTCCAACGCATGTTTCGGGATGCCTCTCTGGCGAACCCGATATCCTGCAACTCGCCATGATCTCAACATTCCACGAGAAAAATGCTATACCCTCATGACTTTGCTGGGTACCCAAGCGTAGGCTCGACAATGACTAATGTGCCACCACTGCAGAGGATCATCTCATCCCCTAAACTGTGGCTGTCAACTAGCGTACTGACCCAGCGCCACTGCTGAGAAGCCTCTCGCCTAGTGCGCTGAGGGCCATCCAAATATCTTGGGTGTGCCTCACGGACCCTGCTGCTCATGCCCAAAGTGCCAAAGGACAACAATAAAATCAGTTGTGCCCATGAGTGATGTAGAAGAGTGTCGGATGTGTGAGTCCCCTCAGATACCATCAAGTATCGCTCCTCTGTCTCCTCATCGATTCTAGGTGAAATACCCCCAAAGGTAAGCTCAGTGTCCCTGTCTGTGAGTCTCCCTGGATGCAATACTCTAAGACCCTGCTGTGCCGCGCCGTACGCCCTCGCAAGCCACCGGTCATCCATGTACTCCTCAACATGCCACTGCACACTAAGGCATTCCCCTGAATACTGCTGGACACCCCATGCTACTACTGTACCACCCTGTACCGTCTCGTGCCATGACTGTGTCCAGGCGTCGGTCACTCTCCACATGCTCTCAATGTGATGTAGGACACTCCTACTCCACAATGCAGTCCCACACTCTACGGTACACCACCATGCAACTCCATGTCCACCGGTAGTCAACGATCAACTGCTAGAGGCTCCACATCCTCGGTTGTGATGTCCTAGAAATTTGCCTCTACATATCAGACTACCACCGTCCAGGTATCGTCATGTCCACCGTCGCATCACTATACCCGCCGACAAATGGATCATCACTGCAAATCCTCCTCGAGGGGTCCGAGAAGTGAATCTCCCTATGGGTCAGTAGTGTTACCACCACTGCTCGGCCCCGCTGCGTCCTCTGTGCCCCACACAAAGGTGAAGAATCCTTGGCCCCATACAAGGCGCCATCGGGTGGCCTGCCAATGCCACTTCCTCCAACAAACTCCTGCCAAGGTATGTTGACCACCCCGTGAACCTGTGTATAAGTGTCATACCAAGACAACCTAGGGAGTCTGCCCATAAACTGGTTGGCCACTGGAGCTGAACAAAACTCCCCTAGCGGATGCACATGCTCTACTGCTAGGCCAACTGTACCCTCCAAGACTCAAGCAACCGACCTGCCTAGGAAATGATAGGTGATCCCACCTGGATCCCAATGCCAATCTGGGGTTCTTGTAATCCCCATGCATAGAAACTCCTGCCGAGCTACACTCGGATCCATCACCATCTCCATAGCCCGCTCCACCGAGTACCAGCTCAAAATCTCCCTCCATCCAACCTCAACATGTGGATGTTGTACCCTGTGCAACTCTGATCGTCTCATACCGCTATCCAAGTCAACATATGATATATGACTAGGTCGCTCTGTCTCTCTCTCTCTCCAATGGGAAGAGGTGACCCAACAATGCTGCTAGTCCCATCCATGCATGCCTGAAGGGGAATGATCTAATGCTCCAATGTGCCCTCTGGTCGTACCATCAGGGAATCCAGTCATTCCCAAATGTGGGCCAACTTGGCCGCCGACTTGGCACAAGCCACTCTCATGCCCTCTAGCTCCTTGTCCTGCCACAAAATGACCTCCCATACTGACGTGGCCTTCCCTTTCAAAACTAGAAAACTTCCGAAGGAGTCTGCAGGGCCCGATGGCGATAATGCATTTTTGCGACCATCATGGAAGTACACTCTATATCTCCTAGTCACTCATCATCGAATGGGGATACATCTCCTGACCCTGCACCCATCTGTGTGCTGCTACCACCCGAAGATTCAGACGCGACTTCGGTCATCAACTCAATGGATGGCTCTACTGGGGTAGGCTCTACCTTCTCCACTACCACATCAACCGACTCAGCCGAGGAGGTCTCCAATGAGGGTGAATCCTGTGTCACACTAGGTGTAACCTCGGACTCCCTGCAATCCTGTGTGCCCTCATCCTCCAAGTGCGAGGTAACCATTTTAATGGTTTCCCTCTCAGATACTCGGTCAAGCTGGAAAAGGGTATGCAACACTTGTCCACCAAGAACAAACCCTGCAGTGGACCAGCCGATCAAATGTCGGTAGATGGAATCTGTCCCCGCGCTGTGCTCGGCTGTCGCCCCCATCATGTGGCCGCCCTGTTCCCTCTGTGAAAGTTGTGAGGTCTACTATCACGGCCCGGAGGCCCGAACACAATCTACGAGTGAGATAAGATCTACGATCGCCGACCCACGTGCGAGGTACTCACCATGTAGGCGTCCATCTGGTCGAGTCGATCTCACGGCTCCGTACTCCTGTACTGTGCCTTCATCTAGAAAAGTGGGCATGGTGGGACGTGTGGGTGTATGTGATGCCATATGCCGAGTGGCAACATGATCCAGCAAATGGTGGGATGTGCCTGATCCCTCACCAATCTGAAAACCCCTTGGGGTTTCCCGCTGCCTAACCTCTAGCGCAGTGAGTCTCTGTCCCACCGTCTCCATCTGTCTCGATAGACCCTGTGCTGATTTGAGGAGCATCTCCCAAAATCTCTTTGCACCATCATCACTGCTCGTGGCACTGCATATGTGTCTACGGGCTCCTCGAAGCTTGCATAATTTCTTTGCAAAATATCACTATTTGTTTAACCTGACCTCTGATTTACCCACTGAAAACTGCTCAAAAAATTCTAGGAATTTAGGAAGGTGATCCTTGCCCAAAACCCAGGAAAACCCAAAAAGGATTTCTTCTAATTCCAACCTTCAAAATATGACCCTTTGTAGTTTGGCCCTCTTCCAATTTCGTTTTTGGTATTATATTTGTGCTCTCCAAAATTCCGGCCAAACCTGCAGCCTTGATCTCTTTCTCGATGTCATAGACCACAGGCTGAGCCAGAACTATGCTTTGATACCACTGTAATATCCCAGAAGGGAAATAGACAGCGATACAAGCATACAATAATATAGAAAATGCCGGAAATAGAACATAAAGCAAATACACATAAAAATGTCGGGAATGCTAAGCCATTTTATTAATATGAGAATATAACGAGATACAATGGATAATCAGAATGATAGCACCTCTCCTTGCTCAAGGCAAGTGAAGAACTCTCTCGAAAAGATAAGTGGTGCTACAAGAATACGGAGTCAGCTGGCCTGACTTCTGTGCTTCATATTGCCTAAAATGAAGCGAAAACTAAGGGTGATCCTACAGCCGGAATAAAGGCTGAATCTGTCGTCTTTGTACTCCTTTGCTCAGGACAGCAGAAATCATGAACCAAATGGACCACCTCCGAAAATCACCCCAGAAACCCTCCTCAAGGAAAAACGCTGTCCCTCCAGGCCCATTGCAGATGCCAAATGAAATATGCTGAGATGGAGCCACGTCTCGGGAAACTCCTCCGGCGATAAAGTGAACCTCCTTCGAATAACAAGATCTCTGAGAAATCCCCATTGTGAACGTCCCAACTCAAAGCTAAAGTACTCCCTGTGAAAACTGTGATCCTTAATGGGTTCGGCTCCTCAGCAAAACACCCAACCAAATCACCTGCTAAAGACTGAAGAAATATCTCGCCCGAGCAGGCACTCGAAGTCTCCCGGGGCTAAGGGTGAGATCTCCGACCGGAGCCACTCAATCGCACTAAACAGTGCTGCAGACAGGCTAAACAGCCAGCGTGCTCAAGAAGACAAAAGTCTAGCTCAAATATCATCAACATCAATAATCCCCAAATGAGGAGGCTCTTCCACCTTTTTTAGCATCGGTTTCCCTCCAAAGCTTCTAGAGTGCATGTAGTCCCCCTCCTCTACATGGGGTGTGGCCCCCCTTGGCTCCCCCCTTAAGTTACAACAATGTGCTACTAGGAAGGTATTTTATTCCACTAAAGTGAGTTAGCCCCCCTTTTACTCAATTTTTTTATTTATCTATAAACCATATACGGCAAAACTATATAAAGTCGAATATTCCAATTAGCTGTCGCTAATTAGGAATATTACATTAAGGGTTTTCCCCCTTATGTGGTTTTTCCTTGGTCTTTGACCAAATCTTTTTGGCCCATTGTGCATTTACTGTTTACTGTTCTATCTATAATTGCTTTACTGTTACTGGCATGATTGGAATTGGAAGAAATTGTTTGAAATGATTATAATATCATAGAACATTGTGAAAAATTAACATCCTCTAAGAGGTCAAATTCCAAGTTGCGATGTTGATGAGAGACTCAAATGAGGTCTCTTATAGTTCTATCTATACATGTCAAATCAAGTCTAATTTGAACCTAAAGCCCCTCTTAGTTGTCAAATGATGGGAGAAAACTAAGTGTGGTTACAAGGCAACCACATAGCCAATTTAAATCATAAAGATGAACCCACAAGCGCGCTGAAATGCTAACGTAATCATTGCGTGGGCCTCTTGGAGGCATGCATTGAGCTCTCTTTGTGCTATTGTGAGTCAAGAGGGCTCAAAAAATCATCTACTAAGGGTTGGCCCATAGGTATCCATTCAAATCATTATGTGGACCCAATTTTGTGTTTGGGGCACAAAATGGGTCTCATGGGTATCCTGGTGATAGAATAGCATGTATCTGCTTCAAAGTTGAGGGCTTAAAGGATGGTGCTAGCCCTCCCATGTCTCAATAACGAGATAAACCTCCTCTGGGCCTTAGATCAACTACCAAAACCTGTATATAATGCTAAGTTTGTTGGGGGGGCACTGGTCCAAGTGCATCATCTCATGAATAATGTGGGGCAAAGTGCAGATTGCTGGGGGTGCTGAAGGTACCTATGGAGTGAAGTGATGCTCTGCAAGTGATAGGAGTCCCATGGCTCTCAACGCTTCACCTGTAGGGTGTCATATGCTACTCTAGTGGACTTAGGCCCCATTTAAGTTGCCCAACCCATGATGTGTAGAAATTTCTGAATCTTACACTTTATGCAGAAATTATTACTGTTAATTTGGTTATGCTCCTCCTACTTAGACAAGTTATTAAATGAATAAATTCAAGTTAAAATCGAAGCAAAACACATAACAGATTTCTACCAATCCAGATCTAGAACAAGTTCATGCACACATTGACAAAGTGACACAGTTATTTCTAGACAAATAGTCCCTGGAAAAACCCAATGCGGGAAAACCGGTCTTTGGTTGTTGGAGGGTTTTATTATTAAAAATTTTCTGAATACACAAATCTGGGTTCCAGATTTGGAAAACCCGACAAAGAATATACTAGATCTATAGTTCACTGGCTGATCTCAGGCCAAAATAATTATTGATCCACACCCTCAAACGGGATTTACAGAACTCAGCCAAGATTAGGGCATAGAAACCCCAGCATTGCCCTTGAAAGCCTCTGCGTCAGCCTCTGAAGCCCCTCAAACCCTCAGCGCTGCTACAGAAGGGACTGCATTACCCCATACTGGGTGACGCAGTCACTGCGCTGCCCTTGAAGTGTCTCTGCGTAACCCCTGACAGTTTCCTACTGAAAATCACGCTATCCTTGTTGCTGTTGCTGCTCTCTCCTTCTGCGTTGCCCTTGAGCTGATCTATGTCTCTTGTGTATTCTAGACCCAGGGATAAGATCATCCCCTTGGCCTAAATTCCCCTCTCTGCAGCTGAAACACTTTTGAGTATTCTTAGCAAACCCTGCCCTAGAATCTCAGCTTAGCTTCAGTGCTATGCCTTTGTGTGTCTTTACAAATGACCCCAAGCCTTTCCTTTATACTTTTCTCGTTGACAAATCAACGACCATGATCAGATTTTGAATCAATGGCTAAGATTAAAAGAAAGCTTGATCCGTGTGACTTAAGACAATTTCGTTACATGTTTAATTAAGTTCACTTTAATTATTTAAGTTCCCTAAGTTTTAACTTAGGAAATACATTAAAATAATTAATTAATTTAATATCTCCTAAACCAGATGAAATTTCCCAAATCAATTTCTAGGTCTTGTAGATCAAATGTACTCTAGTCCCTCCACAAAGTTTGGGAGCTAGAGCACAACTAATGTTACCCCAAATACACATAATTTCAACACTCCCTCTTAGCATCAAGGATGTGCTCTAGCAATACATCACACTATGCATTGCATGATTTTGGGCACTGGTTTCGTGTTGTTGAAGCTTGGCCTACTGCCACTCAACTCTGCACTGCTGCTGCCCATGACTCTGCCACTATCACTGCAACTTCTGTACTACAACTCCCTCTGAATATACTGCATATGTGCTGCTCATAGCACTGCCACTACTGATCTGCTGCACTGCAACTTTAGTTGTTGAGAGAAACAATTGAATCTCCTGCCCAATCAGTGACAGACAAGTCAGATGGGCTGCATCCTCATCCCTGAAGCTCCATAGGCTACAGACTTGTGTTGGCATCTAAAGAACGATGCACAACTACAACCGTGCCTGCGTAATCAGACTCCCTCTGCACTACTGAAGTCACATCAACCCCTTGTGCTGAAATTTATCGCGCTGTTGCTACACTGCACTGTCCCTTTGAAGCTTTCTGCGTTGTTGCAACTTTGCACTGTGCTGCTGAAGTCACATCAACCTCTGCGCTGCTACTGCTTCTACGCTGCTGCTGCCTTGCTCTGCACTGCGCCTTCCAGTCTTCAGATCTGCCTCTGCCTGCTTCATCTTTGATCTATGCACCCACTACTCCACTTGTCCCGCTACTGTCTTAAGGCTGCCGTAGCTCACATGTGATCCAAGAGATGAGCTGCTCAAGGATCTTGCCTTCTTCTATGTAGCTCCTCTACACATCCATGTCACCCCACCTTCGTGGTTCATGAGCACTCATGGCTGCATCATCTCCTGACCCATCATCTGGCACAACTTCTTTGGAAGAAGATGCTTCCTTGTCCCTTTTCTTCTCTGGAAAATTGCTGGCAAAATGTCCCATTTCACCACACTGGAAGCAGTTGATCTTTGAAATATCCTTCTTCTTCTTTGGCTGCTTCTTTGATGCCAAGGCTGCATCTTCTTCATGTTCCTTCTTCACTTTGCTCAATGCAGGGCTATGTTGCCTCTTGGTGAATCTGCGTAGTTCTTTTTGACGTAGAATTGACCACAAGATGTCCCAATCTCGGAGGTTCGCTCTGCCCAAGATACTTTGGACAAAGGTTTCCCACTCATTTGTGACTGCATTGAGGGTAGTCCTGACTATCACATCATCATCCACCGTTGCACTCGTTGCGGTCAGCTGATCCTTGATTGACTGCAACCTGAAGAGAAAATGCTCCATGTCTTCTCCCTTGGTCATCATGAATGACCTCATCTGAGTTCCAACAACATTTTTCTTTGGACAGACTTTCCCTCATATAGGGAAGTCAAGGACTTCCACATCTCGTTAGTTGTCTTCTTCTCAGCTACGTGTGGTACAATATGGTCCTTGATACCATCCATAATCAGCCGCTTGGCATGCCTCTCTGCTTCCTTATGCTTTTGAAGGAGATCTGGATCTGTCAGTGTGGCCAGAGTTTGCTTTGCATGGTCTCTAAGATTGTATGCCTCAAGGACTATCAGGATCCTTGCCTTCCAAATTGAAAAGTTTGAGAGGTCGTCTAGCCTATCTTGATCACACAGTCCATGAGGAGCCATCTGCTCAGAATGTGTCGGAACTTCCTTTTCTCTTTGCTAGAGAAATGGATCTAAGGCCCTTGGTGAAACAGGCACCTTTTGCTCCCTCTGACAACTGATTTCCCTCCTTGGAAATCTACCATATCAACTATGATTCAACTTCTTCTTTGATCCTCTGATCAAACTACAAGTTTCCTTTGGCTAGAAACTCTCTGAGAAGCTGATCTCCTCCCACTCTTTGTCACTTGTGCTAAGGCTAAAAATCTGAAAACTTCAGAATTTTAACCCCACCAGTTCTTCTGAATTTCTGCATCTTTTCTGGATCTGACAGATTCAGATCTGAATCACACTGGCTGGCTTCAGACCAAACTAGTGCTCTTTCTGAGCTACCTCTGCGCAATAATTGCGTGGGCTTGCTAGGCCACAGCGCTGGACAGTGTCACCCTTCCCTCTGCGTGAATTTGCCTTTGAAAACTGCGCTATCCCTTCAGATCTACGTTTTTGCTGCTTTTCCAGTTGCTTCCTGCAGCTAGAACCTTCAGACTCTTCCGTTGGTGACCCTCCTAGATCTGCAATTGCTCTGATACCATGTAGAAATTTCTAAATCTTACAATTTATGCAGAAATTATTACTGTTAATCTGGTTATGCTCCTACTTAGACAAGTTATTAATTGAATAAATTCAAGTTAAAATAGAAACAAAACACATAACAGATCTCTACCAATCCAGATCTAGAACAAGTTCATGCACACATTGACAAAGTGACACAGTTATTTCTGGACAAATAGTCCCTGGAAAAACCCAATGCAGGAAAACTGGTCTCTGGCTGCTGGAGGGTTTTATTATTAAGAATTTTCTGAATATACAAATCTGGGTTCCAGATCTTGAAAACCCGACAGAAAATATACTAGATGTGTAGAGACCTTGGTTGTTAATTTCTTAAATTTTACACCTAATTTGTGGGAATTTCAGAGTTTTTGCTAGAGGGAAAGACTTAGCTAAATCAACTAATAGGGAATCACTGCTGCTTCTAAAAATTATTCCAAGTTTTTACACTTAATTAAGACAACTGTTACAAACTATCGTTCTTCCCCTGAATACAATTTAAGACATCATTTTCATGAATACATCTAAGCATATATAAACATAAATCAGTAGTAATACGATTTCATGCAGTTCAGAAATGAAATTTCAATTTTAGCTACATGGGAAATACCTGGAATGCAGCAGATGATTTAATGGTAGCACTCCTCAGGCACTCCACTGTGATGCTGTGGACAGAATGAACAGTTCACCGAAACAATATAATCCTCCCAGCCGATCTAGGAACAATCCTAGACCCAGAAGATCACTCTTCTGCCCCCGTGCCCAGAATCCCAAGGACGATGAGACTCCCTTCCAAACACTTCGTATCCTTCAATCCTTTCTGTGGACAAAATGCAGAATTTTTCTCCAAAAGACCACCTCCCGTCCTTCACATCCTTTTCACTTATATTGATTTTCTCCACCGCCTCAACTCCCGTAGATATTATCTCATTTATGAGGGTGGGTATGCATTTAAGGGGATATTATGTTCATTTAATGAGATATTTAACTTAGAGATAAGGTTTTGGGGTTAAGTGCATGAAATATCCATTTTGAATCCTTATCTACATACGTAGAAGTGATGGCTTTATGTAAGGTCTTAATTTGAATTTAATTTGTATTAGGTTTGTTTTTATCTTAATTAATTTGCCTTAATTAATTATATTATTACTTTATTAGTCACCCATATATAATTTTTAACTAAATTATAATCTGGTTTTCTTAAATAACACTCTCCCATGCCTGTTGAGATTTCGTTATATCATGGCGAGATGAAATATATAGTAATATTAAGTTCGTTATTCTCACTTAGGTAGCCTTAATACTAGTGCGGGGTATGTGATATAGGCATATGTAGCTATCACATGCGTATGTCGTATACTCGCTAATGTTATTTTACTTATCAATTAGGAATGGGTTGTTACAAGATGTACAACTCACTCGCTGATCTAGGGCCAAAAAAATCACTGATCCACACCCTCAATTGGGATTTATAGAACTCAGCAAAGATTAGGGCCTAGAAACCCCAGCGTTGCCCCTGAAAGCCTCTGCGTCAGCCTTTGAAGCCCCTCAAACCCTCAGCGCCGCTCCGGAAGGGATTGCGTTACCCCAGACTGGGTGACGCAGTCACTATGCTGCCCCTGAAGGGTCTCTGTGTAACTCTTGAGGGTTTCCTGTTGAAAATCACACTATCCTTTGAGGGACTGCGCTGTCCTTGCTGCTGCTCTCTCCTTCTACGCTATCCTTGAGATGATCTCTGTCTCTTGTGTATTCTAGACCCCGGGATCAGATCATCCCCTTGGCCTAAATTCCCCTCTCTGCAGCTGAAACACTTCTGAGTATTCTTAGCAAACCCTGCCCTAGAATCTTAGCTTAGCTTCAGTGATCTGCTTCTGTATGTCTTTAGAAATGACCTCAAGCCTTTCCTTTATACTTTTTTCGTTGACAAATCAATGACCATGATCAGATCTTGAATCAATGGCTAAGATTAAAAGAAAGCTTGATCTGTGTGACTTAAGACAATTTCATCACATGTTTAATTAAATTCACTTTAATTATTTAAGTTCCCTAAGTTTTAACTTAGGAAATACATTAAAATAATTAATTAATTTAATATCTCCTAAACCAGATGAAATTTCCCAAATCAATTTTTGGGCTTGTAGATCAAGTGTACTCTAGTCCCTCCACAAAGTTTGGGAGCTAGAGCATAACTGATGCTACCCCAAATACACAAAATCTCAACATGATGAAACCTCATGCCGATCATACATAATGGCCATTGCTGCATATTCACCATCAGGTACAATTAATCATTAGTGCATTTAAGTGAACCAAGCTTGTTAGTCAAGGGAAAATTGAGACTTCATATAGCGCTTCTCTGCCAAATTTGGGGCTTTGATCTCGAATTAGTGTTACCTCCCTAGGTAGGAGTGGCTAATAAATGATCGTATTAGATGTTCCCAACGCCTAAGGGGAAAGACAGGTCCCTGTTACATCCTTCAATCAATAGGTGGCATGTGAAGAATGATGAAATTGATGGGGGGTAAAGGGGCCTCAACACCACATGCCATAGGTACAAGGATAGCAACAATGAGGAAGTCCACATATTGGGTATACAAATGTGAGGAGGGAGCAATCATGGTTACATGAGTTACCCCAGCCTTGGTTTTTCCACCCTTCTTTATTTGCCTTATGCCTTTTCTTGATTTTTCTTTGTATTACTGTTATGGGCTCCAAGAAATGAGAGCATGTCGCAAATGATGTATTGTAGTTATTGCGCCCTTAAGGTGGAGCATTTCATCGCCCACCAGGGGTTGTGACGTGCATGGGATCCTTTATGATGTGAAGGGGGCAATCATGGCCCCAGGGAACCAGGTTGATGGCCATAATGATAAGGAGTAGAGCTCATGTTTGGATTTTGCCCACATGTTATTTGAAATTTCCTTGAATCACAGTAACTAGAGTTTATTTTCCTAACTAATTATCAATTTATTATTTTTCTGATTAATATAGAATAAAACACACTGCAATTCTTCACAAATAAATTCTGCAGAAGATAAATAAAAATGTTGGAAGTGAGAAAATAGATGCACACACAATAAAAATGACATCAATATTTTTGGACTAATGTCCCCGAAAAAATCTCTAAGGGAAAACCGATGCAACAGATGAGGGTTTATTTTATTATTATGTAGTAGTAAGATCTGAGTACAATAATGTGGATGCCCAACTGGCAATCCTGTAGCAAAAAATCTGGCCAAAATACCTCTTGAGACAAATTGTTTCACTCCACAACTGATCTTGCTTCAAATATGGCTCAATCTGGGCCACTCGAATCGCCCTTGCGTCAACCTTTGCACAAGTCCTATGCAGGTCCTACTCGCACTGTCTGTGGAGTTGCTCGGAATTTGTCATTCTGCCTGACTCTGCCTCTGGAAATGATTTTCTTGGCTTCCTGATAATTTTCTTGGCCTCTAGCTCTTGAATCGACCTCCTCTTCTATTGAATCAAATTTCCCTCTGAAGCTTCTGCGCTGCCTCTACACAACCTCATTGAGGAAATAATGCGACCCTTTTGCTACTGACTCTCGAGTAATAGAACAACACCTGAAATCTTTGCTTTTGCTCCCTCAATCACTGTGCTCTGGCTCGAGCTCTTCTTCCTGCTAAATCACTGCACTGGATAGCTCGATCTCCCAATGAGTTTACTCTCCCTCTTGCTTGATGTGTCTCTCGTGTGTCTATCTCCATCCTCATCGACCTGATCTTATAATCTCTGGTTGGAGCACCATCGACCATGATTAAATCATTATCAACAACTAAGATCATCTCTAACTTGATCCATGTGAGTTTCTAGAGCTTTCTTAACATTCCTTGATTAATTCCTATTAATTAACTTGTTTTGTTAAGTTAGACTTGGGAAAAATTTAAATGATGGTTAATTAATTTAATTAAGGAGTTTCGCAAGCTTATCTCACGAAACCTTTTCTGAGTTTTGAAGATCTCATGTTCCTTAGCCTTTTAGACACAAACCGTGACTAGAACACCTGTCCGATGCTACAAAAATTATCATGCTATATTAAATGTCCCAACCATCTTTTGCATTTTATGATTTTATGTTTCTTTTGTTTTCTTTCTTGTGGCCATGATATGCTTTTAACTTTCATTTAGCTTCATCAACCTTTGGCACAATGTTTCCAAGCCTGACCCAGGTATGTGGACCAAGGGAGGCGTTGTGCTAGTGCCTTGTGGACCCAGTGGTCATGTGGACCCAGAGAAGGAAAATGATGAAATAGAGCTTGTAATGTGCGAAGGGGAGTGAAGAATATGGAACGGGAAAATGGGACCACTCTACCAAAATAAGGGTTTCCCTAGTAGTGCCCTTCCTAAAGCCATAGGTCAACAGGGTCGATCCCACGAGACTAGGATTGAAGATTAAGCCCTCCATTTAAGGTGAACGAACAAAAGCACGACCAAAGCCTTTCCTTCTTCCAAGTCACCCAATAATCCATGCCCAAAATTCCCAAATGAAAAACACGCATAAGCACCCGATTGCACGATGAAAAACACACCTTTTGGGTCGGATTGCCCCACCTTCTAACATGTGCTTTTGTAAGATGGGCGAGGAAACATACAATTGATGCAGGGAGTAGAGATAAAACGACACACCACATCGGTTACAAGGCGACTCTCTGGAGCTGCTCGTTGTCGACTGGAAGAAGATGAATAGGAGAAAAGCTCTCCTAGGGGTCCCCACTTTTGGTGGGTAATAGGTACTTCAAATGATCTGCCTCGGAACCAATAAAAAAGAAGGGCCAAATGGCCACATTAATTTAGCAAAGCCCTCAATCCCATGAAAACGTAAATATACCCAAATAATCTTAGGTATGGAGGCTGAATAACTTCACACCATTTGACCTTCAACGAATATCCAACAAAAGAATGTGTTAATGTCACTGTAATCTCAGGCCACCCTAAGGATACTTCGTTGCTTCATAAGGTCGAATTAATTTCTTGGATAATTCGCACAAGAATAGCATATATTGTTTTCTTTGGAGGCCATAAGTGTCTTCTATTTATAGAGGTCGACATGCCTTCAAGAAAGAGCCGACCTTCAATTGGAGGGAAAAACGAAATACAAACTTTAATTTTGTTGGAGCCAAAAAAGAACCCCCACATAAAATGAGGCTGACTTAGAAATTTTTGTTTGGGATCAAATAATTTTAATTAGGTTCCCTTAACCACTCCTTGAAGAGACTAGACTTATCTTAGCTCCTTTGACCACATCCTGTAAAAGTTATTAACAACTTGCCACATCATCTAGTTTATGGGGACATTGACCACAACAAGAGGGCTTTGTCTTTTCGAAAGGCATATCTTTCAAACCCTGAGGAGGTACAAGGCGAGCCATATATCATTAGAATCGACATGACAAGGACCATCCATGGAAGGTGATCTTGACCCCAAAAATCGTGATTTGCCATGTCATCTTTGTCAACAAGAGTGTTGATTTTTCTGGCACTGCTTGGGTTGACATCAATGACAACCACTTTTCAACACGACATTGATTTGAAAATCTGTGTCTGGAAATGATTAGAGAATATCAAGTATGCTGTCCATCTGTGCAGTATATGTGAACCGGCCCGAATGTGTTTGATGATTGTGGCATCAACATCGTTCAAAATATTTGATCGATTAGTTCTGTCTTGTTTATGACATGGAACCTTTGGGCTACTCTACAGAGAAGCTCTGGTGACAAATGGAGATAGGCCAGACAAATTGGAACAATATGGAAATACAGGGCTGAGGTGCGGTGGATCTTGATGATGTCTCCCTTTATACCATAGTATTAGAAATCGGAACTGGTGACCGGACCGATGGACCTAATGAACTGGGTTTCTGACTGAACTAGTCTAATCGAGACTGGTCAGGTCTAAATGAACCGGTTTTTAAAAAAATACATTAAATGATTAGTTTTTAGTAAAAAAACAATTTTTAATAAAAAAACAATTTTTAATAAAAAAACAATTTTTAATTAAAAAACAATTTTCAATATTTGCAACCATGATTCCAAGCCAAGACAAGATATGCAAAGTTTGCTCATTTATAATTTTATATACCATGTAAATGTGAATATATCAAAATGGCACCGAGTGCAATACATATCATCGAAAAAATACATAAGCAATGAGGCACCAAATGGCCCATAAAGTCCAAAAAAAATGCTACAAGCTATGAGGCCATTGGCCTAGTACAAGACTACAAGTCTAGAGTCTAGACTCTACAGTGTACACATGATCAATCATCAAATGCATCACCACTACTAGACATAGGATCAACATCAGGAGCTGCATAGACATCATCTGGATCGAAGTCTGAGGATGCGTCAGCCTCATCTGCAACCTCAATACCATTGCCACCAATAACAATGTAAGTGGACCTAATGTAAGCACGAGTTACTCGAGTTGCATGACTAGTGCCTTCCATTGGTTGTTTTCCTTTCCTTGATGCAGCTACCAAACTTGGGTCTGAGGGCACCACCAAATCTGCTTCATCCCCCGCTAATGCTGCATCAATATCAAAATCAACCTCAAACATTGGATCTTCAGTCTCCTCCACCCATTCTGATGTTGGATCAATATCGTCCAACACAATGGGATGTAGATCAGGTGTTTTGTTCATCATTTGGTTCCGCCTCAAGTGAAGGTTGTATTGCATGAACACAAGATCATTTAACTGTTTCTGTTCCAAACAGTTTCTCTTCTTTGTGTGTATGTGCTAAAAAACAGGCCAATTGCGCTCACAACCTAAAGCACTACAAGTTTGGTTGAGGACTCTATTATCGCTTGCTGCCTACACCTACCTACTAGTTAGTGAGAGAAGCCTTTAACACCACAAGGTGTGGTTGGTGACAAGGAACTCAGAAGGGGCTTTCACACTAATCCCGACTCTCTCCGTTTAAGCTATCTCCTAGCTTGGCTATGGGGGGTGATCCCTAAAGAAAAACTATGTTAAAGATGTGAGGTTTCTAGGAGAATTGATTAGAAGGAATTACTTATCAAAGATGACTCGATTCCAAGATGTAAACAAGCATATAGGTATATGAGCAATATTCAATGATGTGTTCAAAATATAGACCAGTGCGTTAAAGTAAATGACAAGTGCTTGCTCAAAAATGAAATCCAAGATACAATGACAATAATCCCATAAAGGAAGTGTTAGGCCAAGATAAACATATAAGCATCACTTGCAATAAATGAAAACAATACTTGTAAGAGAGTGCTCAAGTAACAAAGGATTATGACATTAAATATTCATAAGCTAAATAACCACCAAAGTAACAAGTACATGAGATAGCAAAACTGTGAGTAAAGTTGTGATGTGAAGGTGCTCTTGATTTATTTTATTAATAGAGTTCTAAAACAATTTTCAATTTAACTCTTGTCCCCAGACCTCACCCGAAATCCGGGTCTCACAGTGAGGAGTCAGTAGGGGTGGAGGGTGTATACAACCAACTTAAGTTGGAGGTTAATTTTTAGAGATGCAAGTCTAATTTAGTATGCAAGGTGAAATGCCTAAATGATATGAAAGTGAGCTTGCAAGTGCTATGTAAAAGATGGAGATGCTTCAATTAAATATGCTTCATAGTTAGAACAATAACTCAAGTTTCCATAAATTGAAAGTGCTGCTTCTTTACTTGTAGCATATTGTGAAACTTAACGAAATGAGAAATAGATCACAAAACATAAGTAAGTGAAGGAAAATGAGATTGCAAATTAGGAAATTAAAGGACTATGCGATCTAAGAAATTAATGAAATGAAAATATGAGTTATTCACATGCAACTAGATTAGATTAGCAAACGAAATGATGAATGCAAGTAAATTAGTTTGAGCAAATTAAACACTAGACAAAATAAAGTTAACCACTCAAGAAGATTTCCTCCCTTTAAATGAGTAGGTGAGATACCATGGGAAAAACTTCCCAAACTCCTTCAAGAAAAGTCCTCTCTTTATTATTGAAAGTGAGGCCCTCTTATAGAAATGAGGGGCTTGGGAAGAGCTTACAATATGCACTTTAAACTTACTCTTTCCCAAAGTTACAAGTGTAAGATTTTAAAGATTTACTTGTGAGATGTTACAAAGTAAAGGCCTAAAGCCTTGAGGTGAATGGTGGTTACAATTCATCAAAAGAATGAGGCTTTAGAAGAAGAGGTGAAGTGATAAGGAGGAACTTGGACTTGAGGTTCCAAATGGAAAAATGTTCCTTAACTTATGCTTTGGCTCCATTTCTTCAAACTTGGATTACCTCCAAGAAAACCTATAGGCAAGAAAACAAAAGAGTTAGCATGCAAAAGAAATAGTGCTGAAATATGTGAGAGGAAATCACATGCATGAGAAGGAAAAAGTTAGATACTCAATGCAATTATAAAATACACTTCATATTACAAATTCCCTCACTAGCATCAGCTTGAAAGAGTTGATTTAGAGAGTGAGAGTTAGGATTTAAATCCAACAACTTAGCCTCAAATGCGAGATAAAATCAATATGTACACAAATGAGAGAATAAAATATATGATTTTTTAGAGATGAAAAAGAAGCTAAGGGCTCATGAAACCCCTTTTAGATAGATCTCTTGATGTCTTATGAGATTGTTGGCTTGAACAACTTGTGGGATCTTTGATATCCTTGGAGTTGACTTATTCCAACTGAAGACGTCTTCACACTCCAGTAGACTTGGCAATCTATCCTTTGAATACACAAATCTCTGCAAACCAATTGTTAATGCAAAAGAAACTTGACATATAGAGGCCATGTTGAGCTTGTCATTCAACCGGAAATAACAAGATCTAGCACAAAATATACCAAGTCCAAAGGAGATCTGAGATAGCTACAAATCTCCCCTCCCTAGACAATAGTATAATGCCTTCAGGCAAATGCAAAAAAAAACCAATCTAGATTGCAATGTGAAATAAATGAATAACAACATCAAATGAAACAAGTATACCTCATCAACCAAAGAATGCACCACAAGAGAAGCTAGTAACCCCAAAGACTTTTTTTTATTCAACTCAATAACAATTTCGGCATAGTAACAATAAGCTAAAACTTCAAAACTATGATTACAGTGAGAGCCCAAGGCTCATTTAAATAGGCAAATGGGAGCCAATCCCAATGATCAATCTATCACATAAGTGACACATAATTTTTAGTCCCAGTGATAAGTCAAGCTACATGTTGAGAGATGACTGTTGTAGGTGGCATCAAAGAAAATCGAATTCCATCCAAGTGCTGGAGTTGACCGTTGCATATTGCCATGGACTAGGATTGTGTATGATTTAACTGGCTGGCAGTGGAGAAAGAGAAACAATGCATGAGTTAAGTGGGAGACAAACTCCGATCAGAACTGACATCTAATCCATAAAATTCGTGCCCACAATATGCCAAAATGTGTTGCGTATTAGCTGTAGTAGTAGACTGTGTGTACGCTGATCTAACTGCTGTTAAAAATCTGTGTGGAAATATCTCTGTCTAGTGTGGATATTCCTTTGCTGTAGCATGTGCGTAATCCTTCATATATGGATGCCTATAATTGTTGCGTACATGATGGAGACTGGAGTAGACTGCTGTGTGTAGATATCAGTGGGAGACAAGTGAAATTAAGTGGGGGACAAGAACTGTCCTATGTGGCAGTCTTGTCCCCACTCATCCTTTAGCAATTCCGTAAAATACTTTGATAATTATTTCAACTGCCCCTTTGATAATTCAGGACCCTTTTGACTTACGTTTTGACTGGGCCCACTAACTCATGGTGATGAAGTGGCTGCCATGTCATAAATTTTGTCCCCCTTAAAATTTTGAAGTGCACCACATATTTCTGATTAAATCAAATTATTATAATTTACCCATACGTTGTGCCTCATGATTTCAACGTGGAACCTTTGACTTGCTGATTTGGAATGTTGACTTCAGCTTGCTATACCTTATGTGGTGGGACCCACATACTTGCCATATCACCTTTGACCTTCACTGAGTTTTCCATGTCAAAATTTGACTTATTTTGACTTTGGAAAATTTTTAAAATTTTTCCAATTATTGAATTTTTTCTCATTTTTGCCACTGACATTAGGAAAATCGGCTTTTGAGGGAGTATAAGTCATTTTTTGACCCTCAAAGTGGGTCCTAGGATAATGCTGGGTCTTTGAGGATGATTTTCGAGTAGTCACACGCCCTAGACATTTTCAAAGACCACTTATTTACATCATTACATAGAAATTAATTAAAAAACCCCGTTTTGCTGGAAATTTTTAATTATTAAAAAATCCTACTTAGACCTAGCCAAATTCCGCAAAATTTCAGAGATGACCTAGCATGGTAATATACATCGACTCTAGACACTAAGATGCGTTAGGGGCTCAACCTTCAAGCCGTCACCCCAGCTTTGGGGTAATGCAATGAGTGAAAAAACCTATAAAATTATTCTCTGCTAAAAAGAAGGAATAATTTACCAAGTAAAAAAAACACTCCAACGTGTACTCGCTTGTTGATCGAGTCCCAACATCCTAGGCCTGTTACATGGCTTTATTCATCATGCTAGTGATATTTATACAATATCCCCGTATGGCTGTGAAATTTGAGGACTGAAGAAGAAAATGATAAGAAGAAGTAGAGTTTAAAAACTTTGTTGAACTGATGATATCTGATGATATATGATGGTACAAATGTCTTCTGGTTCATCCTTGGGCATAGAGTCTTCTCATTATCATCAGGTGCCACTCAAGTGGTCAACAAGATCAATTTGCAAACTTTTGCAATTGAGGACATTGGTCGGCAAATGACTCCAACCAATGTGCTACAAATAAAAAGAAATTAATTAGTAACCTAGTTCATTTGATTACTTATTTACAAACACTTGAAAAGAAAAACAAATTGGAATTGCTTACCTGGTTGATCCACATCTCTTGCCATTTTTGCAAAGATTTTTCCAAAGGTACCAGCTGCCATACTTAAAAGAGTAAGTTGTTTATGTATTTCCAACTGGTTTGCATGGATAGGGACCATGCGCTCCAAGCAATCAATCAATCTAGCTTTGACCTCCCCATCCTGCGGATCTCCTAGCCGAGCTTTATAATGATACTTTGGGTTCAAAAAATACCCAGTTGCATGTATAGGACGATGGAGTTGATTTTTCCATCTGTTATCAATGATCTCCCATATACGGCCATATTTAGCTAACCTGTCCCTGTAAACTGCCTGTATCTATTCCTTTTTCTGATCCATAGCCTCATAAATGTATCCCATTGCCAAATTTCCCCCCTCCACCATCCTTAGCACCTTAATAAGGGGCTCAGTTTTTTTTACAAGCTCTAAAGACCTTTTCCAAAAATAATAGTCAAATACTTTCTTTTTGGTGTCTTTGCCATCTTGTCTACGAGCCCACCGAGATTCAATCCAATCATCAGAAGAAAACATTTTATGTAGGTTTTTCTGTTGAGAATTGAGACATTGCAACGTGAGGAAGTGAGTTGAAAATCTCGTAATTGCAAGCCTAACAAGCTCTTTTCCCCCATTGTTTTTCCTCACTACGCTCAATACCCATGAGTGGTTGTAAATGCATTTTGTAATGCACTTGGCATGCTTTATAGTGTTTTTTACCCACTCCACTTTGCATATGTCCTCAAGCATGAGGTTTATGCAATGTGCAACACATGGAGTCCAAAATATGGTCCTATATTTGGACTCAAGCATCTTTCCAGCAAGAAGATAATTTGAGGCATTATCTATGATGACTTGCACAACGTTTTGTTGCCCCACTTCTTGAATAATCTCATCCAAAAGCTCAAATAGAAGGGTTGCATCCTTCACCTTATCAGATGCATCAACTGATCTCAAAAACATTGTTCTTCGAGGGCAAGAAACAAGGAAATTAATGATAGTGCGGTTCTTTGCATCAGTCCATCCATCTGACATGATGGAACAACCTGTTTTGATCTATGACTCTTTATACTCAGCCAAATACTCATCAATGGAAGAAATCTCTTTTTGCAAAAGAGATCCCCTCAAGTCATGCACACTAGGGCCTTTGAAGCCCTTTCTTGCAGCTATAAAAAAGTCCCACATAGCTTGGTAATAAGGTGAGCGAGCAACATTAAATGGGATATTTGCATCATACCACCATCTAGCAATGTAGTGATAAGAAGTTTCTTTGCATTGTTTTTTCCAATGTTGTTCCAAAGTGGGTTGACGACTTGGCTGGGAGGAAGTGGCTGTGGGATTAGCAGTGGATGAGAAATAACTCTGGATGTTGGGTCCCTTTGTTGGTTTTGATTTTTGGCCAAGAGGAGGAACATAGTGAAAGGGGTCATTGGTGGAAGGGATAGAAGTGGAGTCTTGAATCTCATAATCATCATACCCACCCTCTTTCATGGCTTCTATTAATTCTCTCGTGCTTGCAATTTCATCTTGGATGGCCTTCTCCCTAGCCTTAGTCTCCTCAAACTTTTCAAACTTGGTAAGGTAGTCTGCCCTAACAGGATCTATCACTTCATTAGGTGCATCACATGGCTTTATTTGGCCTCTTATCCCAGCCAAGTGTTGTTTCAATCTAAGAATATCCCCACCACCAATAGATTTTTCACAGAATTTGCATATCATTTTTCCATCAACCACATCACAATGGGCCCATGCACTATCCTTGGCTTTTGGAGCCATCTTGACTTGAAATAATTAAAATTTGCAAAGAAATCTGCCATTTCAAAAAAAAATACAGCTAAGATAAATGGAAAACCAAGGCTAAATTTAGGAAAAAATGCACATTGAAACAAACAAAATTTGATAGCGTAAGACTAGAGATTTGATAGAAATAGCGTAGATGAACACATAAAAAAAATTAATACATGGACAACAGTGAAATGAGGGTTTTTTAAAGTGAAAAACCTTACCTGGAAATGAAAACTAGCTTCTTTAGCCTCCTCTTGATGATGCCAACTCTACTGACAACTCCAAACTATCTCCAAAATAGCTACAACTCCAACTCCAAGCCTCAAAGATCACTGCTCCAACAAAAACTCAACACTCTCCAAGCTCTCAATCAAACTCACAAAAGCTCCAAATGAGATGTGTGAGGCAAATGAGAGGTTGCCCTTGCTTATAAAGGATTGGGGAGGGTGTTTTTGGAGAAAAACAACCCTCCTCTTCCCTCCAAAACAACCCTAATGAACAAAATATTATGTGCGTGGGTCCCAGCTGCGGCCTGGCAGCTAACCGACCAGTTAAGGACGAAACTGGCCGATTTGTCCCTAAACTGAACAGTGCCATCCTTAATCGACCGGTTTATCCCTAAACCGGCCTGTTCTGTCCTAAACCGACCGGTTAGCACTGGTTTGACTAGAAAAAATGGCCAAGCGGGGTGTCTGACCAGGTTTTTTGGCTGGTTTAGCTCGATTGGCCTCTTGACCGACCGGTTTGATCAGTTATCGGTTCAACCCGATCGATTTTGAATATTATGCTTCATACATATGAAATCTCGAGCGAATAAACATAGGGTTAATTTAGTGCGAATGCTAAGGCTCATACGTGTACAAATAAATCAATACCAAGTATAACTGGACTGCATGGTACTACAAGAATCACAAGATGGCTGAATTGACCATTCACTAATAATTGGTCACCGAACGTTCTGAGTTCAATTGGTGTTAATCGCAGTTTTGAACCATGAACAACCACTAGTGTGTATACCGCTCTACTCTTGTTGAGGGTCCCAACAATGTTAATTTAATTACATGGCATTGGTAAGACAATGCTGCTCAGAACCAAAATATCTTAGGTTCGGTTCATGCAGTTTGTTGGTTAGAAAGGAATTATATTTTTGGATTATTAGTTTTGTTTTGTTGCATCTCTAGTAAATTGGCAGTGAATTTTTCGTAGCACCGCCACTGGAGTCTCTAGGATTTGTAGAACATTTCCTGGAAGGTATGAATTTGTAAAAGAAGAATATTGAAGCCAATATTGATCCAATTTAAAAACCAGAAGAAGAATTGAGATCATAACTCAGAGATGGACCTCGTTGAAAGCATGTAAAATTTATTGATGAATCCTTGAATATCAAAATCCTTATTATATGTTTTGAAGGCTTAAGAACTAATTGTGGGTTTGTTAGTTGACTTGCATATTACCGATCCGAGCAGCTATGGTTTAGGACGGTAGAGAGAGTTTGTATGATTTTGTGGCAGAAGTTGAGAAAGCTTAAGGTTTTGGAAATTTGGGTAGCTATGGTCGGCCTTTTCATTGGCAAGCGATGGAGAAAAATCATATTTTTGAGTTTGACCAATTTGGCCTCACGATCATCAAGTTGGCCCCACGTGTGTGAAAAGGCACCTCCTAAAACTCATTTAAATAGAGACTCGTTGGACCTCATTTGGATACACATCACATCATCACATTTGATCTGAAATAACAAGAGAGTGAGTTTACACATGCGAAGGAATCTTATCTGCGTTGACCAACATTTCTTCTCGGTTTGACTTTCGCTGACTTGAGCTATTGTGGGTCTGATTGAATGATAGTTTGGCTATCTTGGAGGGTCGAAGATTGCAAAGATATGTTGACTTTGTTTCATTGAGGTTTCGTCCCTGTTCAGGCTCATTGATTGGAGTTGACCGCATGCTTTGACTGCAGGTTTGACTGGTGCGTTGACTGGTTTTCTGAGGCAACTTCAAGACTGAATTTTAGCCCCTCTGTTTAGCTACCTCAGGTCGAAATTCAACCCCTCGTGCAAATTGTAATTTTGACCAATGTTGACGAGATTCTCACTCCTTTGACTCGCTTGACTTGGATATTGTTGAGGTTATATTTTTGGAATCTTGTTGGAATATTTTGATGTACTATTTATGAACAAAATTTCTTTCTCATAAGTAAAGATTGTTTGGGTTTTCCCCTTGTGGGTTTTTCCCTAGCTTGAAGCCTAATTTCTGGTGTCACTTGCCTCTTATTTACTGTTCATTGTGATCTCTATTGCTCTATCGATGAAATTGAATGGTTGAAGGTATTCATGTATCACTGCTTTATGATTGGAATGCTAGAAGAAGTCTAATTATATCACTAGAAGTAGTTATCAATTGTGAAAAGCTATACTAGTTTTGATTGCACTAGAAAATCAACATGGATTCAGAGCTTTGGTGAAGAGAAAGAGCTGTGAGATCACCTTGAAAAATCTTCGAGAGCACCTTGGAGAATTTGGAAGTCTTCATATTAGATTTTTTGGTTGGTCATCTTCATATTCATCATGAATTCCTTCATGAAGACAAAGGATGAGCTTGAATGAGCCACTAATTATATGGCATGGAAGGCTAGGATTGATGTAGTACTTGCAAGGCATAAGGTTTTGGGCATTGTTACAGGGAAAGTTACTGAAACAATTGATGATGCATGGAAAGAAAAATTTCAAGAAGATGACATCTTGGCAAGAAGCATCCTTATAGAATCTGATAGGGATAATCTAATTCCCTATATTGCTGATCACTAAACATCCAAAAGGATGTATGATGCCATCACTGGGTTGTACACTATCAACAAAATCAATCAATCTATAAACTTGAGGGGTGAACTTCGCAATATCAAGATGACAAAGAATGATACAGTGGCTTCCTAATTTGTAAAGATATCTCAAATAAGAGATCAACTCAAGGCCATTGGATAAGAAGTATTTGACAAAGAATTGGTAGTTGTGGCTTTGGGTGGTTTTTCTAGATCTTGGGATCCTTTTGCAACAGTCATTAGTGCAAGAGAGAATGCACCTTCATTTCATAAACTATGGGCTTCCTATACTCAAGGCGAGTCAGGACTCCATTCTAGAGACCTGACTGAAGATCCAAATTAAGAAGCTTTTGCAGCTCATTGTAAAAGTTTCAAAAGAAAACCTAATTTTGGAAGGTTTCAAAGAAGTTCTGTTAGAAGACCAAATGGAAGACCTGCTCCAAGGAGGGAACCTACATCTCAAAGAGGACCTCCTCCTCTCTCTCAAGATAGAAGAGATCTGAGAAATGTCCAATGTTATTGTTGCCAAGCTTATGGACACTGTCAAGATCATTGTCCTCAAAGAAATTGAAGGGATGACTGTCAAAGGAATGGAGATCGAAATAGAAAAGGGAAACATCATGCCTCTTCTGCTGACCTTGATGAATCTTCTCATAAGAGAAGCCCTAGAAAGAATGATTCTGATAATAAATACTCATTTTATTTTTCTTTTATAGGTGCCATTGCAGGTCATGATGGGATATGGTTGGTGGATAGTGGTGCCTTTAGGCACATGACTGGGAATCGTGATCATCTCAATGATTGGTTGAAAGGAAGATAGCACAAAGAGTGGAGCTTGGTGACAATGGAAAATATGAAGTCAAAGGTATTGGCTCATCACCCTTTCAATTGGATTCATGAAGTAATGTTAAACTTAACAATATTTTATATTTTCCTTGTTTGAAGATAAATTTGTTGTCCATCTCATCTCTTGAAGACAAGGATATGGAATTGCTTTTGTTGATGGACAAGTCTTAGTATGGAAAAAGGATGCCTCTTTTGAATTTGCAAAGGTCATTGGTGTGCGAATTGGAGGCCTATATTGTCTCCTTGGACATTTAATTCAAGCTTTGCTTCAGAATACCACGTATCTTTGTGAGCTATGGCATCAAAGGTATGCTCATATTCACTATAAAGCTTTGACTAGAATGAAATGTTTTATTAAGGGTGTACCGGAAATCAAAGTTGATCATGATGGAGTTTGCAAGGGATGTGCCCTTAGGAAAAATGTCAGAGGAAGATGTACTAGCAGTGATAGTAGATCTAAAGGAATCTTGGATCTTGTGGACTCTGGTGTTTGTGGGCCTATGTCTGATAAGATCTTGGGTGGCAGCTTGTGTTATGTATCTTTTGTTGATGATTATTGTCTCAAAACATGGATTCATCTCTTAAAGTCCTGTTGGAATCACGATTTCCGTTAGACCAAAACCCGCAGGCCGTTAGTCTCCGCTACAATCGCCAGAGTTAGGATCCATGAGAGGCAGTTAGTCGATGTCGCGAAATACTTGGGGAGCGTTGAACCCAATTTCCAGCAATCTCCCCCCCAACGCGAGCCAGGTGAGTTTCAAACTCAAGACCTGTCCCTCTGATACCACTTGTTGGAATCACGATTTCCGTTAGACCAAAACCCGCAGGCCGTTAGTCCATGTCGCGAAACACACGGGGAGCGTTGAACCCAATTTCCAACAAGTCCAAGGATCAAGTATTTGAAAAAATTCGTGAATTCAATGCATAAGCTGAAAATGATACAGGAAGAAGAATCAAGACCTTGAGGTCTGACAATGGCAGAGAATATATATCGAAGGAACTGATTAATTTCTACGGGGATGCTAGAGTTAAGGAGCTGATAGTTCCCTACTATCCTCAACAAAATGGAACTCCCGAGAGAAATACCAAACTATTATTGAAGTTGCCAAGGCTATGCTTCACGATCAAAAAGTGCCTATGTTTCTTTGGGGATAAGTTGCAAGAAGAACTGTCTATGTTCAAAATCGATGCCCATATTGAATATTGGACTACAAGACTCTTGAAGAAGTCTTCACAGGTGAGAGATGAAATGTTAAGCATTTAAGAATTTTTGGTTGTCCTATTTATGTTCATGTGCTCAAGGAGAAAAGGACAAAATTGGAACCTTCAGGGAAGAAAGGAACTTTTGTTGGCTACATTGAAGATTCAAAGGTCTTCAGGGTCTATGTTCCAGGAAAATGTTATATTGAAACTTGTAGGGATGTTATTTTTGATGAAGATGTTGCTTTTTGGATGTCCAAGGGTTCACACTTGGACTTTGATGATGAGATACATGCGGCTCCAATGAATGTGGAATTGAAGGCTAAAGAACCTGAATTGATGGATCAAGACCCTCATGAAGAATATGATGATCATGAAACTGTTGACCCTCCAAGAGCCACTGTACCTGATACTAGAAAGAGACCTACTTGGCTTGAAAAAACATTGAAGGAGGCTAAAGGGCATGTTGCAGCTCGTGGGACCTTCATGGTGTTAGTTTGGTAGCTTAGTGACAAATTCCAATCATGGGACTAGATTCCTCTTTTTGAGAGGACCAATGTTGATCTTTGAAGCACTCAATTTGGACAAGTAAAAGTGTATTTTTGAATTGAAGCCCACTTGTGCTCAAAAGGACAGGTTGGCTCAAAAGGGAAATCGGACACCCTCGGATGGCTATAAATACAAGTGAAGTGACCCTCATTTGGACATCATCATGATCACTCTTCTTTCTTTGGTTTGGATCGCACATGTCTGAGGTGGTTCGTGGAGATTGGTCCGTACAAGTTCGAAATTGTAGGGTCCGAAGCTTGCATGTGAGATCTAGGGTTTTGGTTTCCAGCCACAGGGACGACATAAGCATTTTTCGGTTCCAACCACAGGTCCAGTGTCCTCAATCAGTGATGCCCCTTATTAGGAGGGGTCACATCCATCAGTCCAAGCTACTCTCTGAATACCAAGAACTTCCCCTTCGACAAAGCCTTGTTGAGAATATCTGCAATTTGCTCATCAGTCGATATATGATGGAGTCTAACGACTCCTCTCTGCACCATGTCTCGAATGAAGTGATATCAAATCTCTATGTTTCAACTAGTTGTGAAAATGCATTAGCCCATCTAGATATTATTCAAAAATAAAAAATGAACATTAAATCAAAATTACCTTTGTGATGGTCTTTCATCACGACATCTCCTTGTGTGCATCATCATCCTATACATGGACACATCTCCAAAAGATATACGATGTCAAGGGTCTCTATCTTTTTCAAACTTCATTAGAATCTTCATATCTTTCCCATGGAGATATCATAGTTAAATCTTTCAGTCCTTGGATGTTGATTGCCTTCACCATAGTTTCATATTTCATGATCTCTTCCTTTCTTTCTTCACACATTTTCTTCCAGGAACTTCCAATCAGAGTTCCTCCAATTTTGTCAACCACCTCATACTTTACATGAGAACATATTATGTTGATTTCATCTAGTCAATGTGTGACCCATGCCTTCTTGCATCTTTTCCAAAGGAGGAGATCCTTTCTTTTGATCATGCTCTTGAGGTAGAGCATTTATCCTACAACCATATGACATGACTCGAATTTTATCCAAATATATGCATACATACCTCATCTCTTCTTTTAGGTCATCTAGACTTCCTTCAACAGCTTCCTTGATTGAACGAACTTCAATCACCATAACTTGCTTCGCATGTTATGACATCATACCTTTACTCCATGAATCCCATAATAAAAAAGAAGGCTTTGGAGGTCCATGATCTTGCAATATTGTGTGGTTTACTTGGGTTTCCATTGAGGTAACCTTGTTTGGCTTTCAATTTAATTGCTTAGAGTTTGTAGCTTAGACCTTGATAGGGGCATTGTTTCCCAAAGGAGAAGATAACAATTGATTGCTATCTTCTTGTTAGTTTGCATTCTAGAATCTAATATTACATGTATTTCTTGGTTGAATAGCATGGTTACTTTCTTCATTGGGCAGGCTACACCTATTCTACTAATCTTTCTTGCAAGATCTTAAGTGTGTTACATGTTCCTCTAGGTTGGAGTTGGGGAAGTCCTCGGTTGGACCAGCCATCTTGTAGCACTAAAGAAGCATTAGTCCCACTTGGATAAAGTTCCTTCAAAAAGCTTCAAAGGCCCTTACTCTTTCTTCTTTTCTCACCAAAACTCTAAATTCTAATCAACAATCCTTGGTTCCATTTATAAGAATTTCATTGATATATCTAGCATCTAAAGGCTTTTATTGGCTGCTGCCCTAGCAACAGTACATTTAGCCAAGAAAGAGCCAAGTGCTCTTGGCTTTTTCCTTATTTAAATAGTGTAAAAATCTAGTATTTTTAACTTAGACATTTCACTTAGAATTTTGGGCTTTCATATACTAACATTGTTTAAGTCTCTCAAACTCATTTTTAACACTTATAGTACTAATTTGCTTGCTGTTTTTTAGCAGGCCTCTACTTTTACAATGCAAAATGATGGCAAAATTATGTCAACATTGAAGATTTGAAGCAGCTAAGGAAGCCCTATTACCATTTACCTTGTAAAACTACCTTTGTACCACCATTGTAACATCACATCCTTCCATTTTTTATCCCTTTATTCATAAGGGACTCATCAAAGCATTGTAATCATCTCGGGAGTTAGGAGAGTCTCCTAAGCATCCCCCCCTACGCAGTGGGGATCTCTTGTGGTTGTGTCTCTTTTTTGTGGTGCGATTTCACTTGGGCTAAAATTAACTTTAGAGTAGCTTAAACGCACAACCATTAGTTTAGTTTAATTTTTATTTCACTAGTTTAGTCTAATTTCATTACAATAGCCTCAATTTTTTTTAATTTAATTTAGTTTTGTTAGACTAATCCCGTTTCACTTCATTTTATTAGAGTTCGATTTTTCTCTTAGTTTAGATTTAATTCTTGTTCTTAGATTAATTTCAATTTCTTGCAAAGTAACGAATCTCGTCAAAGTCTTTCTGTTCACGCCATTGCAAGCTTGTCTTGATCCTTGTGCGTGATCATTAAGAGTTTGTTGTCTGATTTAATCTAATAGGGAAAACTGCTTCTATATCTCCTTATTGTGAGATTGGGGAAATTGGTAAATGTTTGACTTGTGAAATTAGGCCAGGGGCTTGTTACCCCTAGTGTTGGATCTCCTTGCAAACAGGTTGACTTGTGGAGTATCGGGAGTACTTATTGAAGCGAAGTTTTCTCCTGTAGGATCCCCTTGCAACTTTCCTTAACCCAACGAGAATAAGGCTGGAAGAAAAAACAAACATTAGCTAGATTTATTTTATTGCTTTACACATGTCATATATGCCATTCACACTCACACACTCAATTAATCTAAACCGAAGTCAAATCTAACTTAACTAAAATCTACGAAGAACACTTCACAACATTTCTTTTCCAACATTCTTGTACTTGGTTATTTTCATTGCAACATTTACTTTTGGCATCTTATTTCCAAGCATCTACATTTCGAGCATTTACTTTTGAGCTTTCCATGTCCAAGTATAAGCATTTCATCTTCAAGCAATCATCTTTTACTTTGAGCATTTACTTTTGCAAGTACTCTTTATTTGGCATTGGTTTCCATTCGATATATCATTTGCTTAAGAGTATTTCATTCATTTGATCATTATTGTTACATCTCTTGCTTATGGAATGTTATATCATGTAAAAATTTATAGTTTCCCACCCCGGTTTTCAGTTTTTCCCCTTATTACTCCAAAATAGTTAAATGCCCTTTCCCATATCCATACATTTAACAAACTGGAAAATAAATTTTGTTGAAAACACAAATTCTGGAAAATTTTCAGAATGCTGGAAAATGCAGAATTAAAAATCAGCAAGCATAAAAACAGTCATTCACGCATTTTGACACAGATATTTTTGGTCAACATGACCCTGGAAAAACCCCCTACAACTCTTGGGGAAAACCAGTTCGAAAGCTCCTTATTTCTGGAAAATGCTTTTTACAGTGAGAGAAATATTTAGCAAAAAATCAGCAAGCAAACTTTTACAACTTATCTCGTTTTCCGTGCTTAACCACTGCCTCGGAAAATGTGCAAACAACAAAACAGGAACAACAATAAATGCTGTACGGATTTCCTCGATTTTCGTGCCCAGAAATCTGCAATAAATGCAGCTGTACGGCCACCTCGATTTCTGTGCAAAACAACAATAAATGCTGCTATACGGATTTCGATTTTTGTGCCAAAAGGACAGCAGAAACTTGCTGTACGGATTCTGCCTCGATTTTCGTGCAAAAGGACAACCACTTGCCGTACAGCCTGCCTAGAAATTCGTGCCAAATAGAACAGCTCCCTGCTGCCTCGAAAACTGAGCCAAACTACTGTACGGCCTCTTGGAAATCGTGCCAAAAGGCTGCTGTACGGTCTTCTAGAAAATCGTGCCAAAAACTGCCTTGGAATGTGAGCCAAACTCTGTTGTACGGACTTGCTGAAACGCTGCCTTGGAATGTGTGCCAAGCTGCTGCCTCCTTCTCCTCACTGCCTAGAAATCTCCCTTGCTCTCTTGCTCTCCTTCTCTCAATCTGCTCATGAAAGAATGAATGACCTTTTCCTCCTTTTCCTCTTTTAACCTAACCCTAAGTGACTTTTAGGGAATCCCTAAATCCAATGGCTGAGATAGATTGAGATCTAGGGCTGAGATTAAATGCTCATTTAAATCTCACTTTCTATTTTTTAATTCACCCCACTTTAATAAAGACCCACTTAGTCATTTATTTCCAAAGTCACTTTTTCCTTTCTAATTTTACATTGACTTTATTAAAAGTCACTTTAAAATTAGACTTGACTTTATAAAAATTATAAAGTCACTTTAGGAGAAAAATTAAATTCTTTTGGACACTTTTCCCTATGCCAAAGATCAAAGCCTTAGGGAACCACCTGTCCTCCCGTACCAAATTTCAACACTCCCTCTCACCGAGGAAGGTGTTCCTCACCACACCCATCTTGTCTCTAAAGTAGACATGTTTGCCTCGTGGTAAGGCTTTGGTAAGAATATCTGCAACCTGCTCATCAGTGGGAATATACTCAAGCTTCACAGCTCCTTTCTGAACATAGTCTCTGATGAAATGATATTTGATCCCGATATGCTTTGACCTGTCATGAAATACTGGATTCTCCGTGAGTTTAATGCAACTATGATTATCACAGTAAATCACTGAAGGTCTCAACGGCTAACCAAATAAGCCAAACAACATCTTGCGAAACGGATAGCTCACAACTAGCTAGGCCATTTTTGCCATATATACTGCAACTGCTTATCTCTCCCGCTCTTGTTTGCGCTAAAATAAAAAATTTGAACCATGACACCAACTGAACCCAATCCATGACTTACGAAGTGCTCTTCCTATCAGAAGCACAACCTGCCCAATCAGAATCTGTGTAACCTGCCAATCTCACTCCATCCCCCTGCCTGTAGTCCAGACCATAATCCACTGTCCCCTGCAAGTACCGCAAAATGTGTTTTGCAGCCACCCAGTGAACCTTCTTAGGTTCACACATAAAATGACTCATCGTGTTGACTGCAAAACAAATATCTGGTCTAGTGTTGATCAAATACATCAAGGAACCAATCAGCTGTCTGTACAAAGTAGGATCCACCAACTCGGAATCCGAAGCATGAAGCTTCTTCCAGTTGGTGATCATCGGTGTCGACATGGGTTTACAATCCTCCATGTGGAATCTGCCAAGGATGTCCACAATATACTTCCCCTGCCCCAGGAAGAAATGCCCCTCCTCTTGCCACACCTCCAAACCCAAAAAGTAATGCATCAAGCCGATGTCCTTCATCTCAAACTCCACCGCAAGATCTCTCTTGCAGTGCTCTATGAGTCTCTCTGCACCTGTAATGACTAAGTCATCCACATACAGCACCAGAATGAGAGGCTCCTCACCTATCACAATATAGTAAGGTTCGGATCTGCCTCACTCTTTGTGAAACCCATCTTCTGCAAGTAAGTATCTATCCTGGAGTACCAAGCTCTGGGAGCTTGCTTCAGGCCATAAAGGGCCTTCTTCAGTCTGCACACATGGGACTCCTTCCCATGCACCTCAAAGCCCTGTGGCTGCTCAATGTACACCTCCTCCTGTATGAAACCATTGAGAAATGCGGTCTTCACATCCATCTGGTGGATCTTCCAACCCATCTCTGCTGCTATCGATATAATGGAGCGGATCGAAGTATATCGAGCCACGGGAGCGAAGGTCTCCTCATAATCAACTCCCTCTACCTGGGAGAACACTCTAGCCACAAACCTCGCTTTGAATTTCTCAATGCTGCCATCTGCAGCATGCTTTACCTTGTAAAGCCATCTGGAAGTAACCACGGATTTGCCCTCGGGCCTCGGCACCACCTCCCAAACATCATTCTTCATGATAGAAGAATACTCCTCCTGCATGGCCTCTCTCCAGACCTGCTGGCTAGCTGCCTCCTCATAGCTAGAAGGCTCAGAGTCAAGGATGCTGGTAGCCATTGCCATATAGCTACAAAACCTCTCGGGTGGTCTGCTCTCTCTGACCGGCCTCTTAGGCTCAGCAACAGATGTGGCATCTCTCAAGGTGTCCTGAAGCCACTTGGGCTTCCTCTTCCCTGAGCACACTTCTCCCGCCGGAGAATAAAACTCCTCCTCCTCAACATCGGGAGCCTGAACTCCTGACTGTCTGTCTGCTGTCCTCCTGCCTGCACCTGAACCTGTAGATGCTGAGGTACCGTGTGAACTGTCCATCAGTGGACTCCCTAGTGAACTGCTCTGTGGACTGCTCTGCATGCTGCCCGTAGCACCACCTCTCTGACTCGGTGAGCCACTCCCCACTGACGGACCTGACATCGTCATAGATGTACCTCCGGATCCTCCTAATCCCTGCCCACTGGATCCCTGTGACTGACTCAACTGCTGCTGAGGGTCTGGCTGATCCAGATACTCTAACTCCCGTGACCTCCTAAAGGCCCTATCCTCCTCGAACTTCACATCCCGCTTGACAACAACTTTCCTCTGTGCAGGAATGTAAATCCGAAAGGCCTTTGAGGTCTCACTGTAGCCCACAAAGATACCCTTCTTTGCGGTGGGCTCTAGTTTGGTCCTCTTCTCCTTGGGTATGTAGGAGTATGTGATACACCCAAAGATACGAAGATGACCAATATCAGGCTTCTTCCCAGAAAAAGCCTCCTCCGGAGTCATATGCCCCAAGGCACGATGCGGACTCTTGTTCTGCAAATAAGCAGCAGTGTTGCAGGCCTGCGCACAAAAACGGTGGCCCACGGTCATGTAGCATGGCGACCTCAGGTGGATGCGTTCTTCTCTCCACCAACCCGCCGTTCCGGCCCAGGGGTTGTAAGGAACAGTGAGCTCCCTCCTAATGCCTGCCGCCGCACAATAGTCAACAAACTCTCCAAGGGTGTACTCTCCTCCATTGTCCGACCTCAGGGACTTGATCTTCCGACCTGTCTGTGTCTCCACAAGAGCTCTGAACTCCTGAAACCGCTTGAAGACCTCACTCTTGGTCTTCGAGAAATAAATCCAGGTCCTCCTGGAGTGATCATCAATGAATAAAACATAGTACTCATATCCACTCAAGGAAACATGAGACATCCGACCGCTCACATCGGAATGAATCAAATCAAGTATCCTAGTCGCTCTGCTGTCACTGCTGGGAAAAGGGGATTTGGCAAACTTGCCCATCGCACATCCTCTGCAAGTATCAAAGTGATCAGTACTGAAATCTGGCACACCTGTAGTGATCTCCCGCAAAGTCCTCCAGGCTCCATGATGCATGTGCCCCATCCTGCGGTGCCAAATCTCACACAACTTCCAGGCTGCCTGGCTACGCCGATGCTGGCTTGCTCCAGTAAAAGGGGTGGAATGCCAGAGCACACATGCACCTTTGCATGGCGTGCACCTATCACTCTGTTGAATCGATTTGAGTGCCCCTGGGATACATCAACACCTGTCCTCCCCTGAATAGTATCTCATATCCTCTGTCCTCCAAAGCTGAGACGGATATGGGGTTCTTCCTCATCCCTGGCACATAAAGAACATCTGACACCTTCAAGGGAGGTTTGGACTCCCTCTGAAATGTCAATGTTCCCACACCGACTGCTCTAACAACTCTGTCATCACCGAGTACTACCTCTACATCAGTGCCACTCTCTGAAAGCTCTGAGAGGTACTCACGGACTCCTGTCATGTGACGTGAAGCCCCACTGTCCACATACCAGATACCCGAAGATGCTCCGCTAATAGAGGGAAGCCCGCCTTTCCTACGAACACCGTCGGAGATAATCACGCACTAGAAGACTTTCTGCCTTAATGAACCCAAACTCCCGGTCAAAGCGATCTGCAAAGTCCTCAACCTCTGTTGAAGCTGCCATGCTCTGGTTCTTCCCCTTCTTCTTCTTCTTCTCCAGACACATAACTGCATAGTGTCCCATCTTCTGAAAATTCCAACACTTCACCTTGGAATAGTCCTTCTGTGTGTTATCTTGTTTACCTTTACCTTTTCCTTTGCCCCCACCATTGCTTGTGGAAGCCTGCTTCTTCCCTTTTCCTTTCTTGCGTCCTGCCAACAGTGCTACATCCTCATCCTGCTCAACTGGCTTGGTTGCCCCAAGCTGACCTTTCCTGATCTCTGTCTGAATGTAATCATCCCAAAACCTCTCCCATGTGGGAAGGGTTTCACGTGCACAAACCCCATCAGCAAAGTTCATCCATGAATGGGGGAGGCCATTCACGAGGCCATTCATCGCAATCCGCACCAACTCAAAGGGTGAATGGCCTCTCCAATCGCTCGCCAACTCATCTCTCACATTAATAATCTTTGTGAGGTATCCTACCGCACTATCATTACCCATCTTATTGGTCTTCTGCCTTCTCCTTCAGACCATTTTCCGGTTCTCATTGGTACTGGTAGAGATTGGACAATGCCGTCCACATCTCGCGTAGCATTTCTCTTTCCCTCTCACAGGAGGAATGCAATGGTCTTTGATTCCGTCTAGAATCGCCCTTACCCTTGTTGTTTTTCCTATTATATGCTGCCAACTGAGTAGCATCAGTAGGCACATTAACAGGCTGTTGTGTGGTATGAACCATGATATCCCAGACTTCTGCCTCCTCAAAGATACTCTGCATTCTCTCCTTCCAAACGCTGTAATTGGTATGCCCATCCAACCTATCTTCCACCCTCAATCCCAATGACATCCTGCTGTCCTAAAATTGAAAAATAGCACTGCTGTAGTAAAGATAAAAATTCTGTTTGTGAAAAAATCAGCGTGCTGGAATTTTCTGAGTGAAAAATTAGCAGATCGTACACTTCCTCTTTGTCGTCCCAAATGCTAATCCAAAGACTCAACCCTTCCGATGCCATGTAAAATTCTATAATTTATAGTTTCTCACCCCGGTTTTCAGTTTTCACCTTATTACTCAAAAATAGTTAAACGCCCTTTCCCATATCCATACATTTAACAAACTGGAAAATAAATTTTGCTGAAAACACAAATTCTGGAAATTTTTCAGAATGCTGGAAAATGCAGAATTAAAAATCAGCAAGCATAAAAACAGTGATTCACACATTTTGACACAAATATTTTTGGTCAACATGACCCTGGAAAAACCCCCTACAACTCTTGGGGAAAACCAGTTCGAAAGCTCCTCCTTATTTCTGGAAAATGCTTTTTACAGTGAGAGAAATATTCAGCAAAAAAATCAGCAAGCAAACTTTTACAACTTATCTCGTTTTCCGTGCTTAACCACCGCCTTGGAAAATGTGCAAACAGCAAAACAGGAACAGCAATAAATGTTGTACGGATTTCCTCGATTTTCATGCTCAGAAATCTGCAATAAATGCAGTTGTACAGCCACCTCGATTTCTGTGCAAAACCGCAATAAATGCTACTGTACGGATTTCGATTTTTGTGCCAAAAGGACAGCATAAACTTGTACGGATTCTGCCTCGATTTCCGTGCAAAAGGACAGCCACTTGTTGTACGGCCTGCCTAGAAATTCATGCCAAATAGAACAGCTCCCTACTGCCTCGAAAACTGAGCCAAACTGTTGTACGGCCTCTTGGAAATCGTGCCAAAAGGTTGTTGTACGGTCTTCTAGAAAATCGTGCCAAAAACTGCCTTGGAATGTGTGCCAAACTCTGCTGTACGAACTTGCTGAAACGCTGCCTTGGAATGTGTGCCAAGCTGCTGCCTCCTTCTCCTCACTGCCCAGAAATCTCCCTTGCTCTCTTGCTCTCCTTCTCTCAATCTGCTCATGAAAGAATGAATGACCTTTTCCTCCTTTTCCTCCTTTAACCTAACTCTAAGTGACTTTTGGGGAATCCCTAAATCCAATGGCTGAGATAGATTGAGATCTAGGGCTGAGATTAAATGCTCATTTAAATCTCACTTTCTATTTTTTAATTCACTCCACTTTAATAAAGACCCACTTAGTCATTTATTTCCAAAGTCACTTTTTTCTTTCTAATTTTACATTGACTTTATTAAAAGTCACTTTAAAATTAGACTTGACTTTATAAAAATTATAAAGTCACTTTAGGAGAAAAATTAAATTCTTTTGGACACTTTTCCCTAGGCCAAAGATCAAAGCCTTAGGGAACCACCTGTCCTCCAGTACCAAATTTCAACATATCATATATGTGCTTTTACTTGTGAAGTCATTTACATGCTTTGAACTGATACGCTGTGATTTACATTTTGATGGTTGAATGTGCTCTTGGTTAATGTTATGAATATAATTCATAACAAATAAGATAAATAAAAATAAATGTAAATAATAAATAATCAGGTATTGATTATGTTAAATAGTCATTAAGTTAAGTGAAGGGGCATGTCTAAAAGACATGCCCAGTCATGAAACGCTACCTGTCCAGGTATATAAGCAAGGCCTCATTGTAACATATGTCATCACTTATACATTTTTATATAATAAATTATTATTACAAAATACCTCTTGTATATTTTTACACATTAAGTCAACAAGCCTACAATTTTGTTGCTTCGGTGGTATCAGAGCCATGTCGCACAATATAATATTACGAGTCTTTGAACATTGTTTACCGCACAATATGCCATTACGTGTAGATCCTGAAGGAATTGAGCAAATTAGAAAAATTCAAGAAAAGCTTTAGCAATTAGAAAAATCATGTGCAAAAGTTACAACATGTTTTAAGAAGAGTTATGCAGAAAACCATAATAAGGAAGATGATAGCAACGATGAAGAAATGAAACAAGGTGAAGCGGGAGAAGAAGATTTTGATTAGAATGATCATAATGAACATGAAGATGATGGGGATGAGGACTATATTGAGGAACAAGAAGATGAACAGTTTCATAAAAATGTGGAAAAAGAAAAAGAGGAAGATGTTGAAGAAGACATTGATGACATATTTGAAAAAGAAATAGTGGATTATGGGGAAGAGGAGGAAGAAAACCATGATCAAAATAATGAGAATGTTGTAAAGTCTCAAATGGAACAGAGTGCTGAATTGAAGGATTCAGACAATGAAGTAATTGAATTACTTAAATGATTGGCACCCTCTCAAGTTGCTGATGACTTGAATACTGAAACTGGAGAAAGTGATGCACAAAACATTACATTTAATAATGGTGAAGGGTTTAAATATTTTTATAACTCTAATAAATTTCCATCCTTGACGGAAGAAAAATTTCCTTGTCAAAGGCTCAATCTTTGGATGATCTTCTTGAATATCCTAGTTTTAGACAGGACAAAAGTAGGTTCACGTGGTAGAGTTGCTCGAGAGAGCATGGGAAAGCATGTGATTGTACGAAATATGTTGCTTGAGATGCTTATTGATTTGCACATGACCATAAACTTTGATGAATTGCTTGAACAATGGCATAAGATAGTTTCCTCCAAGTTAATCACATATCTTTTGGATGAAGCTATGCATCCAACTAGCATGCGATGGGTTATGAATCTCCTTGGAGTTTGTCTTACATCCTCACCAACTTTTGCGACCAAATTTCGCACCAACAGTGGTTACCAAGTGTTGTCACATGTACTGATGAGCTTCTATGACTCTCCAGAAATTTATTATATTAATTTCTGCCTAATTTTTGGAAAGCCTGTTTATCCAAGGCTGCCAGAGGTTCGTATGCTTGATTTCCATGCTCTCATTGTAATTGAGCAAGACAAGCTGACACAAATTGTGGAAGTTGTTCTGGAAACTGTTCCTTTGTATGTTGGAGTGGATTCTGTGTTAGTTTTCCAGGGTCTGGGCCTAAGTAGGTTAATGAACTTCATGGATCATCACACTCAAGCGATTCTGGATAAAGGATTTACCTTGTTCACGGATGCCAATCGCATTCTAGAAAGCTATTGAATTGTGTTGTCTACCATGCCCACACAGGTGTCTCTGAAAACCATGGTTCCGCATGCTGCGCCCAAGGAGGTTACAAAATTCATTTGGAAAAACACCGAAAACGTGGGGAAACTGAAACTGTATTTGAAGAAAGGCAATGTCATTTTTGACGATAACACAACACGATTTTTCCACCATTCTCAGATACCGTGAGTTCAAAAATGTTGTAGAAGGTAAATCGAGTGATAAGAGTCTCCAGATCGTGTTGACTAAATTGGTGCAAGTGAGGCAAAAGTGTAGAGAAATCAATTATCCTTTGGTCAAAGAATGCGACTACAAGAACGACACTACTTGCCCCAGTCTGGACATAAAGCTCAACCACAAGAGGATGCCTCGTCCTTATTAAAAATGCAACATGGACAAGATGTTCGTGAAAGGAAAAGCGAGGATGGGAGTGATCATGCTACCTTGTGGTGCGGGGAACTCTCTGACGACAGTTTGGTTGGGGAAATCTGTTCTGTGCTTTGCGAACACAAGTGTATCAGTTGAGTGATGGGTATACCAGTTCAAGCAGTGGAGCTCTCTGCTGGAGAGGCGAATCCAAGGGGTGACAAGCAACATAAAGGCCTCACAATTCAACCCAAAGGCCGACATCATGGTCACCACATACAACATGTATGACTACATTGGTCCCCGCTCACTAGAACAAGGGTACTGACGCCACACTGTCGCTCTGTCCATGCTGTGCTGCCAAGACATTCGGTCTTCTGCCACGGTGTTGTCCGTAGGGTCTTATGTCATGCTGTCGTCTGCAGGTTACGTTGACTCTCATTGCCCCTTCAATTCGTCGTCGACCGTTGTGCCTCTCCATCAACCATTACCTGTTATCATAAGTCGTATAATGCAACTAATATAATATAGTTATATAATGCAACTATACAGTGATATAATGCAATATATTATATAGTTATAAATTAAATATAATATAATTATATTATATAGTGCATATAACTATACAAAGTTATTTAATATATATATATATATATATATATATATATATATATATATAAGATGAAGAAAATTGTTGGCAATATAGCTTTGAGGGAAAAAAAATAAAAAATAAAATTGGATAAATACGTTTCCAAGTAGTACTACTGAAGACCTAGACATGGCGAAATGATGTGAGAAAGTGAAGAAATTTTCAGCAATTAAGCTTTGAGGACAAAGCTTCTGAAGAAAGGGGCAATGTTATGAATATAATTCATAACAAATAAGATAAATAGAAATAAATGTAAATAATAAATAATCAAATATTGTTTATGTTAAATAGTCATTAAGTTAAGTCAAAGGCCACGTACCCAGGTATATAAGAAGGGCCTCATTGTAACATTTATCATCACTTATACATTTTTATATAATAAATTATTATTACAAAATACCTCTTGTGTATTTTTACACATTAAGTCAACAAGCCTAAGTTTTGTTGCTTCAGTTAACTCATTTAACTCCTAGAATATTGCTTGCTTAACTTAGTTTAGTCAAGCCTTAGTTTTCTTTTCCTCATAGGGACCACCCCCCTTGGCTGCGCTAAGAGAGCCTAGACAAAGGAGTTGAAAATTCAGTGACAGCTGCTCAACTCGAGACTTGCCCCCAAGTCCACACCAAGTGGATTAAATATTTATTCCACATTAGCCTAGGTATGCATATAGGTGGAAACACTGCCCGTCATTAATCCCACCTTCATAGTGGGGCTCCAAAACTTCAATAATGAAGGCTAATCCTCCACAAAGAGCCATAGAGTGTGGGAACTGCACAAAGGTGTAGACTGACTTAAAGGGCCATCACTTCATCCTTAAAGTGAGTCATCCCTTGCCCATTTTTTTAAAAAGCATGCTGATTACAATGTTTGAGTTCCACTTGGTCATGGAATAAAGATCTAATGGGTACCCCTACCATTTATACTTCAAAACCCAGTGTTGAATTGAACCCCCTTATATTCCTTCATGCACTGGAAAAATTCTGTGTTCAAGTTTCTTTCTACTCGTGAACTCTTTGAATCAATCAGGAGAGATGTGAGCTGTGAGATATGTATTTCTTGTGCATTCGACAAATTATGAGAGTTGAGTCTCTGATAACTTAAATTTTCTTGATTCCTATTGATTTTGATGATAGATAAGGATTAAAGAAGAGCCAATGCTTATGCTTGGTTTTTGGTGGATTTACTAAGCCCCCATGCAAAACTTATCTCAGTTTTTTTTCTTCGAGATTGATAACCACCCCCTCGGAACTTTCAGTTTCTCCTTTGGGATTGATAACAATGCCCTCGCACTTGTCACTCCATTAAAATTTGAAGGACATTGAGGTGGGCTTTGATCTACTTATGTGTATGTGGTTCATGAGATCATTTAATATAATCTCTCTGGATGCAGCGATACATTTGACCACTACCACATGGTGACCCCATGGCTCTAGGAATAGTGCTCATGAGAATTGGACCTTTCCCACTGATAAAAAAATTCTCATTCTTCACCAATGGATCCAAACACTTTGGGAAAGATACTTCACTCTTTAACTTATATTTTCTAGTTGGTTTGCCAAACTTGGTTAAAATTGAGATTACAGAAAGCAGGCGGGGAACCATAGTGGCTCTTCTGTTAGTGTTTGGCTTTGGGGAGAAAAACATTTAAAATGTCCTTCATTTATCTATTCAATGTTTATGAGGGAAAACTTTTCAACATTTTGTGTATCCATTTGTAAAGATTTATCGGAAGATGTAAAAGAAATTATATTCAGTCCATCATGAATAAAATCAACCAATGAGATGGTTGCATACATCTCATACTGATACAGATGAATAAGGCACTGCATAATACTTTTTTTTTTAGTCTAATATACGTTGAAAATGATTAAATACTAACATTTAGTAGGGTGCGAAAAACAAATTAGCTTCTGTAGTACGATATAAGTAGGTCATTTCAATATATCTAGAGGCCTGTATGATCTCAGTTTTCTAATCATGGCTGTATTATCCTTCAATTTCTGTTAGATGATGCTGTATTTGTTGTGTTGAAGTCAAGTCTGTAATGGAGCTAGTAACTGAGGCTGAAGCCTCCTTTGTAGCTTAAATGAATCTGGTAGTGTGGTCTCATATCACATCTAAGGGAGGTAAACTGGTTCTTTAGATCTGTAGAGTCATTGACATGGCTTCTAATTATCGGCTAGTGAAGCAAGAATCACACCTTAGATTGCAATTTTCAGACTTTGAATCGAATCAGTGTCCAAATGAGCTGATCCAAAGCTCACTGATTCAAACTTGCATTGACTGAGTTTGACTCAGTCAACATGAGTCAAACTTGCGATTTTAGTTTGGATTGCAGTTTTAAATCGCAAGTCAAGGAAAGATTGCGCCAGGTTGTCTATAAAAGCAAAATTTTGTGGGCTTTGCCCCATTTTTTCTCCCTGTTTGAGCTACTTTCTTCTCTACCAGTTGACTGCAAGTGGCAAACAGTGATAAACAGAGTTACAGGAGGATGAAGTATTCCATTTAAGGTCATCCACTGATGCCACTGGAAATCTATGTGTATATCTTTACTTTTTTATACTTGCTGAGTTTTTCCCAATTTATTCCTGATTCTCTAAACTTTTTTCTCTTTTGTGTTGCTGATTTTTTGACTTGAATAGTGACCATGTGATCTTAAACTGATGCTTGGCATCAGACAGCATTGTCTAGAGAAAAATCACCTCTCCCCTATTACAAGTTACAGCATGCACAAGGCTAAACCTGAGCTTGTTAGTACATACTCTAATTTGTACATACATCTATGGGAGGTATACATGTTCCTTTAGATCTGTAGTCATTGACATGGCTTCTAATTATCGGCCAGTGAAGCAAGAATCACGCCTTAAATTGCAATTTTCAGAGTTTGAATCGAATCAGTGTCCAAATGAGCTGATCCAAAGCTTGCTGATTCAAACTTGCATTGACTGAGTTTGACTCGGTCAACATGAGTCAAACTTGCGATTTTAGTTTGGATTGCAGTTTGAAATCGTAAGTCAAGGAAAGATTGCGCCAGGTTGTCTATAAAAGCAAAATTTTGTAGGCTTTGTCCCATTTTTTCTCCCAGTTTGAGCTAGTTTCTTCGCTACCAGTTGACTCAAGTGACAAACAGTGATAAACAGAGTTACAGGAGGATGAAGTATTCCATTTAAGGTCATCCACTGATGCCACTGGAAATCTATGTGTATATCTTTACTTTTTTATACTTGACGAGTTTTTCCCAATTTATTCCTGATTCTCTAAACTTTTTGGTCTTTTGTGTTGCTGATTTTTTGACTTAAATAGTTGACCATGTGATCTTAAACTGACGCGTGGCCCCAGACAGCATTGTCTAGAGAAAAATCACCTCTCCCCTATTACAAGTTACAGCATCCGCAATACTAAACCTGAGCTTGTTAGTACATACTCTAATCTGTGCTTTTGTTATGCTGTTGCTAATATATCAACCAATTTATCACACAGCTTGCAGGGGGATACTTTTTATCCATCCTGATGAGATGCCAGGGTGTTCTGTTTCACATGAAATGAATACATGCTTACTAAGTAGAATATGCTTACGATAATGAAGTTCAACTTTCTTCTGATGTGTTAATTTCTAGCCTACTGATAAGTTAAGCCCTTAAATCAAGATGTCTGGAATCTGGATGATCATTATTCAAATTAAAGTGTTTTTGTTTTTTTTTCTTGTTGTGGGAAAGGGTACTAAATTGACATGGAAATGCTTATAGTGTGGACCCTGCTAATTTAAAACAATTTTTCAGTATTTGAGCAAGTATAATTGGTTTTGTATGGATCCGGTTCAAGAACCATTGCCAGGTATGCCCATATTTATTTCTGAAACTTATCATATATTTTGTACTGAATGCAGGCATCGTTCCATTGGCAGCTTTTGGATGGGTGATGGCAACTCATTTAGCCCTTTATCCCGCAATACTAATCATTCCGGTAACACTGTCCTGTTAACTTTTGTTTTACTTTGGAAAACACCATGTCTAATGTGACAAACAGTTCCTGTTTGTACGTATGTAGACAATATATACATGTAATTGTATAAATGTATTGATATATAAATTATTGATAGAATGAACAATAATGATTGAATATTACAATGAGGGCCCCTGTTATAATTTATAAATACCTAGGCCAGGTGCCTTTTCACTAATGGATGTTTCTTATCAGAAAGACACATCTTTTGATTAACTAATTAACTTATTATTATTATTATGTTCGTAACATTGCCATCCCCTTAAAATTGCTTTGTCCTCAAAGTAAGGATAATGAAGGATATTGTAGGCAATTATTTTTCCCCATGATGAGTCCACTTTTGGAATTAGGCGTTAATTTCTTTCTTTGAAAACAAAATTAACTTGTTTGACTTTATAAAACTTTATGTTGCCACTAACTTTCACTTCATTTTACCTTTTCCAAGAATAAATTTTAACTCCAATGATAATGCTTCAATTTATTTAATAATATTTTTCCCTTATGAATTATATTGATCCAATTCTTGTCCTAATTACAATTCTCTAACATATATATTCGCGGGTCAATATTGAATACCGAAAATCGCAATGCTTGGATAGGCCGCTACTCTCTGGATTTGATAATGGTCGTTACCATGGTCTTTTCCCGTTCTCTGTTATCATCCTGATTAGAAGGCACATCTTGTATTTTCTGGTCTTTTCCATAGCAAGAAATAATTCCTAATTTCTTTATGTGGAAAAAGGTACCTTGTATCACATGACTTTATTTCTTGATAGAAGTGACTTTATGTGGAAAAAGGTACAAGGTACAAAAACAACATTAAAGTGACTAGGGAGGCTTTTAATGAAGGGAGGACATGAAAAAGGGGGTCAAGTGAAGAGTAGAGTTCCACCATTGATCTATGAGAGCTGAGATCTAATCTCAGCCATAGATCAAAGGGTTAGGGTTCTCTCATCATTATGAGAGACGAAAAAGGAAACAAGGCAAAGTGAACTCATTATTCTTCAAGTGCATTGTTGGAGAAGGGAGCAAGGAGCAAAGAAGAGGAGGTTGTGATAGCAAGGCTGAGGAAGAGAAAACATACAGCAAGGAAAGTCACCCCAAATCTGTGTTTCCAGCAGAGGTAACATGCATGTAGACCAAGGAATTCGGGCATGGTTGGCAGGTCAAGATTCTAGGAGAGATCTGCACTGTTTTCGAGAAGAGCTGAGGGAGATTCTCAACACGAATTTCTTGGATAAGTCAGAGCTATCTGAAGCTCGTTTTCTTGGCAAAGTTTTCAATCAGCTGGCCCACATTTTAAGGAGATCTGTCCAGGTGTTTAGCATGCAGACCGAGGCTGAAAAGGGGGACAACCTGCACCAAATTTGAGGCAAACTTGAGAGGAGAAATCTTCAGAATAGAGGTTGATTTCTGAGCATAGAATTGACTGTGGTTAAAACTCCAAAGCTGTCAGAGGTCTGGAATTGTGGCAAATTCCCAAAACTAGAGCTGAAGCTGTGACACAAATCCAAGGTAGTTGGCATCATATTCAGGGGGAGATAAGTACCTTGATCTGTCAATTCTGTGTAATTATTTTCTCTGAGATAAGCTAATAAAATACTCTTCTAGACTTGTTTTTGTGAAAAATCCTAGATCCAGATTCCTACTGCAACAAATCTGAATTACTTCTTCTATTATGTTTCATAATTATTTCATTACAGTGAAATATCAAAGTAATTTCTGAAGCTGTCTACACAAATAATGCGGCGGAATAAATCTAAGTGCTGAAACAATCTGAACAAAATACAATGAAAACCATCCACATTTGACACAGTTATTTTTGGACTAAGTCCCCGGAAAAACCCAACTTGGGAAAACCGGTGCAGCAGATCTGAGGGTTTGTATTATTAAGCAGCAAAATCTTGAGTACAACTAGGGTGCGAACACCCGCCAAACCCTTCAGAGAAATCTAGACAATCTGGTGAAAAATGTGAGATATACCTCACTCTGCAAGTCTGCACCAGGTGATGAGTACAAAAATGCCCAACACTACAATAGATCAGCTCCCCAGAAAACTGCGCTGCTCTTCCAATTGTGCACTGCTGCCAGGCTTTGCCCACTAATTTTCCCCCTCTAGACTGCCAGAAAATTCTATAAAATTGAGGAAAAAATCCTTGCCCTAAACCAGAAAAACCCAGAAAGGATTGCCCTTGGTTACAACCTTCCGAAATTGACCCTTCACAACTTGGCCCTCTACCAAACCAGAAATCTGTCACTGTGGATGAAACTGTCAACATTTGCTCCCAAAACTCCAGCAATCTTCCCCAAAGGACCTTCCTACCAATTACCCAACACCCTAGCTCCTAACTCCTCTGAATGATGCTGCCCCAAAGTGCTTCACTCTAATGACTGCACAGTCATGGAGAAGATGACATAGTTTCTGAGAATAAGAAGTGAATATTGCATGTAGGATGGTTCTCTCAGCTATAAACACACTCCACACTCCCGGAAATGAAGATGAAACACTCCTGTAGCCCTACCAAACAATATTCAACTACACTGCACCTCCTTAAGCAGTGTGGTTCTTCCCTCTGCGCAGTAGTGCCACCGGAATTGCGTGTTTGCCTCCAGAACTGCGTGGCACTGTCAATGGTGTCTCCTCCAGGTCTTAGTGATAGAAGAAATTCTTCCTTGGGTGGCACTCAAAGTCCACTGAAGAGAGGTTGAGCTTCTCAACTTGGGAAGCTCTTGTGCTAAACAACACAATCTTGGCTCAGCTGAACAACTAAGGAAAATTCGATTTTCAGATAGACAAAAGACCCAAATGACTCCTTCATTCCTTCCTTTTATAATTACTGGCCATGCATTCCTTGTGGGTCCCTCCAACAATTCGATTTTCCTTAGGGAATTCAAATTCCTTCTTCCCCAAGTGCATGTTTCATGTGGGTCCCACCTTCCACTAACATCCAAATAAAGTATTTCTCCCATGTGTTCCACCAAAATTTGCCTTGGACTAACATAAATCAAAATTGTCAAAATTTATTTCCTTAAACATTAGGAAAATCTAGGAAGGGACATTACATACAACCTCCCACTAATCCAGTTCAGTGGGCAGATTTCAACAAGCAAAATGTGAAGGCAAGGAGAATCATTCTCAATGCTATTAAAGACCACCTATTCCCTCATGTGACAGGGAAGAAGTTTTCCCATGAGATGAGAAAGAGAGAGATACACCGAAATTTCGGCTTTCCTTCAATCCTTTAGCTTGTCCAAACTCGCACTTCTTTTGATCCCATTCTTGACTTCACACTTTTTCCCTATGCAGCAACAAATATCAAATTTCTATGTGAGCGAATGATGCCTCCAAATGACTCCTTCATTCCTTTCTTTTATAATTATTGGCCATGCATTCCTTGTGGGTCCCTCCAACAATTCAATTTTCCTTAGGGAATTCGAATTCCTTCTTCCCCAAGTGCGTGTTTCATGTGGGTTCCACCTTCCTCTAACATCCAAATAAAGTGTTTCTCCTATGTGTTCCACCAAAATTTGCCTTGGACTAACATTAATCAAAATTGTCAAAATTTATTTCCTTAAACATTAGGAAAATCTTTGAAGGGACATTACATACAACCTCCCACTAATCCAGTTCAGTTGGTAGATTTCAACAAGCAGAATGTGAAGGCAAGGAGAATCATTCTCGATGCTATTAAAGACCAGCTATGACCTGATGTGATAGGGAAGAAGTTTTCCCATGAGATGAGAGAGAGAGAGATACACCAAAATTTCGATTTTCCTTCAATCCTTTAGCTTGTCCAAACTCGCACTTCTTTTGACCCCTTTCTTGACTTCACACTTTTTCCCTATGTAGCAACAAATATTGAATTTCTGTGTGAGTGAGTGATGTCTCCAAATGAATTCTATTTCCTTGTATTTATAGGCTTGTGATGAGCTCGAATTCCTGGGCTTGACGTCGACTTGATGTGGAGACTCCATAAATCATATTTGACTCAATACTTGAGCTAATGACATGATTCAAAAACCTAGTATGGGTCAATTTAAATCTGTAATGACTTTATAAACTCAGAATAAATCCTAGAAGTCCATAATGGAGAATTTGACCTAAAAATTATTACCTAAGCATGAAACCCATGCTTTAATAAGTCATTTAATAATAATATAAAATTCTTTTCTTTATTTTTTGGACAAGTACATTAAATTTTGACTCAAATACAATTTATGAAGATTGAACCTAGTTACAATCTTCAACATTGTTGACATATATGCATCAAAGTATATAAAAATATATATTGTATAAAAATTCGCTCCTGAACAGGGAGCTTTTGAAAATGTCACTTCCCACTCCCGCTTTTTCTCCCGCTCTATGCATCCGCTCCCAAATAACCTTGCAATTGAATATTCACAACTATTTAAGAAGTCTGCATTAATGTTGAAGGTCAAAACTACAAATATTTGAATTTGGTGGTTCTCTAAGGAAGAAAAAATTGGGTCTGTGGCTCGCATATTTTGTTCTATGGTTTGTTTTGTTCTCATAGTGGCTTGTATAGCTCCGTGGCCCTCGCATTTCTCTGAGGCTCATATAAATGACAATAGCTTGCCCTATCTATGGTTTAGATTTAATTGTGCTTTTGTAGCTCGTATTACTAAAAATCGTGTAGCATCTCTGTGGCTCTTTCTATTAAACTATGGCTTGTTACATAACTCAAAAGCTCGTTACATAGTTTAGTGGCTCATTACTTGACTTTGTGGTTCGTATACATAATTTATATGGCTCGCTTTCATCACAGTGATCACATATGGTTCGCTATCACTCCGTGGCTCACTAAATCTGTGAATCACATCTCTATAGCATGAATATAACCTGTGGCTCATGGATTATATCTAAACTCTGTGGCACGCTATACTGGGCATGTGTTGATGTTTCGCATTTAAAAGTGCTTTACAATAGTTTGCACTGGCAATGACATCGCATATGCCTATGATTAGAGGTATCACATCTCTGTGGCACGTACAATTACTGTGAATTGCTTTACAACTACAGTGGATCACATACATTATTCATGAGGATCGCATTGTATGAGGACTTGTAGTCATAATTCAATGGCTCATATGTATACCTCAGTGACTTGCTTTCTACAACAATAAGGCTCGCATGGCTTATGATAATACAATGGACTCGCTTTGTATAATGCTTGTATACATTCCAATAGTGGCATCATTATCTCTTCAACATGACATCACATCTACAGGAGCATCATCACATCTATAGTGGCGTTGACTCTATGACACGACAATAGGGGCATCATCTCTGTGGCATTGCTCTGTGGCACTCTTACATTACAGAGATATCACACTACAATGTGACACTGAGGTTTGATGGCATTACATGACTGGCATTGTCTGAAGCTCACATTTGTCTTTGTAGCACACATTTTAAGTATGGACAATAACCTTGCAGTTAGACATTGATTAATAGAACAATATGATTGAATTACAGGACAAAGATATATGAAAAGTCTAGCAAGCCATGTATAATAGAAACTCTTATGATAACCAAGTTGTATGGCTATGATGACTGTGATCCAATGGAGTTTGGAAGTAACCCTAGTAAGACAGTGACTTCAATATATGGCAATGATAGTGACAAAAGGTTTTCACAATAAAAATAATATAGATGTATGAAAAAACATTGACGGATTGTGGAATGTGACAAGCAACCATGAGACTTCTTATCTAATAATATGGAGGCTGAATTTTATCATGAAATCGACCTGTATAGACGAATCTTAAATTATGACTGATGGACCAAAAGAATTATGAAGTTCATCCTTGCGTTATGAATATAAGAAGCAACCTTGGATGAAGTCAATACATATCAATTGATGACAAAGTTAGCAGCTTAGCAAAGGTTAGAGAGTTGGAAAATTTGAGGCATCTTTTGTTAAAGAGAGTTGACAATTGAAGATAAGACTAAGGACCAGATCTTTGCAAAGAAGAGGTAAGGTAAGGTACGTACTATTTTTGTGTACATTTCATTTACTAGGTCATGGTAATGATCATGAAAAGGGTCTGCATAAATATTAGAGCCAATGACATGAAATAATTTGATGATATGCTGTATATGAAGACTAGGTTTTGTAATCTAATGGAATGGATAAAAGACATGCCAGACAATAACATTAGGGTTTTGCAACATTTTGCAATGCTTGGATGTCAAATATTGATGACTATGAAGAATCTAGGGTTTTGGAACTAATTCTCTTGTGTGTGGTTGTAGAACTTTATAGTTTGTAAGTGACATGTCTTGGCATCTAGGGTTTGTAAACCCTAGCAAAGTATGGAATAAAAGGAGAAACACTAGAAATAGAAACCCTAACTGATTGTTTCCACTGTGAAAGGAAAAGGAACCTAGTTCTTAAGAATGACATGTTTTATATCATGCTAATGTGAAGACAAGGCTGGATGAAAAAGGGTCGAAGATTAAGAGGGAGTCAACCTTCCTCCAGAGATAAGTGTTTAATATCTTCTTGATTATTACTAATGCTACTGTGTTTATATTTTGTCACCTTGTTCTTTCATAAGTCTTGTAACCAAGGTTATAGGTCAAGGCAAGTTCTATCTAAAGCTTGACTAAGCAGATAAAAGATTGTGAAGGAAGGAGCAACATGATGTATGCATTAAAAAAAGACTATTAGATGGCAAAACAAAGAAAAGTTTACTAACCTCAGATGGAAAGAGGGAGCTATAAAGACCCTGGTGGATATGATATTGATGCTTGATAATTGGTTTGTTCACATTGATTGATGATTGAAAGTTGAAGTGCATAAACCATAACTCTGTTACAATATGAAGATAGGAATGTTGAACTCAAAGGGAGCAAGTAGCAGAAGAATTCCACACCTTGACTAGAGGCTACTATCATCTGGCAACTCTGATAATGATGGAATATGATTTGGCTCCCTGGAAAGACATTGCAGAAGTATATGCAGAGGCTAGAAAGTTGGTATTTGAGATAATTTGTTGGATGATATTGATGTACCTACAACTGCATGGTCTGATCATGGAACACATGGATTGTGTGGATAACACTATTGATGGCTTGGATAAGCATGAGGGCATAATTGATATTAGAAAGTTGATATGACTCTTTGAAGAATATGAGGCAAAGCTCTGTTATGAAGAATAGAAGGCATGTGCTAGCAGTTGTGATGAAGTTTAGCTCGTTGAAGATGACAGATGAACCATTTGATGATAAATTTGTTTGATAAGATCCAGAAAGGTTGAAGTTTGATATGATGTAATGATGTTGGGAGCCAAGCAACCCTGTCATGAAGATAAAATGTGAAATAATTTAGCTGCGTAAAATATTTAACATCCAAGAAGGTCGAAGCTCAGGTATGATGTAATGCGAGAAAGGAGCTCTACAACTACAACTATATATCCATGGAAGAACATGTTGCTAATGTAGTATGAGACCAACTAAAGATTGTGGTTATGTCTCCCTGGTTGAGAGGGGGTAAGGATTTCCTCCCTAGTTGAGAGGGAGTGATAGAGGACGTCGTTTTCTCCATGTGTCATGCACTAGGCCAGGACCAATAATGATAAATCTAGTGAAGGCAATGATAGGGAGAATGGAAGATTGGATAAGCATCTGGGACAAATACTCCTTGAGGATTTGGAATCCAAGATAGGTAGTTGTCCCATGGACCGACACTCTTTGAGGATTGGACAGGGTATCCAAGATAAGAGTGGTCAAAGAGGACCAATATTCTTTGAGGATTGGGAATCCAAGATAAAAATAGTCCCGGGGGGGACATTCCTGGTGAACATCCGAATGGGGTATGTGCCTGGAAGAGGCTATGGTGTCGATGCCCATGTGTATGCCTCCCAACATTGTGCTCTAATCTAGTGGAGAGTTAGAGCTTGTTAGTGTTGGCATTGCTATATTGATGCTTAATGATGTTGGCAATTTGACAATGCAGGTCATGATGTTGATGCTTAGTGATGGCTTATCAATTTGGCTCTTCTTAAGAGAATATTTCAATTTGAAAGTATCCTTGTACTAGTTGTGTAATTATCAATACCTCCCTAGTTAAGAGTGAGTGTTGGAAAATGTAACTAGGTTCGGTCTTCATAATAATTATTGTATTTATGTCATTGTATATTTTATATAAAATAAAAAAGAAGAGAAAGAAAATTTACTTTTCAAGCATGGATTTCATGCTCAAGTCAAACTATTATTTTATTGAAGCATGCTCTTCATGCTCATTATTATTTGTATTGCTCAAAGTCAAAGGCTTATTTATAGCTTGGAAAAATATTTTTCAAATATGTAATTTGGGTCAAAATTGCCTCTAGATTCCAAGTCAGCTCTGTTACCAATAATTTTGTGGGCGATATCCCCTGGAGAAAATTTTCTCCAAGATGGTCCTCAGTCAGCAGCCAATAGCCCCTTGTAGCCACCAACTAGCTCGTTGTGCCATTTCTTCACCACTTGAGCCAACCATGTGGTCCCTCACCCATCAGTCATGATCATATGTTTGAAGGTGAGCCTCTCGAACCTAAAGGTATGCCTTGTCATTTAGTAATTGAGTTTTGTAGTTTGCTTATCATGGAAACTTTTGGGCATGGATTAATGGGGGATTTAGCGGAAAGAGTGGGCTAGGTCTGTGCTTTTGTCCCCTAGACCTCTTTTGGATGTTACCCTTGGATCTTAGTTTCGTGGGATCTCTTTTATTGACCTTTGGGTTTAGGGGTGGTACTACATGGGAAACCCTAATTTTGATTGCATGGTCCTGCTCCTTCATTCACATATATCACCCCCTTTCCGTTCATTACAACCCCATTCATCATTTCTCCCACCTGGGTCTACATCCCTCCATTGGGTCCATATAGGGTTAGCCTCCCCTTCCCCTTGCCCACACCTTGGGTCAAGCCTGAACCAATGCCCCAGAGGTTGATGCAGCTGAAAAGAAAAGTAAAAGCATCAATTATCTCAAATTCAATAAAATATACCACAAAATGCCAATGTTCTACCGAGTTTTCGGGATGGGGAAACGCGGGAGCGGGGATACGCACAAGGGGGACGTATATAAGCAACCCCAAAATTTAGGGAAATTTCAGGGAAACAGGGGGGACGTCAGAGCCATAAAAATTATAAAATTATTAAAAATTTAATACATAAAAATAAAAAAATAAAATCCCAACAATATGTTAATAACTAAATTAGTAGATAGTAAATCTTATTAATTATGAAATGCACATCTAAATATGATCATCATTTCGTATTAAACTATTGTGAAGTAAAATTATCATTTGACATTTCTGCAATCATCATTGTAAATCTAAAAATAAATTACTAAATTGAATCTATCATTTGACATTATTCAATGTTCCATCTAAATTCCTCATTTGGCAATGGGCATTAATATTATGCAAGGTACATCTAAATTAAATTCATCATTTGACAATGGAAACTACGCAATGCACATCAAAAATTAAATTCATCATATGACAATGACATTTGAAGTCTAAAACAGCCATAGAAAACTGAACTAAAAATAAACATATAAAGCAGTGAAATACAAAAATTGTTTTTTTAATTGTTATTAACGAAAAAATTCGGGGGACGCCTCCCTCTTGCATCCCCTCGTCCCCCCCACAAGGGAGACACATTTTCTCACCAAAAAAACGTCCCCCTAGAGTTTCCCCTAGTTTTCCAAAAAAGGAGACATGGGGAAAGTTTCCCCATTTGGGGAGCGTGGGGGAGCGGGGAAGCGCGTCCCCCACCCTGGGGAACGCGTCTCCGTGGAACACTGCAAAATGCAAAAGATGGACGAGACAAACACATTTAGCACGTGGGCAAAAGCCAAATGCATCAGCTCTACCCCATACCCATGGCCATCAACCTAGTTCCTATAGGCCCTAGATGAACCTCCTCTATCATTCAGGAACCCATGATTGTCCCAACCCCTGGTGGGCAATGAACCACCCTACCTTAAAGGGGGTGTCCACTGCTATACCTTACACATCATGCTCCTATCTTTGAGCCTCGAGCAATTAATCAAAGAAAAAATCATAAAAGGCAAAAGGAATATTAAGAAGGGTGGAAAAAACAAGGCCAGGGCATCTCATGTACCACGATTGCTCCCTCCTATACATTACATAGCCAAGTGTGGGCTTCCCTTTGTTAGCTACCCTTGTACCCCGACATGTGGCCCATGATTGCCCTTTTCATTCCCTATTCCATTCATCTCTTTGTCACATGCCACCATAATTTGAAGGATGTACATTGGACATATTGTCCCCTTTAAAAGTAGAAACCACCTAATAGGGTGCTTGGTTAACCTCCATTGGGGCTTGGAGACATTAGCACATGCCAAAGCCCACAATGGAAGGGCATGCCATTATGAAGTGACCACCTGTTGTCCATGGTTTGTAAGCTGTTTAGCTCGATTTCCTTAAATGACTTGTTGTATTGGAAGGATAGGGGAGGCATTGGATCTTTTGCAGGATAGTAGATGGTCTCCATTTTGGGTTTTGTCTTCCTATACTGGGTCTTAACCCTCCAGAGGGCTACATTGGCACATGTAGGGTGTGTGTAGAGAGCCATGGGCCTCCACAACAGTAGACAACACTCCATGGATCCCCAGGGATGTTCAAAGATTGCTGAAGATTCACCTATTGGACGAGGAAGATGCACCTTGTTCACCATGCCCAACCGACCCCAGAGTTGTACCATGCACTTGGAAGATGACCCAGGACTTGTATGCTGATGTGGCATCACTTACGCCATCATCTGAGCCCTTACAAATGGTCTACAGGCATCTTCGATCTACTTGGAGAACCATGAGGTTACTTGTGTGCCCCCACACCCATTGGGTGTTGATTCTTGAGTAGCTTGGGATGTACTCCAAGCCCTAGGGTTCAGGGATTGGGGGGCAAAGTGGCACAAGAGTCATTTGTGGGTTTAGGACCCAAGCTTGATGTTTTGCACCAATCGTGTTTTGGGGCAATTCCAGGGAGCACCTTGGACATGTGATGGCATGAGATGATAGAGGGCAGAAAGGAGAATCCAACGCTTCATGAATCGTCGAATTCCGAGTTGTCCTTAGTGAGATATGAATTTTTGAATGTTATGTGTGGGTTTGCACAAGAATGGTCTAGGCCAGCTCGATGTTATTTAGCCATATGACAACTGATCAAGCCCTATTATGACGTTAAAGAAACCCTTCTTTATGTGTATATATAGGAGGTGTTGTGAGGACATTTTCCTCATCCATTGTGCAACACATAAACAAGAAGACAAGCTCGTTGGAGGAGGAAGATCTCTGTTTTTGGCCGCAACAAAGAAGAACAGACCAGCGTGGAGAAATAGGGTTGTCTGAAGCCTATTTCAGGAGGCCAAAGTGTTGATAGGAGGGCCGAGGACTTGTTCTTGAAAGCTGAGGCAAGGGAGACTTGTTTGAGGGTCTTGTTGAGGGTGGAAAGTTCTCAAAAGATGCTGCCACAGGATTGTTTGAAGACCTGTAGGGTGCCGCTGCAATTAAGGGAGGGAAAGTCTGTGTTAAGGGCTTGAAACTGCCCTAAATTTGTAGTGTGGAGGGGCAACCTCCCATTGAAGGACAACCGTAGTCTATAGGAGCAATTTTGGGCCGAAATTGAGGACTGTTAGGGATTGTGTTTTGTGCCCTAACTAGTCCAATCTTGCAACATGGAGCAAACCTTAAAACAATGAGCTGAAGGTGCATCTTGTAGGTGTTGGATCTGTGATTTTTGGATCAGTTTGGATCAGATTGTACAGCATCCTGTGGGAGTCAATTTGGAGGTGTGATTTAGTGATCAAGGGCCTTCATTGGAGGAGATCTTGCAGTGTAGTATTTGGTGCCATTGATTTGGTGGAGGGTAGTATGTTGGCTACCCAAAGTAGCCCTAGACAAGCTATCTTGTAGTGATGAAGAAGAGCTGAAGTTTGGGTGAAGATTGGTGCCAAAATTGCAGCAGTTTGATGGACAAAAGTGACTACTAGCCTAGCAGTTTGGAGCTCGGGAAGTGGCCAACCTAGAGAGCAGATTGGATCAACCCATGTACATGCAGCAGAAGTGACTTGTAGCAGTGTTAGGTGGCAACCCTCCTGGAGTCTCGATGTGTTATCCTTTGAAGGACTAAGGTGCAGCTAGTGAGCAGTACAGAAGCGAAGGACTGACATGACAAAATACGTCATCGAGTCTGCACAACGTGTTTGTCATTGTATCTTGTATACCATAGACTGTTGTATTATTCAGATTGGTTTAATATAACGAAGATTGGGTTGTACATTATTGTACAATTTTGTTAAAAATTGTGTATACTTGTGCATATGTGATTTACTGCTTTATATTTTCTGTTGTGCAAAGTAGTTCTGGTTGAGATTCTTGGTTTGGTAGAGTCAGTGATTTTAAGGCTCTAATCTAGACCCAAGATCGTGGAAATTCAACATGGTATCAAAGCATGTCTGAGCTACTTTGGAAGTCAGTGAATTGGAGTTGTGCGCAACGAAGTACATCGTGAGAGGGAGTTGGTCGCATTGTAGGTGACAATGTCGAAGTTGCATTCAGGTCTCCGGTATGAGGAGAGGTTGGAAGGGTTGTCCAACTATAGTCCTTAGAAGGAAAGGATCATGTTGGTCTTGTAGGTCAACAACATCTGGGATTTTGCCAAGAAAGCCATCAAGAAGCCAACTGACCGTAAGGAGTTGCAAATATATGAATATTTGGATACGAAGGTGAGATTGATCATCCTAGATGGTGTGAAGGATGCCCTAATACCTCATTTTTCCAGGAAGAACACTGCACATGAGATGTAGATGGCTCTTTAGAATTTGTTCCAGAATAAAAACGAGAATCAGGAACTGGTATTGGAGGATAAGCTGAAGTCCACCAAGATGATAAAGGGTGAAGGATTGACTTCGTATTTGACGGGATTGTCTCAAGTCAGAGATGAGCTTGCTGCTATCGGTGTGAAAATTTCAGATGGAGATATGGTGAGGATTGCCTTGAAAGGGTTCACCGAGGAATGGAAGCCCTTCATCAAAGGGATCGTTGCCAGAGAGAGATTGCTAGATTGGAATAGGCTGTGGGATGACTTCATTCATGAAGAGTTGTGAGACGAGGATTTTCATCCAACGAAAAGGGTAGATGAGGACGTGGCACTTGTAGCATGAATGAAGGGTAAGTAGAAGGAGGACTTGAGTAAAGTCAAGTGTTTCAACTGTGGCGAGATGGATAATTTTTTGTCGAGGTGTCTAATGAAGAAGAAGGGAGATGAGGAGAAGAAGAAAGGAAAGCAGGTTGCCGGTGTTGCCACTTCAGTTGAGATAGATGATCTCTCCAGGAGATTGGAGGAGGAGGACTTTGCTCTAATCTCTCATTTCTCGCAGGTTACTGTCAATGAGGATGGATGGTACGCGGACAATGGTGCGACGAAGCATATGAGAGGGTCGCAAGAGGTTTTTGAGACTCTAGCTGAATGGGTCTTGAAGTTGCACATGGTGTTGGGCGACAAGAGTCGGTTGGAGATTCAAGGATCGGGAGTTGTGCCATTCATGATGGAGACATGATGAGTGACAAGGGTCTAGGATGTACTTGTAAAAAATCCTAAATCTGGATTCCTACTGCAACAAATCTGAATTACTTGTCCTATTATTTTCCATAATTATTTCATTAGATTGAAATACCGAAGTAATTACTGAAGCAGTCTACACAAATAATACTGCGGAATGAATCTAAGTGTTGAAACAAACTGAACAAAATGCAATGAAAAACATCCACATTTGACAGTTATTTTTGGACTAAGTCCCCGGAAAAATCAACTCGGGAAAACCGGTGTTGGAGATTTGAGGGTTTTATATTATTAAGCAGCATAATATTGAGTACAACTAGGGTGCCAATATCCGGCTCACCCTTCAGAGAAATCTAGACAGCTGATGAAATTGTGAGATATACCTCACTTTGCAAGTCCCTCGTTGATCTAAACAGTGCTGGTGAAGCCCCTCTCTGCCTCTGTGTGATTTCCTATGCTGGAACTACGTAAGCTTGCGTGGGCAAGCTTGAGGAACTGCGCCACCTTTCTCTACAACTGATCAAGCTTATTTGAGACTGGATTTGGCCCTCCTGGCTCAGAATCTCAACCTCTAGCTATCTTCAGACTGACTCTGGAAGGCACTGTGTCACTTCTGCGTGATTCCCTATAGGGACTGTGTGACCCCTTCAGAAAATTGCACTGCCTCTCTCCGCATCACTTCTGCCTCTCTCTGAAATGTACTCTTGGTCCTCCTGATCAGTTACTGCATCTACCCCTCTCTGGATCTGATCACTGAATCAAAATCACTTAACAAACCATGCCCTAGTGATTCGATTCTGACCAAAAGCTGTGTCTCCTTACACAAACTCAAAAATGCCAAATGCTCAATGTGCTCAATGTGTTTTTCCATAGGCCCCTCGCCCTCCTCCTTGTATTCTCCCGTTGACCCTTCTACGGCCAAGATTAAAACATAATCAAGGGATAAGATTAACTTGGAGGTGATCCATGAATTTATCTAGAAGATCCACACTTAGTTTAATTAATACCCTTTAATTAGTCAGTTTCCCTAAGTTTAGACTTAGGAAAACACTAAAAAACGATTAATTAATTTAATTAAACCATCTCTAAGTGAAATTTTCCAAAACCATTTCTGAGTATTATGGAATAGATGTGTCTTAGCCTATATACAAAGTTACAAGGCTAGAGCACATCCGATGCTACCACAAATCAACAATATTGTTTGTACTAGGACTCAAATATAGCGCGATTTTTGTCTCGATGATAAAGAAGAAGGGGTTTGAGGTCTTGTTCCAGGATGGGAAGGCAAGACTTAGGGCTAGAGGCTCTAGCTCCGACCGGATTGTACTTGGAGTTAGAGAGCATGGTCTCCACAAGTTGACGGGAAAGCATGAGGATCATGGAAAGAATAAGGAGCAGGTGGAGTAGGTTCAGGTTCTAGAGAAACAAGTGCAGTTGCAAGCTTCAGAGGGGCAGTTACAGGTTCCAGCGAAAAAGGTCCATTTTCCAGAGGATTTGGCATTTTTGAGTTTGTGAAAGGAGACACAGCTTTTGGTCAGAATCGAATCACTAGGGTAGGGTTTTCTAAGTGATTTTGATTCAGTGATCAGATCCAGAGAGGGGTAGATGCAGTAACTAGTCAGGAGGACCAGGAGTACATTTCAGAGAGAGGCAGAAGTGATGCAGAGAGAGGCAGCGCAATTTTCTGAAGGGGTGACGCAGTCCTTGTAGGGAATCACTTTTCTAGCGAGATCTTGCAGGTTCAGAGGGAGACTTTACAATCTAAGAAGAGTGCGTGGTCAGTGGGGAGTGAAGGGCTTCGACATCTACCAAGAAGGAATCATGGAGAGATTGGAAAGCGATACAAGAGAAGAAGAAGCAGGACGCTTCCAGCAGTGAAAGTGACACTTCCGAGAGGCATAGTTCACAGAACTGGGATTGTTGTGATTGTGAATGGCAAGAGTTGGGCGAGTGTTGCGAGTAGTGATGATGGAGATGAGTTACTTCCTAGTCTTGGAAGCAACTCCCTCGCTAAGAGGGAGTGTTGATTTTTGAGTAGTTTGGGAGGTACTCTAAGCCCTAGGGTTTGGGGATTGGAGGGAAAAGCACCACAAGAGTCACTTGTGGGCTTGGAACCCAAGCTTGGGGTTTTGCAGCAATCATGTTTTGGGACATTTCCATGGAGCACTTTGGACATGTGATGGCATGAGATGATAGAGGGTGGAAAGGAGAATCCAACTCTTCGAGAATCGTCGAATGTCGAGTTGTCCTTAGTGAGATATGAATTTTTGAATGTTATTTGTGGGTTTGCATAATAATGGTCTAGGTCGGCTTGATGATATTCAGCCATATGACAGTTATTCAAGCCCTATTATGATGTTAAAGAAGCCCTTCTTTATGTGTATGTATAGGAGTTGTTGTGACGACATTTTCCTTATCCATTGGGCAACCCATAAACAAGAAGACAAGCTTGTTGGAGGAGGAAGATCTCCGTTTTGGGCCGTAGCAAAGAAGAACAAACCGACATGGAGAAATAGGGTTGTCTGAAGCCTAGTTTAGGTGGCCGAAGTATATATAGGAGGGCCAAGGACCTGTTCTTGGAAGCCAAGGCAAGGGAGACTTGTTTGAGGGTCTTGTTGAGGGTAGATAGTCCTCAAAAGAGGCTTCCGCAGGCTTGTTTGGAGACTTGTAGGGTGCTGCTGCAATCAAGGGAGGGAAATTCTGTGTTAAGTGCTTGAAACTGCCCTAAAGTTGCAGCATGGAGGGGCAGCCTCCCATTGAAGGACAACTGCAGTCAATAGGAGCAATTCTAGGTCGAAATTGGGGACTGTTAGGCACTGTGTTTTGTGCCCTAACCAGTACATAATTGCAGCATGGAGTAGACCTTAAAACAATGAGTTGAAGGTACGTCTTGTAGGTGTTGGATCCGTGATTTGTGGATCATTTTGGATCGGATTGTATAGCAGCTTGTGGGAGCCAATTTGGAGCGGTGATTAGGTGATCAAGAGCCTTCATTGGAGCAGATCTTGCAATGTAGTATTGGGTGCCATTGATCTGGTGGAGGGCAGTGTGTTGGCTACCCAAAGTAGCCCTAGACAAGCTATCTTGTAGTGATGAAGAAGAGTTGAAGGTTGGGTGAAGATTGGTGCCAAAAGTGCAGCAGTTTGATGGACAAATGTGATTGCTAGCCTGGCAGTTTGGAGCTCGGGAAGCGGCCAACCTAGAGAGAAAATGGGATCAACCCATGTACATGCAGCAGTGTTAGCTGGCAACCCTCCTGGAGTCTTGATGTGTTGGCCTTTGAAAGACTAAGAAGCAGGTAGTGAGCAGTATAGAAGCGAAGGACCGACAAGACAAAATATGACATCGAGTCTGCGCATCGTGTTTGTCATTATATCTAGTATACCATATATTGTTGTATTATTCAGATTGGTTTAAAATAGCGAAGATTGGGTCGTACATTATTGTACAATTTTGTTAAAAATTGTATATACCTGTGCATATGTGATTTACTACTTTATATTTTTTGTTGTGCATAGTAGTTTTGGTTGAGATTCTTGGTTTTGTAGAGTCAATGATTTTAAGACTCTAACCTAGACCCGGGATCATGGAAATTCAACATTGGGAGCACCACAAGTTTATTATATGGATAACAAGGGGCCAACCCCTTGTCCACTACCTTTGGTAGTCCTATTCATCATTATGGCACTTATGGACTTCATCAGGCTTCTTAGAGGGCCCAACGACATGTATTATTGATCATTTGACCTCTTTGAGAGGCTTATTCTTTTGTTTATGAGCTAGTTTGGTGGTCTTGTCACCAAAAGTTAGTTGCTTTGCACATTATTTTATTCTAGGGGATAATGTAGGCCTAATTAGCTAAATCAAACTCATTAGAAGTGTATAGATACAAGTGATGTGAATTCATTTTAGCATCATCACTTGGATTGGACTTGTATCTCTTTAGAGAACTTCACTATCCTTCTTGGAGGACGAATTTTTGGAGCATGGAATGAATTTTTATGTTTGGATCATTTTATTTTGTCTTGGAGCTTCATGATTGGCAAAGTTTTGATGGTTGGATATACTCTTAATACATGTAAGGGAAATTTAATGCTATTCTTCCTTTTTATTTTCTCACATACATTGTTGCTGGGATTTCGCTATACTAGGGCTAATTTACTGCATCAATTTGTGCAAAGTTGTGGAAATTTTGTTTTTAGATAGTGATGCTTCATGTATGGGCCATGTATTATGAATGAATGTTCCCAGAGATGTTTCACCATTGAGATTCATCTTGATAAACCTTTTGTTTTGCAAAAAGAAGTATAAAGCTCTTGAAGTTGCTTTTGTTGCTGCCCTAATGCTATGCAAAGTTGTCTTTGAGGCCTCATTGACCTAGATAATCCAAAATCCATAGTCATTATTCTACTTGACTCCAATCTCCCCAAAGGATTAGACACTAGTCCTCCATAGGTGATCACCTCAAAGCTTATTTCTTTCACCTTCCCCTCTTTTCTAGGACTAGCCTACATAGGTCACCTAGGGCATCAATTATCTCACAATCTAGCCATTTGAACACTTCGATTTTTGGTCCACAATTGCGTCGGTGAGTCCTCAAGAACCCCTCCAAATTTCATGAGATCCAAATTTCATCAAATGGCTTGAGACACAAATGACTTTTAATTCATAGATAAATCCTCCAAGTGGAAAAATAATGACAAGTTGGCTTGATCCTCGTCAAAATAATCTCATTCGTCGAAATATATTTGATCATCCTTTAATCTCCAACATTGAAAATATTTATTTTTGAGGAAATTTTGACCTTCTCATTTAACCCATCTTTTTATTAGCTCAAAATTAATTATTTTGAGCTAGTTTCCTCAAAAATTTGACTTTGACTTAACCACCAAGGTTCAAGGGCCCAATTTTTCTTGAAATTTCCAATATTCCCTTAGTGGGGGACCTTCAAAAATTAATTTCTTTGATACTCACGAATTTTTCCATGTGGAGAAATTTAAGTTTTCTAGGACTCTAATTAATTGATTTTGTAGCTTAGGATTTATTTAATTTTTTGCCAGAAATTAATTAATTGACACTTGAGGGGATTAATAACTTTTCCACCCTCTAATATTTTAACCATGGTGTCTAAAGTATGAGGGACCATTCACTAAAATATTTTTCACATAAGCTTTTACATTTTCAACCCTCAAAGGGGGAACACCCTTTCGGTATAGACCCTCAAATTACATACCCAATTCTGCGACACAATATGATGTAGTAGACCAAGTGATTTGTAATAAAATAATTGAGCTACTTAGCTCAAATTATTCCCAAATCACTTTTACATAAGACTCGACTAAAACACTAGGACTTACCTAAGACTTTGACGACAAATTCCACCCTAGCTTTGGGGTGAGGTTGGAGGGAAAAACTCCTTCGACTATTCATGTTTAGAAATACAGATGAGTCAGTGAGACGAAAAACCTCCTAGGATGAAACTTTCGCCAAAATAACATGCTTACGTAGTTTGTTGCACACATACATGGTATTACTAGCATCATTTACATCAAAAATTTGTAGTATGGGATTACAATGACACACAATGCTGATGGATGATGATCTCGATCCTTTGAAAAAATAGGTACATCTGCTTCCTCAGAACTTTGACAAAAATGAGTGCAACGTCTGGCTTCATATGGGGACACGTTGCTTCCATGAAGCAACGTGAGAATCCCAGAATCTTGCATCCAAGAAAACATAATTCCATTAAATAGAGATCCATTCAAAATTGAAATCATCATGCATGCATAGTAAATTCGTTGGAACAGAAAATCTTCTCCAACAAACTGAAATATAAAAGTCATAACATAAGTGCGTGAAGTAAAACTATCTAATGACATGAAATAGAAAGGAGTAGGGTTAGAGATAATAAAATACAAATGATGCCCTATGGCATCAGATGTCATTGATGTGGCACAATCTCAGACATTTGTTCGCTGAAAGGTGGATCAGTAGGCTGCTTATCAGATGTCCCTTGCCGCAGTTTTACCCTCATTTGTTATTGAAGAATCTGGTCACTCCGCTGTATATCTATGCCATACTAAACTCTCTTTCTCGAACTGCTTGGAAGATACGACGAAGAAAAATGATACACTGGTTGGACAAACTCTGATTCAAAATGCGGTGGATGACCTTTCAACACAACTTCTTCACCATTCTCCAATCTCGTTGGAACTTCCACATGGTACCTTGTTTCCACTTCTTTATATAATCTGACCATTCCACTTGTTGCTGCGAGAATAGTGGCGTAAGATAGATCCATCTGAATAGACCTACCTAAATCAGCTGCAAACTTTTTGGAAAGGAGCATTCCCCACAAATCTGGTGCATCAATCACTACTATATCCATGTTGAAGATCCTGTATCGATAATCAACCAAGGAGGCCTGTAGATCTTTAACCACACCAAGCACTTCAACTTTTCTAGAATCCATTGAGCAAATGTTATGGTAAGGTCTAGAAATTCTCGAGTTCAATTGTTCCATGACTTTCTTAGTCATAACATTTGTAGATGCACCAGAATCAAGAATGCAATTGTGAAGGAGACGATCATTAATATCCAATGTTAGAAAGAACGACTGATGGTCTTCATTAGTCATGTAGCAGTTTAAATCTTTTAACTTGATTTCTTCATCTTTAGGCTGAGTATCAAGTTTTTCTTGTTCAGAAATGCCTAAAGCCTTGGAGAATGAAGCTCTTTGCGACGAAATCTTCAAAAGTTCCAAAACTGGGACTGGCATTTTGATGCTATTGATCCATGCAACCCAATCCACCTTTAATCCAGACTTATACCTTTCAAAAGCCACTTATTTATTTTGATTCTGATCTTTACCTTTCCTCTGATAGGTATAACCCTTACTTCTGGCAATTTCTAAAATTTGCTCCTGTGATGGATTTTCACCATATGCTTGAGTGATGGGGTCCTTCTCTTCACTAAAGTTATTGTTGGCGAAGGCTGAAGAAATCATGTTGGCACATCGACCTTCCTTGGGGTCATTTTGACTTGCATTATTATTTTGTTGATTTCTACTTTCCTTTAAGATTCTTTTAGCAAAGACACATGTACTCTCTTCATGGAAACGTGAACAAGGTCTGCAAAAAGGGATAGGCTCATCAATCATATTAGTAGACTCAAGTCGTTTAGGGGGCCTTTGATCATTTGGGGGATTTCTTCTTGGCCATGAATTGTTATTGTCACCCCTGTTATTATTATTATTCCCGGGCAACATTTTCTGCATTTGGCTTCTCTCCATATGTATTAACTGATTTTGCATATCACTTATTTGTCTGGCATGCTCAATTTTCATTTCTCTAATCATTCGTGTCAATTCTTTAAATGATTTTGGTTCTTCTTCTTTAATTTCTTTTCCCTTAGATTTGAATGGACCTCTTTCAAAACCTGAGATTTCTGATTTACCTGAAGCCTTGTCCTTTTCCAACTCTTTAGCTATGCTTTGGGAAAAAGCTAGAGTAGCAAGCTTGGAACGTCTAATTTCATAATGAGTATCAACATTGTAAGCCTCAAGATATTGTTCGAAAACTATCTTGTCAGAAGGCTTGTAATCCTGAATCATATTCTTCAAAAGACTATTAAATCTCTGGTTAAATTCTTCTACCATTTCATTCTCTCTTTTCTCAATATTGTTGAATTCTTTGACCCAATACTTTCCTTCTCTTATATCCCCATATCTATCTTTGAATGCATCAGTGAGGGCTCTCAAAGAGTCATAGGCATTATCAACATTACCATGAAATTCTGAAAGTTTCAAAACAGAAACCCTACTACAGTATCTAAATCTACTTCACCTACTTGTTTATTAACATTAACAAGTTATTTAACTGAAATATTTAGAAAAACACTAAAGTAGACACTAATTGCAACCTACACATCTACAAATCATTCACTGAACAATGCACACATGTGACAAGATTACACACGATTTTTCGCATAGATGTCCCTGGAAAAACCCAATGCGGGAAAACCTGTGCAACAACTCTAGAGGTTTTATATTATTATGCAGAATCTGAATACACCAATTTGGGCACCAGACATCATTGGTGCTATAGAGAAATTACACGGCAATATGTACCTTTCACTCAGAGATAAAAGATATGGTTGTATCACACCCTCAAATAGGATTTGCAGAGCATGAGCCCCTTTTGGCCCACTTGAACCCTCAGCGCTGACTCTGCAGCCTCTGCGTCAGCCTTTAACTGGCCAATGTCCCCACTGCGTCACCCTGAATGGTGCTGCGCTGCCCCGACTGGGATTGCGTAACCCTGGATGGTGCTGCGCTACGCTGGTTGGGTCTGCGTCACCTTGGCTAGTGCTGCGCTACGCTGGCTGGGTCTGCGTCACCCTGGCTGGGCTTATGCAGCCTCCACGCAGTCTCTACATTGAGCTGGCTGAATTGCGTCATCCTAGCTCGCTCTGTGCTGACTGGTACTAACTGCCCCTCTGTCTTGCTGTATTCTCGGCCTTGGATCAACTCATCCCTCACCGATCTTTCCTCCTCACTGCATTGCAACTCGTTTCGAATTCTTAGCAAAACCCTGCCCCATAAATCCGACTTAGCTTCAGTGCTCTGCCAATGTGTGTGTGTCTCCAACTGACCCAAGCCTTTCCTTTATACTTTTCTCGTTGGAAAACCAACGACCGTGATCTAATCTCTTATCGATGGTTGAGATTAAAAGACTGCTTGATCCACGTCACTTAGAACATTTCATCACATGTGTTTAATTAATTCAGTTTAATTTTTTTAATTCCCCAAGTTAGACTTAGGGTCCTCATTAAAAAAAATAATTATTTGAATATCTCATACACCAGATGAAATTTCTCCAAACGCTTTCTGGGTTTTGGAGATCTCGTGTGTCTTAGCCCTTCCACAAAATTTCAGGGCTAGAGCACACCCGATGCTACCTCAAAATCTCAACACTCCCTCTTAGCACGGAGTGTGCTCTAGCAATACTTCCACACCAAGTATTACCAGATCTCGGCATCGGTCTTTGCGCTGCTCATGCTTAGCTTGCTGCCCTCCATCCACTGCACTGTTGGTCCCTGTACTGTTGCCCGTGTCACTACCACTGCCACTGCTACATCCATATTGCAACTGCCTCTCAAATTGCTGCATCGTGCTACCAACTGCTGCATTGCAACTCAGTTGCTGAGAGGTAAGCAACTGAAGGATCCTCACCCAATCACTGACAGACAAGTCAGTCGGGCTGCATCTCATTACTGAAGCTCCCTTGGCTGCTGCTCTGCGCTGCCCTCCTGAAGCCATTGCGCTGCTCCAACTTTGTACTGCATAAACACTGCCCCTCTGCGTTGCTGAAGTCCCATCAACCCCTCTGCGCTGCTGCTTCTACACTGCTGTTGCCTCTGCATTGTGCTACTCCCATCTACAACGTCCCAGCTCTGCCCACCGCTTCATTGTGATCTCCTGCATCCATTGCTCCACTTGTCCCGTTACCGTCTTAAGGCTCCCGTAGCTCGTATGTGATACAAGAGTTTGGGCACATCAAGGATTCCGTCCCTTCCTTCTGTAGCTGCTCTACAGATCAATGTCGTCCCACTTCCGTGTGCTCATGAGCACTCATGGCTACATCATCATCACCCCCATCGTCCCCCTTTGTTGTTGCTGCCTTGGATTCATAAGATCCTTGCCCTTCTTCTTAGGACAATGGCTGGCGTGTTAGAAAATTATATATTACAGAGCAGTGGAACACATAAAATATGCGAAAACACAAACACAGAAAACATATAAAACAAGAGAGACACAAATATACGTGGTTCACCCAATTTGGGCTATGTCCACCTCGAACAACCAATCCTTCCTTTATATTATCCAGCAAGATGAAGAGACACAACCTACAACAGATCCGCTGTAATATCCTCTACTCTCTCTCTCAGTCCCCCCTTCTGTTTCTTGCTCATAATACACATACAATACACAACCATAATACAATACCCTCAGACAAAACAAGGGGTTGCCTTCTAGGGCAAAAAACCCTACATTAAACATAACTTCTACTGTCAGATCACCCGCTCAATGAACGACCCAGATTGACTACGAAATTACAATATTTTACAAGGCAATTTTACATCTATTTTTAGCTTCGGGACGCTGCCCCCGAAACCCCCGCCGGGGGACTGCTGGCCCCTGGATCCCCCAGGCAGGGGGGATCGGCCCCCTCGGACCCCCGTAGGGGGGAAAAGTCCCCCCCACGTGGAGGGGTGTACAGTCTTCCTGGGGTATACATCCTGCTGAAACAAAGACCTCTGAATCAGGATGAAAATCATGCTCCACACCCAACATGGAAAAGTGTCCAAGTTCGCCATAATTAAAGCACCAAACCTTGGATAGGTCCCTCTTCTTCTTCCCTTGCTGCCTCTGCCCCTTTGATGCAAGAGCTACATCATCCTCCTCCTCTTTCTTTACTTTGATTATCCCACTACCGCTGCTTTGCCTCTTGGTAATCCTCCTGATTTCCTTCTGTTGGAGGATTGCCCACATATCCACCCAGGATGGTAATGCTACCCTGCCCAAGATGCTTTTTTCAAACGTTTCCCATTCCTTGGTGACTGCATTCAGGGTAGTCCTCACCAAGAGGCCCTCATTCGGATTCGTACCCATGGCAATTAGTTGATCCCGGATAGTCTGAAGCTTAAAGAGGAAGGGATCTATCTCTTCGCTCGTCTGCATCTGGAACAACCACATCTGATTCTCTAGAAGCATCTTTCTTTGGACGGAGCCTCCTTGATACATCGTGTCCAAGGGTGTCCACATTTCATTTGCCGTGGTCTTCTCGGCAATATGTGGCAGGACGTGATCTTTGACTCCGTCCATGATCAAGCACTTTTCTCGCGCTTGATTCGCCTTGAATTTCTTCAGAGGGTGTGTATCGGTAGGCACATCTAGGACTCTCTCTGCATGGTCCTTGATGCCATACTCATCCAGGACTGTCAGGATCCTGGCCCTCCAGATAACAAAGTTGGACATGCCGTCCAACCTGTCCTGATCTCTTTGTCCATGAGACACCATCTTTGTTCAAATCTATCGGAACATATACTCCTCTCCCTCTTTCTGCTGCAAAAATCAATAGAAATACTGGATCTGGGTTTCTTGGTGAATAGAAACCCTCTATCGTAGCTGCTCTCTCCGACAACTGATTTCACTCCTGGAAATCCTCAGCCAAAAACAACTGAACAGTTCTCTACGGTCACCTCTTGATCGAATCTCAGATCTATTTGGCATAGATCTGCTGAGCAACTGTTCTCCTCTCGCTCTTGTCATCTTTGTTAGGCACGATTTTGCACCGACAGAACCTCTACCACACCAGCAACCTCTGAAGATTCGAAGCTCCACTTTCGGATTGTGGCAAATCTGTGCAACAGCCTCAAAACTGGACTGCGTCCCCCTGGCTAGCCTTTGTGTGAGCAGACTAGGTCAGCGCAGCGCAGGCTAGTCCTGCGTCACTCTGGAAGGCTTTGCGCTGCCTCTACGTCACTCAGCTGGCTCTGCGTCAGCCTCTGCGTGGCCTCTGCTGGGATTGCATCCTCTTGGTGCTAGGCTGCCCTCTTTGGAACTCTGCTGCTTCAGCTGCCTTCTTTGCAGCCGCTCTGTTGGTGGATTAGCTTGATCTGCAATGCTCTGATATCATGTGAAAGTATCAAAACAGAAACCCTACTGCAGTGTCTAGATCTACTTCACCTACTTGTTTATTAACATTAAAAAGTTATTTAACTAAAATATTCAGAAAAAATCTAAAGTAGACACTAACTGCAGCCTACACATCTGTAGATCATTTACTGAACAATGCACACATGTGACAAGATTACACATGATTTTTCGGACAAATGTCCTCGGAAAAACCCAATGCGGGAAAACCGGTGCAACAACTCTAGAGGGTTTATATTAATATGTAGAATCTGAATAGAACAATCTGGGCACCAAACATGGTTGGGCCTACAGAGAAATTACATAGCACTAAGTACCTTTGACTCGAAGATAGAAGATATGGCTGTATCACACCCTCAAACTGGATTTATAGATCACGAGCCCCTTTTGGCCCACTGGAACCCTCAATGCTACCTCTACAGCGTCTACATTGACCCTTAATTGGCCAGCGTCCCCATTGCGTCACCCTGGCTGGTGCTGCGTTTCCTCGACTGGGACTACGTCACCTTGGCTGGTGCTGCGCTGCGCTGGCTGGGTCTACGTCACCCTGGTTAGGCTTACGCAGCCTCTACGTAGTCTCTGCATGGAGCTGGCTGAACTGTGTCCTCCTGGCTGCCTCTCTGCTGACTGGTACTCACTACCTCTTCGTCTTGCTGTATTCTTAGCCTTGGATCAACTCATCCCTCGCCGATCTCTGCCCCTCACTGCACTGCAACTCATTTTGAATTTCTCAGCAAAACCCTGCCCCAGAAATTTGACTTAGCTTCAGTGCTCGACCAATCTGTGTGTGTCTCCAACTGACCCCAAGCCTTTCCTTTATACTTTTCTCGTTGGAAAACCAACGACCGTGATCTAATATCTAATCGACGACTTAGATTAAAAGACTGCTTGATCCACATTACTTAGAACACTTCATCACATGTGTTTAATTAATTCACTTAAATTTTTCTAATTCCCTATGTTAGACTTAGTGTCGTCATTAAAAAAAATTAATTATTTGAATATTTCATACAGTAGATGAAATTTCTCCCAATGCTTTCTGGGTTTTGGAGATCTCGTGTGTCTTAGCCCTTCCACAAAATTTCAGGGCTAGAGCACACCTGATGCTACCTCAAAATCTCAACAGAAACCAGTCGAGAGCACCATCTTCTAATGATAGAACAAGTAACTTCATTTTGACATCTTCATGATTGTAGGCGGCAGCATGAGCGAATCTTTAGATGAATGTGTTGAACTTCTTTATATGAGCTTCAACATTGATGGCATTGTTTCCTTTGAAGATTGGTAGCTTGCTCATAGTAGACTCATTTGGCAGAGCATGCGGATACCCTTGGATGCTAGTGAAGTTGCAAGGCTTGTAAAATTCGGCCATTGATTCTGAATTGGGAAGATTAATGAAAAGAAAATGGAGACCAGGGAGAGCTTACTGTCTGAGAAAATTTAATTGCTCTCTAGAATGTAATTTGTTTAACTGGACCCTTAGAACCTTTTCAGGATCAAGAGTGGGGTTAACCAAGCTACCAGGTTTCCTTCTAAAGTAAGTTCTTGTGAATGGTTGAACAAGTGGAGTCGCAACCCTAACAAGAAACCAACCTAAATGTCCAGGTGCTAAAAGTGTGAATGGACAAGATGATAGGATTAGCGAGAGGAAGAAAGATAAGGTGATGAAAAGATGAAGAATGATGAAAGATGAAAGATTGAAAAGATGTCGTTGAGGTGCTTAGAATAAGATATCCTCGACAGCAATGACAAAAAATGTCATCGCTCAAATTGTTAGGCAGCACAACAACGACTCAGGGCGAGGACTGTCACTCTAATCCTCGCCCAGTCTGTTCTAGTTGTCTCCCAACAACAGACTATGGAGGATGTCTCCCAACAACAGACTATGGAGGATAGTCCCTACGGAAATGAGATGATAAAAGGCAAGTCGGCAACCAACTTGTCTAGGAGACACAGATGAGTGGCCTAGCTACTTGGTTAAATTTAACAAGATCTAATGATTAGATTAGATTTAAGTATGAGACCAGTGCCTCATGGAGTCAAAATCCTTGCTTATTTTAAATTAAGACCGAGTAACTGGATGGACAACCGCTGCTTAAATGATGAACTAACCTATATGCTATGCAAATCTTAGGATCTAGGTGTGATGCAGGATTATTGGTTACTTTTAAATTATATGCCTAGTCTAAATGGATCCTAATTGTTTTGAGACTAGTATTTAGAGTAGGTTGTGGGATGGAAGCCAAGGGGAAGCAAACACCGTCTTGATTAACGATACCTCCCCCTGTGTTCCAACCACCCAGTGCCTTCGGCGCTGCAGAGATTGTGGTTCTGACGACTGCAAGGTCATTGTGTTAACCACTAGAGAGGTGCTGAATCCCTCAAGCTAGGTGAGAAAGGATGGCCTTAGAAGTCTATCAACCAAGCTTATGCTTGGAGGTAAATTATTAATGAAAGCTAAGCCTAGAATGCTTATGCAAGGGATGTGAGAGTCTTGGATTAAGATTTTTAATTGTTTTAAGTACTTAAGTTATGATTAATCTCCAATAGCAAGAGTACATATCAATGGATTATAATTTATATGCAATCTTATAACCACAAATGTGCCAATTACTAAAGTGCCATTGTAACCAAATTACAAGATGCTTAACCAATCAAAAGCGATCAAGATTCCTCAAACAAGATACATGCCAATATTGAAAGATGCTCACAATATGCTAATGCTTAAGATAGACAAAAAAATGAGAGCTTATATGAGTGGTTTTAGTGCCAAGTTAACAATTTTCAGATCTAACACAAGACAAGTAATTGTTAGATTTTAATAATATAAACCACAATGAGCCAATTAGATCATGAGACACTACTTATGTGACATATAGAACAACAAAAAATAAACCAAGAGATTATTAAGCATATAAAACTGAATTTGACTAATAAATTGCGTAATTCCTTGCCAATTGAAAACACAAGTTAGCTAACCTTCTTTTGATGAACAATTCACTGTTATATCAGATCTGAAATAATTATTACAACAGTAAGAAAATTGAACAAATAGTGAGCTATTAATGCAATAACTTTTGCCCAAAAATTGCCAAGTGTTAGAGCAAGCTTGCCAAACTGAAAAATTGGATCTTTAAGCTCTTTAAGATGTGTTATTCAGAAAATATCAGATCTGATTATACAGTTATGCAGAGATATTCCGGCAAACTAACAAGTAAATCTAAACTCAAAAATGAATGCCCAATTTGCCAAACAATTAGCAAAATTTTATTATGAAACTATTAGTGTGCTTAGCTTATTTAGATAAGATTTTAGGGCACTGAAATCACTGTTATAAATAATTTATTACAACTGTAACAAAAAAATGGCAAAGTAAGGGTTTAGAGAGAAAGCCCTAGGCCCAAGGCCTTGTAGCACACTTGCCCAAGTTGCCCATTTTTTTTCCAGATATTTTGCACCTGAAAACACTAACTTTGAGCCAATTTCACTTGCAAACGCACCAATATTCAGTCCGGAAAATTCAGAGATGGATATAGGGCAAACCAGGGCTAGGACAAGGGCAAGAGGTAAGGGAAAAAGCCCAAAAAGGTTTAGCGACTAGGGTTAAAGGCCCTAGAGGCTTAGTGGCTTGAGGAAAGCGCCCTAAAGCACTGCTGTGGGACCCGTAAAGGCCACACACTAGGGAAAGGAAGCTGAAAAGGGGAGCCGTAAGCCCTTGGAGGGCTACAACTTGAAGGAAGAGGGAGAAAGGAGGGAGCTGAGAAGATGAGGAGACTAGCGGAGGGGGAAGGAGAGAAAAGGAGGAAGGTCGAGGGCTAGGGGAGGCCCACAAGGCCAACGACAAGGGTTAGATGGGAGGCCTAGAGGCCACGACCAACCCTAGGAGGGTCGAAAAAGATGACGTTGGGCCTCAAGGAGGTGACACTGAGGGTTTGGAGGAGAAAACTGGGCTGAGGAGCCCTAAAAAGTTGAAACCCTTGCTCCAAAAATTTAATTTGCTTCAACTCTGCAATTTTGCTGCAAAATCTTCGATCGTTGGCCCTGCAAAAAACTTGGAGACTCGATCTTACTCTCAAGGGCCTAGATCTAGTTCAAAACCCCAACAAATCTTTTTCAAATGACTTGGATTTCACCTGCATAAATGAATTTACAAATACCCAAAACTCCAATATATACAAAAAATTTGAAAACCCTAAAACCCTAGTTAGAAAAATAATCTACAAAATATATGATACAAATTTTATTTACAAAATGTACAAATATACAATGCTTTTTTAAAAGGAATTACGAGAATTAATTTTTTTGAAGATTTATTTGATAAATGGCCAATAATACTTTGGAAAATAAATGCAATCTACAACCTTAGCGAAGTTAGATAAACCATAAAAATATTTGAAGTCCAAACAAGGTAAGCCTACGTCTACAGTTTGTGAACTTGGAGCCCAAGTACTGGGGAATCTACAAACACTATATAATTCTTCACGTATATACCTTTAGAACAACAATGAATCAGATCATTTAAGATAAGCCCAAAACTTATCAATAGAGTGTGTTGAGATTTTGAGGTAGCATCGGGTGTGCTCTAGCCCTGAAATTTTGTGGAGGGGCTAAGATACACAAGAACTCCAAATCCCAGAAAGCGTTTGGAGAAATTTCATCTGGTGTGTGAGATATTAAAATAATTAATTTTTTTAATGAGGACCCTAAGTCTAACTTAGGGAATTAGAAAAATTAAAGTGAATTAATTAAACACATGTGATGAAATGTTTTAAGTGACGCAAATCAAGCAGTCTTTTAATCTAAGCTGTCGATAATCGATTAAATCACGACCGTTGATGTGTCAACAAGAAAAGTATAAGAGAAAGGATTGGAGTCAGTTGGAGACGCACACAGAGTTTAAGAGATCAAATTCTTCTGACGGAGCAGTGCTCAAACGAAGATCAGATCTGAGTGACTCAAAGTTGCAACGAGGGGCAGATGCAGTGATTGGTCAGGACTCAGGAGGGCCAAGAGTACAGTGCAGAACAAGGGCAACAGAGACACAGTGGAGGCAGTGCAACCATCAGAGGGAGTTACGCTGTCCCTCAGGAGGGTGATGCAGGCCCATGCAGGGCCCACGCAGAGGCATTGCAACATCTCCAAGAGAAAAGTCTGAAATTCATCGGAAGAAGGGTTTCTGAGCTAGGAGGGTTGAAACCGAGATCCGAGAGAGGCAGATTCACGCAGAGCTAGGGTGACGCAGTTCTTCAGCCAGGCAATGCATGCTTACGCAGTTGTTGTGCAGAGGCTGTGCAAAGCTAGTTGGGGTTTCACCAGTTGCTCATCCAGATCAGTCGAGAATTGCGAGAGTGAGGTATATTTCACATTTTCTCTGGTTGTCGAGGTTTTCTTTGTTGGGTTTGCTAAGTTTATGGCACCCTAGATGTACTCAGAAACTGCTGCTTAATAATAATAAACCCTCATATATGCTGCACCGGTTTTCGCTCATTGGGTTTTTCCGGGGACATTTTTCCGAAAAATCTGTGTCACTTTGTCATGTGAGCATGCTATTCAGTAAATGATCTATATGTGTAGGCTATTAATTGTATTTACTTCGATGTTAATTTTGAATATTCAGATTAATAACTTGTATGTTTAATCAAGTAGGAGAAGTAAATCGAGATTTAACAAAAGGATTTCTTAGTTGAGAAATTTTCACAGAGTGTTCCTATCATCTACAATGAAATAACTATTTAATTAAAATTTAAACACTATATAGGAATGCCCATACGCAACACATACCAAAAATCAATAGACAATAAACACCATGAATTGCATCCCAAAGTCTTTATTATGATTGAAAAAAACGTTCCCAACGGGACAATAACATTACATCAACCTTTCTGCAGAATTTTCTTTGGTGAACTTCAGATGGCTTGAGACAAAAATGACTCAATTTTTAGATAAATCCTCCAAGTGGAAAAATAACGGCTAGTTGGCTTGATCCTCGTCAAAATAATCTCGACCGTCGAAAAATATTTGATCATCCTTCAATCTCTACTGTTGAAAATATTTATTTTTGAGGAATTTTCGAATTTCTCATTTAACTCAGTTTTAACTAGCTCAAAATTGATTATTTTGAGTTAGTTTCTTAAAAAATTTGTCATTGACTTAACCACCTAGGTCCAAGAGTCCAATTTTTCTTGAAATTTCCAATATTCCCTTAGTGGGGGACCTCCAAAAATTAATTTCTTTGAAACCCATGAATTTTTCCACTTGGAGAAATATAATTTCTCTAGGACTTTAATTTGACTCTAATTAATTAATTCTCTGGCTTATGATTTATTTAATTTTTTTCCAGAAAAATTAATTAATTGACACTTGAGGGGATTAATATTTTTTCCACCCTCTAATATTTTAGCCATTGTGTCTAAGTATGAGGGACCATGCACTAAAATCTTTTTTACATAAGATTTTTACATTTTCAACCCTCGAAGTGGGAACACCCATTCGGTAGAGACCCTTAAATTACATACCCAAATTTGCGACACAATATGATCTAGTAGGCCAAGTGATTCGCAATAAAATAATTTGGCCAATTAACTTAAATTATTCCCAAATCAATTTTACATAAGACTCGACTAAAACACTAGGACTCACCTAAGACTTTGATGACAAATTCCACCTTAGCTTTGGGGTTGAGGTTGGAGGGAAAAACTATGCCGACCATCCATGTTTAGAAACACAAATGAGTCAGTGAGATGAAAAAGCTCTTAGGATGAAACTTTCTCCAAAATAATAGGCTTACCTAGGTTGTTACATACATACATGGTTTTACTAGGACCATTTACATTAAAAGTTTGCAGAATGGGTATACAATGACACACAATGATGATGGCTGACGATCTCGATTGATTGAAAAAATAAGTACATCTGTTTCCTCAGAACTTTGACAAAAATGAGTGCAACAGGCCGTGCTTGTCAAGTCGGCTCTGCCCTAGAAGACATGTCTATTCGAACCCCTCTGGACTGTATAAATAGAGGGAGAGTTGAGCTCATTTGGACATACACAATTCACATGATTTGTTCTGAAATATCGCAAAATGAAGGAGGGTCGATGTTTGAAATTGGCAAGTAAAGAAGGGTTTCTCTTAAGCTCGGATTTGTGGAAGTTCTGCCTTGACACGTCTCTTGCTGAAGGTCTGTTTTTGATGCTGTGCATGTTGCTGGTCTCTTGCTGTTGATGGATTTTCTATGTGGAAGGAGGCCTTGACTTGGCATCTTAAGGGTTGGAGTCTTTCTATGTTCATGGGTCTTGGATATCTCACTTTGATCTGATTCCAGAAGAAGAGATTTTTTTTCGATTTTCCCCGTGGAGGGGTTTTGCGCTGGCTTGGAGCCTATATCTTGTGCGCTTTGTATTCTTGTGATCTTCATGTTTTGTACATTTGGTAATTGTTTGATGAAGAAGACATAATATACATTAATAAGAGGCCAACAAAATTCACAAGAAATTATCAAAGAAGAGAAATCTACATTAATTTACAGTCAAAATATTTTCTCAACAAAAAGTAGTAGTAGTCCTTAATGTTTCTCTTGTAATTTGCATTGAACTTTTATATGCAAGAAAACTGTGGGTTGGGCATTAAATTTCTATGCAAAACATAATGAAACTGGGGTGGGCTACAGTAAAACTAAACTACAGTGCAAACCTTAAAAATTTCTACATAGGTGGGGATGCTTAGGAGACTATCCCAACTCTTGAGATGATTATAATGCTTTGATGAGTCCCTTATGAATAAAGGGGTCAAAATATGGATGACCTTTTGAATAAAGGGATATAAAATGGGTTGATGTGATGTTACAATGGTGTTTTTTACGGAGTAGTCTAACTAGGTGGAGGAATTGCCCGCCTTCCGTCACCGGATGGAAAAATTTCTGGCTCTGGTCGGCCAATCATCCAAGCCTCTGACACCTCGGATCGGCTGTGATGTGATTTTTACCCGTCAGAAGATCCTGACAGAATCTGTATCTATCGGATCCGATCCGTTCAGCTGGTTAATGCGTTGTGGGTGGTTGGTGGAAATTCCATTCTATTCAAATCAAAACTCTCGCGCGATCAGGCTTCGCTGCTCTGCACCTTGCTCGACCTTCCACCGTGTGCAGACCTCCAACCAGGCGCCATATCGAGCTCATGCGCATACCTCCAACCAGAAAAAAATGTTTGCAGACAATCTCGTCGACGTATTGTCTGTCATTTTCTCAATTCAATATGAAAATTATAATGTCAACGGTTAACATTTATAGTCAGCATTACCATTACCAGTGTCTGCAACACAACTGAACCATAACTAACTACCAATCAATAACGGGGGTAATTTGTTGTATTGAGTGGACATTTTGTTTTGATTCTTTATGTAAATCAGTAAAAATCAGTTTGACCATGTAGCTTTAAAATCCCTTAAACAATTTGACACACCAATGCAGCTTTAAAAAACCATGCAGCTTTAAAAAACCTGAAACAAATTTAACGAAGATGCTTTCATGGGGCTTTTTTCCCTAGTTCTTTGTTTCTTGAGATCACAAAATATGACCTGTTTTTGTGACAATGCTTTGAAGTTTGCACATGTTCTGCACAACCTGTCACTCGCTGGTTAGCTTTTGTTTTCTGGGCAAAATTGTGTCTGGAGTAAAATTGTGCCCTAGTTAAACAACGATGTTTTAGTGTCTTCGTACCCACAAACTCTAGAGTCACTTACTCTCGTAAGGAGAAAAAACTATCATGAATAAAATGAACCCTGCCAAATTACATCTTGTATACGAAATGGACGCAAGTTCAGTTTGAATTCAGTTGATAGAGATGCACGACAATTGAAGAACTTGAAGAAGGGGCATTTGATACAATAAGAGACACAAAAAGGCTGAAGATACAAATCGTGTTCAAGAATGAAAGGAGTGGTGAAAGTTAGGTTTTATGCTGAGTGTTATTTTTGCATGCCTATGCTTGAAGGCTTTAGAATTGCATCAATGGCATGCACACATTCATAAGGAATTCTTGGGTAGGAAAATTTTGCAGGTTAACAATATTATACTGTGAGTCCAATCCTAACACCTTCACAATATCTATTTCTTAACCTAAATGAGTGCCTTTTTTCAACCTTTACTGATTTAGATAAAGAATCGAAACAAAACTTCCACTCAATACAACAAATTACCACAGTTATTGATCGGTAGTTAGTTATGGTTTAGTTGTGTTGCAGACACTGGTAATGGTAATGCTAACTATAAATGTTAACCGTTGACATTATAATTTTCATATTGAATTGAGAAAATGACAGACAATATGTGGATGAGATTGTCTGTAAACATTTTTTCTGGTTGGAGGTATGCGCGCGGGCTTGATATGGCACCTAGTTGGAGGTCTGCACACGATGGAAGGTCGAGCAAGGTGTAGAGCAACGCAGCCAGAGCGCGCAAGAGTTTTGATTTGAATAGAATGGAATTTCCACCGACCACCTGCAACGCATTAACCAGCTGAACGGATTGGATCCAATAGATACAGATTCTATCAGGATCTTCTGATAGGTAAAAATCACATCATAGCCGATCCGAAGTGTCGGAGGTTTGGAGGATTGGCCGGCCAGAGCCAGAAATTTTTCTGTCTAGTGACGGAAGGCGGGCAATTCCTCCGCCTAGTTAGACTACTCTGTTTTTTACAAAGGTTTCAATGTAAGGTTGCTTAGGGGTGCTTGATTTTTTCAAGTTGAGAAAATTTCGGTAGCACCTGCCCTTGTACAAGTGCGGGCCTGCTAAAAACCAGCAAGCAAATTTGTGTCAAATGTAGTAAAAATGAGTTTGGAACATTCAAACAATGTTAGCATATGAAAGCCCAAAATACCTAGTGAAATGCCTTGGATTAGAACTATGAATTCCTTCACTATTTAGCTAAGAAAAGACCAAGATAACTTGAGTCTTTCTTAGCTAAATGGACTGCTGTTAGGACAGCAGCCTATTTGGCCTTAGAAAATGCTAGATATATTAAGTAAGCTTTTGCAAATAGAACCAAGAAATTTGAATTTTTTTTAAGATTTTAGTTGAAGGAAATGAGAGTTTTTTGGGGTCCTTTGAAGTCCTTTGGAGGCCTTTGGAGTCGCTTGATGTAAGTGGAACTAATGCTTCCTTTTGTTGCAAAAGGATGGCTGGTCCAACCAATGACTTCCCAAACTACAAGCAATGTTAAAAATTGGGAAGCTATGTTTCGAATTTCACCATCAAAATCATTTGCAAACATGAAGAAAAAGTCACATTTGTGCATTTGACCAAGTTTGCCTCAAGTCTTCAAGTTGGCCCTGTTACCGCTCAAACTAGCAGGGTCCTAGGAGGGGATCCTAAAGAGTAACTACTAGGTTAAGGGGCAACAATGGAACGATAGCCCATTGTCACCTCAGTGGAGGCTGCTTGCAGTTTATGGACTTTCAACGATGGGAGGAGTCCCGGTATGAGAGGAATCACAAGAAATGATGGATCAATGATAAGATATGGTGATTTCTAAAGCCTATTCACAAGAGAGACTCAATTAAATAGCTTACTTGCTTGAGAATAAGGCGATAGGATCTCTAAGAAGGGCTAAGAGGACACTTGAGCCTAGATTTGGAGAATATGCCTTGACAAGGGGCTTCCTAGACCTAAGGATCATTGTGGAGAAATGGATTCTATGTATCCTTGTCAAATTTGAGTTGTAGAGTTGCGGGACCACAAGAACCCAAGTGGACCCAAACTAGGTCAAGGGTATGGAGTTGATCAACCAAGGAGGGGCTTGACCTAGTTAGGGGAGACAATAGGATCAAAGGGCTAATCTTATTTTGAAATTTGAATGCAATGATCCAAATGAGAACACTAACCCAAATCAACCTAGGGAGAGAAGTGGTCCTCAAGCTAGGGCTTGCGATATCCTGGGATTCCACCGTCGGATTGTGCTTAAATTTGGAGGACCTCTTTAGAAGACCCCAACGCAGTTGTGGACCAATTTTCAAGATGTTTGGATGGATACAAAATTTTTTCGCTTGATGCCCTAGCCCACCACAGAATTAGGGAGTGGAGACAATAGTACAAACCTAGCCCACTCTTTCTACCGAATCCCCCAACTATCCATGCCCAAAAGTGCCCATGAAAAGTAAGGAAAATTACTCAACTATACGAATGAAAAGCCATACCTTCGGGGTCGGGAGGCCCACCTTCAAACATACAATCATACCAAGTGGGTAAGGGACCACATGGCTGGCTCAGGTGGTGGAGATAATGACACATCGAGCTGTCTGGTGGCTACAAGGGGTTGCTGGTTGCCGACTGAGGACTATCTAGGAGAAATTTTTTTCTCCTATATACACTACCCACAGGTGGTGGGTAATAGGCCCCACCAAAGGAATTGACCCCTCCTAAGATGCATAAAAATAGACATTCGTTGGAGGCCATTTTGGACGTCATATCAAGCAATTTTGAACTGAAATTGCAGGATGTCTCTCACACGTGCGAAGCAGACAAGGAAGCTTTTCTTTTCTACGTTGACCAACCTTTTCTCTCTCCTTTGACATGTGTTGACTTGGGTTGATTTAATCTGATTTGACGGAATTTCTTATCTGTCTTGGAGGTCGAATTGAAGGAGACATTGACGAACTATTCTGGGCACTTTCACTGGATTTGACCGTAGGTTGGAACTGGGGTTTGACTGCAGGTTGACTATGGAAGTTTGACTTAATTGCAGGGAGGATTTTTGTCCTTGTTTTGACGAAGTTTGACTGAAGAAGGAAAGTTGAATTTAATGTTGGGTTGACCAAACTTTTCTAGGCAGTTTGATTGATTATTATAGATTGTTGACTGTTGTTGATTGCAGTGTTGTAGGAAACGTCCCCCCCCCCCCCTCTGCCCGATCCGCTTCTCGTATGGAATTGTACAGGATCTGCCATACAAAATGCGGGTCGGGCTTGACCATACAGTTCCTACCATTTCGGACACGTCTAGCCTCGATCTGTGTTTCCGTACGCCAAAACCGCATTTTGTACAATGGATCGATGTATGAAAACATGGCGTTTCCAGGTCGGATCCGTACGGATCACGACCGTTTCCGTACGGATCTGAAGGGAGATGAGCTGTTCCACAGTGTTCTAAGTATATATATATATTTTTTCTTTGATTTAAGTTGGGTTGGGGCTTAGATACTTCCTAGATGCTCCCTCATGGTAATGTTAAATTCTTAAAGTTAAAGGATGAAAATGAAAGATAAAGGATTTTAACATTACTATGAAATGACTCAGGATGTTCTAAAGCTAATGCATGAGTTCTACCCCATACCCATGGCCATCACCCTGGTTCCATAGGCCTTGAATGAGCTTCCTTTATCATTCAAGAACCCATGATTGTCCCAACACCTGGAGGGCAATGAACCACCCTACCAAAAAGGGGGAAATCACTGCTATATCTTACACATCATGCTCTTATCCTTTGAGCCTCGAGCAGTCAATCAAAGAAAAAAAATCAGAAAAGGCAAAAGACATATAAAGAAGGGTGGAAAAATCAAGGCCGGGGCACCTCATGTACCTCGATTGCTCTCTCCTACACATTACATACCCAGGTGTGGGCTTCGCTCTCTTTAGCTACCCTTGTACCCCGATGTGTGGCGCAAGATTGCCCCTCTCATTCCCTATTCCATTCACCTCTTTATCACATGCCACCACCATTTGAGGGATGTACCTTGGGCATACTAGCCCCTCTAAAGGTAGAAAGCACCTAATAAGGTACTTGGCTAACCCCTTTGGAGCTTGGAGACATTAGCACATGCGAAAGCCCACTATGGAAGGGCATTGCATTATGAAGTGTCCACTTGTTTTCCATGGTTTGTAAGCTCTTTTACTCGATTACTTTAATGACTTGTCGTGCTGGAAGGTTAGGGGATGCATTAGATCTTATGTAGGATTGCAGATGGTGTCCATTTTGGGTTTGGTCACCCTATACAGGATCTTAGCCCTCTAGAGGGCTACACTGGGACATATAGGGTGTGTGTAGAGTCATGGGTCTCCACAACAGCAGACAACAATCCATGGATCCCCAGAGATGTTCAAAGATTGCTAGAGATCCACCTTTTGGACAAAGAAGATGCATTTGGTACACTATGCCCAACTGGCCCCACAGGTGCACCACACACTTGGCAGGTGTCCCAGGACTTGTACGATGACATGAAAACATTCGTTCCATCATCTAAGCCCTTACAAATGGTCTACAAGCATCTTCAACTCATATGGAGACCCATGAGGTCATTGGTGTGCCCCCACACCCACTGGGAGCACCATAGGTTATTGTTTGGAGAACAAGGGGCCACCCCCTTTCCCCTCACTTTTGAGGACCTTGTTCATCATTATGGCACTTATGGACCTCATCAGGCCTCTTGGAGGGCCCTACAACATGCATAGATTACTATTTGACCTCTTGAGAGGCTTATTATTTTATTTGTGAGCTAGTTTGGTGGGCTTGTCACCAAGAGTTAGTTAATTTGCATATTATTTTATCTTTAGGGGCTAATGTAGGCCCATTAGGTAATTCGAACTCCTAATGAATATATAAATAGGAGTTGGCTGGATTCAATTTAGATCATCACTTGGACTTGGATCATTCTCTCTCTTAAGAACTTGACATTTCTTCTTGGAGGATATTTTTGGATCATGGATGAATTTTGATGCGTGGATTGGGTCTTCTTATCTTGGAGCTTCTTATATTGCAAATGTGTTGATGGTTGGATATATTCTCTTACATGTAAATACAATTTTCGTGCTATTTTCTTTTACTTTGCTGCATAAATTGATCATGAGATTTTTGCTATTTTAGGGCTAATTGTTGCATGCATTTACGACATCAATGTGGAATTATGTTTCTATATAGCTTGTCTCTATGTATGGGCTATCTTTGATGAACAAATTGTCCTAGAGATTTAAGTTACCTCAACAAGCCTTCTCCATTTGCAACGAAGTATAAACGCTTTTAATGTCACTTTTCTTCTCTTACCCTAACATTGAATGAAGTTGATTTTGAGAGCCTCCTTAAACAAGAAACGTGATCCATCTTCATAGTTCTCCTTGACTCCATATCCCCAAGAGGAATTAGGCACTGATCCATCAAAAGATGGTCACTTTAAACCTATTTCTTCAACTTTTTTCTCTCTTTTCTAGGTCTAGCCACGCTGGGCCACCTCGGGCATCAATTTCCTGACAAAATAGCACTAGAAAAAGTTTGATCTCCTAGCCCCTACTGCGCTGGTGTGTCCTCAATGTCTCCTCCAAATTTGAAGAAAGTTTGACGGTGGGATTGCGAGATATCCCAAGCCCTAGGCCTAAGATCAAACTTTTCCCTTGTGTTCCCAAGGCTATCACCTCATAGGATCAAACTGATACTTTTAAGTGAAAATTATTGTTTTGATCCTTTCCCCGACCTTGTTTAGGTTAAGATTATCATCGGTTGCTAAATTCCATCCCCTTAACCTAGGCTGGGTCCACTTGGGCCCGTGTGGTCCCATTTCTTATCAAAGACAATTCATCAAGGGAAACTTTGGAATCCATGTTTTACAGGGATTTTAGGGATTGAGAAACTCCTTTACAAGTCATATTCCCTTAACCTAACCCTTAAATCCTCACCTTCTTCTCCTAAAAACCTTGTACCTTTCTTGAAGAACAAACAAGCTCCATTCTTAATTCTATCCTTGGGAAAGGGTCTTTGAGGTCACTTCACATCTATTTGTTGATCCATCCTTTATAAGTGACTTCCTAAATACCGGGTCTCCTCTCGTCGGTGAAAGTCCGTAAAGATAAGGGAGTTTTAGCTGTGGTGACAATGGGCTAAGTCTCCATCGTTTCCCTCTTAGGAATCCCTTTTACGTCACCTGTTGGTTTGAATGGTAACATGCCTTAGGGCCTAAAAAATTTCTGGGACCCTGCAAACAATAATTTCTCCACAAAATCACAGTTAAATGTTGAATGATGAGCCCGCAAATTTAATTTGAGGCTAGATCTTGCCTTCCTAGGCCTAGATCTGCCTCAAAACCCCCAACAAAATCTTCTTGATCAATATGAAGGTCACTTGCATAAATCAGGAAATGCCCAAAACCCCAATATATACAAAAATATAAAAACCCCAGTTGCTGCAAAACAAATGAGTTAGAAATATTTTACAAATTATTTACAAATATACAATATTTACACAATTTTAAAATTTTTTGGAGAAATAATTTTTTGAGTAATAGCAGCGGATGAGTATATTTTTCGAAAAAATTTGAATATTGGCCAAAAACCCTTCTACAAAATCAAAATAACATATAGAAATATTAGGTCCCAAACATAGTCGGCTCTTCCCCATAGTATGTGAACTTGGAGCCCAAGGGCCAGTATACCTACAAATCTTTATAATTTTTCTCACGTAGAATTGTTAGATCATATGGTGAATCAGATCACCTAAGATAAAAATTATTTTACCAATATAATGCTCTTATCAGCAACAAATGAAATAAGAAGTTCATAATAATTTTAGCACAATATAAGAAAACACATTACTAGCACGTACAATAGATCAATGGAAGAAAATTCGATTCTTTCTTAAAACCCACTTTTAATTAATCCAAAAATTAATATTTTGGGTTAATTTCCTCAAAAAATTGACTTTGACTTAACCACCAAGGTCCAAGGGCTCAAATTTTCTTAAAATATCCATTTTTTCCTTGGTGGGGGACCTCCAAAAATTGACTTTTCTTTGACCCACGAATTTTTTATTATTTTCCACTTGGAGAGAAATTAATTTATGTATAATTATTTTTGTCTTAAAATTAACTAATTTTCTGGCTTAGGATTTTTATTTAATTTAGACAAAAAAATTAATTAATTGAGACTAGAGGGTATCAATATTTTTTCCACCCTCAAATATTTTAGCCATAGTGTCTAAGTTTGAGGGACCATGCACTAAAATATTTTTTACATCAAATATTACAATTAAGTCAACTCTCAAAGGGGGAATACACATTTAGACTCAAATCCTCATGACATTACCCAATTCTGCGATACAATATGATCTAGTATAGACCAAGTGGGTTTTAATAAAATAATTTAGCCAAGTGTGCTTAAATTATTCCCAAACACACTTTTACAAAAGACTCGATATAACACTATGACTCACCTAAGAGTCAAGATCTTGTCAAGGGATTCCACCCTAGTGGGGTTTAAACTGGAAGAAAAGCTCTGTCGATTATTCGTGTTTAGAAACACACATAATTTAGAGAGGTTAAAAAACTTCCTAGGATGAAATCCTTTGCCAAGATCAGAGGCTTACCTAGGTGTTGTTAAATAATTAAACAGTCATACTAGCATCATTTACAATATAACTTGCAAAATTTGAGTTTACAATGATATGACAGTGCTGAGTGATGACTTTGAACTTTGAAAAAAATTCTTCATGTCTTCGCATTCTGCTTCCTTGGACCGTTGAAAAAGTGTAGTCAACATGTCCAAGATGAAGAAGTCAAAGGAGATGTATGAATGATTGGGATGTATGAGGTCAACAATCTAAGCCACGTCATCTCTTTAAAGAGTCAACTTCGTGACATCACGATGAACAAGTCTGAATCTATTACAGCCTATTTCATGATGATTTGTCAAATTAGAGATCAACTTCTTTCCATTGGAAAAGTCATACTTTATAGAGAACTTGTGTAGATGACTCTTGGTGGGCTCGCCATGTCTTGGGAGACTTTCTTCACAAGCATTAGTTGTAGGAAAGAGCCCCCTAGAGTTGATGAGCTTTTGGGCAATTGCACTCAAGAGGAATCCAAACTTATTTCTAGAGGAAGAATTCAAATACAAGAAGGAGAGCCTACAACCTTTGTAGCCAATGTGAAGAAAGGAAAAGGGGAAGGAAGACCTTCCAAATGGAAGCCAAAGAAGCCATCCCCAACATTCAACAATAATAGAAGGGACTTTTCGAAAGTCCAATGCTACAAGTGTGACAGATTTGGCCACATAGCCCAAGATTGTCCTGATAGAAGAAATTCTCAAAGGTCTCTCAACAACAATAATGACAACAACAACAACTTCAACAATAAAAGGAGAGGAAGAGATCTTATTGCCCATTCAAGTGTTGAAGAGTCCCAACACCCTCAAAAGAGGACCAGAAATTCGAGGTATGCTAATAATGTTGCCATTCTGAATATGTTCTTGTTGTTGCTCTTTCTAGCTCATCTTCTGATAGTTTTGATAGTTGGCTAGTGGATAGTGGGGTATCTAGATATTTTACTGGGTATCGTGAAGTCCTCTCAAATTTGGTTGAGAGGGAGACCAATTTGAAAATTTTACTTGGGGATAATTCTTCCCATCCTGTAAAAGGTTTTGGTTCTGTTTGTTTTCATTTGGAGACTAGTCAGACCCTTCTTCTACAAGATGTGTTGTATATGCCATGCCTGAAGAAGAATCTTGTCACCATCTCTGCCATGGAAGACAAGGGCTTTAGAGTTGCATTCATTGATGGCAAAGTCCTTGCTTGGCTAAGGAATTCTAGCATGAGGGCAGCCTTCACACTAGGAGTAAAAAATAAAGGCCTTTATAGAGTTTGTGGATAACCAATTCAAGCACTGGTCCATGACACCACTAATTAATGTGAGCTTTGGCATTGAAGATTTGCTCACATCCACTACAAGGCTTTTCCTGAATTGAGCAAGATGGTTAGAGGGATTCCCAGGATTCATGTGGATCTTGAAGGCATATGTCAGGGATGTGATAGTGAAAAGAATATCAAGGGACCATTCCCTTCTAGTAATAGCAAATCTAAGGAGATTCTTCATCTTATTCATTTTGACCTTTGTGGGCCCATGCCGGTGAAATCTCTTGGAGGATATTCGTACTGTTAGCACTGCACTAGTTCTCCGAAGGCCGAAAAGTAGACTAGCAAAGGTAACCACAAACCACTATGACCTAGTAGCTTTTCTTCTAGGCTGAGAGGGCTCTCTCAATGAGATCACAACCAATTGACTGGATCATGAAAGATATTAGGCTAGGTATGTAAATTAGGGTTTGATTTGATTTTGATGGTTTTGTGTTGGATGGTGGCGTAGGTGTATGAAAAACTAGGTTAGGGCTCTGAAAATCAGATTTGCAGAGATGTAATGGGGCAAGGTAGGCACACACTTCAGCACTTTAAATGTATCTTTGTGTATAGGGTAGATTGATAGGGTTTCAAAATGAGCATGAATCTCATGAATTCATTTATATCAGAAGAATATGAACATAAATGTGAAAGCTTCTCCAAAACAGAGCATTGAATTAATGAATTCTACTTATCAACTTACAAAACAAACACATATAGCATGGAAATGGAAATGGAAGGTACAATACATTCAAACATATACTCACAAAAGAAAAAACACTGCTAAAGCACATACCACATGAATTCGACCACAATAGCTGCAAATTTTGTCTATTAGTTTCCTTCCAAATTCACAAATACATTAGTGTCCAAGGCTCAATTCCACAACATCCAACCTTTTGAACTGATTACAAAGTACCTCATATAGCCGCTGAGGTCGAAATCCTCCCTTGGAGGTCGAATTGCCAGCATGAAAATCCAAATACATGCACCTATCCAATATCTGCTGCATAAAAGGGAGGTTACTCAACCAATTCCTCCTTTTCCTAACCATCATGAGACATATCCTCAAATCATTAAATGGAGGATAAGACGCCTAATCAACCCTATCTTTACCCATTTACATTTACTTTTGACCATTTACATTCATCTACTTTGACCTTTTGACTTTTACAAAAGTCAAATTGGAAATTGACAAAAATTACATAGTGAAAATTTGTCAAAAATATCAGAAAATTGCAGAAGCGCAGTGAGCTGTTTGAGGCCATTTTTGAGTGCCTTGCTGAAGTCCAAATCCAAATCTAAGACCTGTTGTGGAAAGCTGGGAGAGTTTAGATGTTTTTTGACTATTTGTGCATGCAAAATGATCCATTTTTGACTGAGTTATAGCCATTTTCCCAAGGTGTCTCTAGGTGCACGGCGAAAGTAAAAAGGGGAGGCAGAATGTTGATTTTTGACCACTTTTCTTCACTTTTCTCGAAATCTGAGCCTTCAACCAAAAATCCGAGCAAATGGGTTTTGAGGGGAGGCCATTAGCTTTCTAGAAATGTAAATTTTATGCCATTTGGAGGCCTGAGGAAGAAGCGCATCGTGAGCTCGTTGTGCTTCTAGACCTAGTCAAATTTCTGAGTTTTTCAAAATTGAACCAAATTTCACCAAAATACAAAAAATGCTCCAAATATTCTTAAAATTGGTCTATAAGTGCCAAATGAGGTCTATTATGCTATCATGGATCATCAACAAGTAAATCCAACTTACCCTTCTCCTCATGGCTGATTAGGGTTTCCTTTAGCTTGGCTTGTAGCTGTTTGATCTTGACATTACAAATCTGATTTAGGGCACATTAATGATCATCCATGTGCTTATGAATCTTGTTATCCCTATTGGCCTTGTCAAGGAGCTTCTTCAAGTGGATGTTGACCTTTTCAAGAAAAAACTCCCTGTTCTCATTGATTTCGTTTGTAATTCTGTCTTCAAAACTGAGTTCTTCATTTGTAGGGTTTTTCTCTTTTTCCTTTTGCAATGGTTTTTTGAGACCCGTGGTTCTTCGCCTCTTTCTTCTTACCTGTTGTTCATTCTCATCATGCTCTTCTATGTCAGCCACTGTTTTGCCTTTCACATCATGCTTGCTTGCCTAAAACTGACTTTTATCCAAGGACAACTGTTTTGCCTTCAGCTGCTGGTTTTCTTGCTCTTGAAATGAAATGATGAAGTTTGCCCTTGCCAAGTTGTCTTGGAGCTCTTTGATTTGTGCATCCTTGTCTTTGATAACCCTCTCTAGGTTTTTAGGCTCATCACTAGCCTCCAAGTCTACTAGGTCAAACTCATGCTCTTCCTCATCATGCATGGATGTGTCTTGCTATGATGGTAATACCTGTTCTTATGTGGTATTGATACAATCTTGAAAACCTACCCTCACATCTGAAAATTTTCATGACAACCTCCATCAATGGTGCATATCACTCCAGCAAATATCTGAATGGGAAAACATGTGAATGAGCTCTTTTGTACTGTGATTTCAAGTAGGGTTTGTACTTCTCAAGGTCTAGGTTCATGCCTTTGAACCAATACTCACCATGGTTTGTTATTCCTGTAGCAATATAGCATCCACTGAAAATATGAAATCAACCCCTGCAATGGGTGGCCTTTTCTCCTTTCAAAGTTGTGGAAAACATATCTGTGAGTTGCTCATGAAAACCTACCTCCACTCTTTGAAAAAACCCTAAACAATTGACATCTTCAAAGCACTTTTTGATGAATGGTAAGGAAGTAATTTCATTGTAGTTGGAGGGCTCAAACCTCAGTATCTTACCCCTTTGTTATATTTTCTTTTCTCTGATGGTGATGAATCTGCTTCCATACTTTCAAACCCTAGATGATTAGAGGGAAAAATAGGGAAAAGGAGTAAAGGGATAAAATGAGGGAGTTAGGGAAGGGGGATGGGAGTAGAAAAATTTGGGGAGATGGGGAGGGGTCTTAGGGATCTTTAGGAAGTGAAATGGAGAGAAATGAATGAGGGTAATGGGCTAGGAAATTCAAACACAGTCCTAGCTAGGAAAAATACCCAAATTGGCAGAATAGGGCTAGGGTTTATAGGGAAAATAAGAAAAATGATGGGAAATGGCTGAGTAGCATATGGAAGTGGTCTACCAACTTCAAATAAAGGTGTAGGAGAAGGAAAAATAGGGTTTGGTGCAACAATTGATCATTTGGAAAGCAAAACCACTAAGTCTAAGAAAACCCTAGGAGAAGAATTGTTTCATTAAATCTTCTTGATATAACAGTGCTAGGGGGTTTGAAAGGCTTTAACTTACCTCTTGAAGAGTATGGAGGGTGTAATAGCTGGTGTGAAGCTCTGAAAAATCAATTTTGGTTGCCAAACTCCACTTCTCCAAGACTCTACCCCGTGCGCAACGAAGGCCTCCTGTGCGCAACGCAGTTCTTCTATGTGCATTGTGCTCGTCTAGATTCACAGCGAAGGCTCTGTATGCGCAACGAGGGCCAATTTTTTCCAGTGTGGTAAAAAACACGTTTTTCTTGAATATATGAGATAAGAGCTCGATGCTAGGAGAACATAAGAGTGCAAATGAATTTCATTTTTGTCTTTTTGGATTTCTTATAAACATGAAATGACTCCTTTTGAGTGATGATGGGCCCCGCATCTCTTTTCCAAGCATGACTTTCATTTTTTAAACTTTGTAACCTTGGACATTTGTAGCTTCTTTGGAACCTTGAATCTCTTTGAAACCTTGAACTGCAACTTTAGGAACATGAAGTACTTATTACATATAGAAAAAATAAATTACATTTGAAATTAACATTTTATTGAATAAACTTGCCTATTACCACTCCTCCATTTTGCTAGATTTTATGCATGAAATGACAGTTTTGGTGACTGAAACCCTAATGACCTAATGGAGACAATGAACTGAATGAAATCATGATGGTGATGACTGTAGTGATAATGATGATGTTTCAATGATGGTACACTCAACTGAGTGATGAGAATGACCAACATGTGAAATTTTTGGAGTGGAAATAGCCCTAGACACACCAGCCAGTGACGAAATTTTTATTTGAAGATCTACTGAAATGACAAAAATTTGACTTGATACCCTAACGAAACATGAAAAGAGCCCATTTGATCACTGGTGGCAGGCTGTATAGAATGACACTAACACATACTATGTGATATTTATTGATGATTTCTCGCGTAAAACTTGGATCTTCTATTTGAAGACCAAGGATCAGGTTTTCAATGAGTTTAGGGATTTCAAGGCTGTTGTGGAAAATCAAATTGGAAACAAGATCAAGATCCTGAGGACAAATAATGGAGGAGAGTACACTTCAAATGAATTCAAAGACTTCTGCAGAGAAGCCAGGATTAAGAGGGAGGTCACTGTTCTATACAACCTGTTAAAATTGGGCAGCGTTGGGACAAATTTCTGTAATGGAAACCCTAAAGCAAACCTTTGTGTCCCATGAAGAATTATATTGGTCAGAGAAAGGTTTGAAAATATTGATTATAAAAAAGAGAAATATATAGTTAGAGCGAAATTCAAATTCAAACTTGAGTTTCGCCCCAAATAATTTTGAGTCGACTTCATTAAAGGTGATACCTTTGGTCAAAAGAGAATATATATATAAAGCATTATCCTAAGTCGTGAAGACCATATGTTTGAGATACAAATGGTTCACATATATCCGTGAATGTAACTCAAGGATTCGACATTGTTGATTCACAATATGCGGTTTGCATTTCTCTCTCACATTGACGGCTATAGGATTCTTGCACTAGCATGGCATCTCTGCATCGACATGATTTCACATCAACATAAAGTCTCGTATGAATGTTATAGATCAGTTCCTTTGAGTTTTGTATGTTGACCTGAGACTTGACACAGTGGCTCAGTGCTAGTTTAATTGATCTCTGCGATGTATGGTTGGTCTTTGATTGGTCTCGACACAGTCTTTGTTTGAGCACTGGGATATGGTTTGATATGTTTTGTTGGTGTCACAAAGTTATATGCATATGTATGCCCTCAGCATAAATGGCATCGCAATACACTGCTCAACACAATATTTATATTTGCAAGTCTTCAGCGCGGTTTATATATATATATGTATGTATGTATTTTTTTTCTTTTTCTTAGAATAGTAGGTGTTGACAGTATGGTCTCGACACAACTATGTTTGGTATGTATGTGTATGGTCTCAAGCTCTCAGAAATGTATGGTATATGTATGATATGGTTTCGATATGAATGGCCTCGCTCCAACAACATATAGCTGTAGGTTTGGTATTGGTTTGGCTCTTATATTCAGAGCCCAACATTGGTATGGCATTTATATTGATAGCAATATTTGTATGGCATCATTGGTATATGTTGAGCAGTATTAATATATGCAAAGCAGCGGAATCAATATTGTATATATGTCATCATATTTGCAGCAGAGGTATCATCATTATATATTGTAGCAGTGGCATCATTATGTATTGTAGTAGTGGCATCTAGTTTCAGTTTAATATATATAAGGTCTTGCTACAGTAAAGTATGTACTTGATCTCACTACAACACAATAATATGATGGTCTCAGCACTCTGATGTATAGTTGATCTCTGCAATCTGTGGTATGGGTCTTGGCACACAGTAGTATGGAATTGAACGTCTTGTAGCATCACAATTGTATGTATAATATCACAGTTGGATATATAGCTTCATTGGCATTACAGTAGTATGCTTGACAGTACAATTCAGTAATATGTATGGCCTCATTACAGTCCAATAACAGTGATAATATTTATATGTAAGTCATAGATGCTAGTATTGTGTAACAACATTGTCGATGGATCTTGTTCACAAACAAGATGTATAGGCCCTAGATAGTCTGATGTATTAATGGATATTTTGTACCTTGTATCTCTCTATTGAAGCTTCAATGACAATCTAATAGAAGAAGAATTTGGAAGGGTTTTCCCCTTGTGGGGTTTTGCCCTGGTCTCTGACCAAAATCTCGATGTCCCTTGTGCATGCTTTTCTTCTTGTGTTCCTTTATTCTGCTGCAATGTTGAAGTTATTGTTCTTTCTATATAATTGATAATAATGTATAATGCTGTGGGGTGAATTCAATATGAAAATTATGAAATGCAATTGTCTAAAGCAAAGAACAATGTAGCCCTAACAAAAATTAACATAGTTTCAGAGCTGGGCTGAAGAAAAGTTATGGATATCACCCCTATGAAGACACCATTGATGGAAGCAAGTAAAGATGATGAAGATCTAAAAGGATGCTAGGGTTTGAAGGAAACCCTAGGCACTCGTGTTATAACAAGAGGAATTTGGGTTAGGGTTTGGAAGAAACCCTTGGAAGAAGTTTGGCCTGGATATGATGAAGACTTAAGTCTTTAAACCTTTTACCGCTTGCTGTCTGTCGCACACACCTACCAGTTAGTGAGAAAAACCCTTAACCCCACAAGGTGTGGTTGGTGGAAAGAACTAAGAGATGGGGTTGTCACCTATTCCCAATTCTCTCCGTTTAAGCTATCTCCTAGGTTAGGTAAGGGGGGTCCCTAAATGGAAAACTAAGTTAGAAGGTTTCTAGGAGATGTAAAATTTGGATTACTTGAGATTGTTAGCAAATAAAATGAGTAATATAAAACGAAATAAACTTTAATAACCATCAACACATGAGATAATGATTAGTATATATAAAGCCAATGCCTTCAAATATTGCTTTAGGATTAAATAATACTTGCTCAAAATAAAATGAAGTGTTTCAAATTGAAACACAAGTAACCATGTCAATGAAACGAAATATGTTAGCAAGGTATGATATCAATACAAGATATAAAATTTGCTTTCAAGAAATGCATTCAAAATTCATATAATCTTTCACAAATTCAAAGCATGTATGGAAGCAAATATAGAGTGACTTGTAAAGGAAACAATTTAAACTTTACTTACAAAAGTGAATGAAATGATACTTGCCTAAATAAGATAATCAAATTGAAACTTTTGCATCAATGACAAGTACATGAAATCGTTTGCAAGTAAAATAGTAAGATGTGTTAGCATGAAGTGCTCCTAAACTAAAATTTGATGCAATTATCTTGGTTACTTTTAATCTAAAATGCTTAGTCTAGATGTGAGCTTTCTTCCGACTGCTTTGAAACATGTCTCTTATGTGTGTTGTGGAAGGGGTCCAAGAGAAAGACAACTGAGGCTATGTTAACGATACCTTGCTTGGATTACCCAACACACCTGACGCATTCGACGTTGCCGAGACTGTGGCTCTGACGACTGCAAGGTCACCATGTTAACCACATAAGAGGGTCTATGTGTCTCAAGTTAATGAAAGAAATGGGTCCCTACGAAATATCTTTCAACCAAGCTTATGCTTGGAGGTAAATTAAGTTAAGATGCAACTATACGAAAATGCCTAATATGGTATGCAAGTAAGTTTTCCAAATAGAGATTTGCAATGCTATCAATATAATGGAAATATTGCTCAAAGTAAATTGCAAATCTAAATCCAATTGGAAAAAGAAATTAGCTTGCACATGAATTAAGTAAGATTACTAAATTCTTTGCTTCAAGTAAATGGAAATGTGCTCAATGAGATAACTTGGATAGTTGCTAAAGGTAATGCAAGATACACAAGCTTCATGAATATATAAGATTGTAAGTTTCTTAAAATAATTGCTTTAACAAATGATAAACCAATAACCAACTATAGCAATGAAATGAAGTTTCCAATTTATGTGCTTGCAACATGAACAAATAACTTAAAATAAATGAGCATGTAAACAATGAGCCTATTGTGAGGCCAACATGAAGCAAATTGTTACACTAACTAAATCAACTTTGCAACTTGAAATGAGATACCTTGCATAAAATAAAATAAATTGCATCCAAAAGTAAAATTTAAAATTGTGCTTTAAAGCTAAACTTGAAATGGCAAAGCATATTAAAGAAAATAAGTAGCAAAAGAAAATTCAGAAAATTAGATTGTGAAGGTGATGTTGTGTTAATTTTGAGGCATGCAAGATGAAAACTTAAGAAAACAAGCGCAAGATCAAACCACCCACATGTTCCTCCTTTTGAAAAAGGTGAAAATGATGCCTTGGGTGAAAACCCAAGCTCCCACAAGAAAAACTAAGCTTTTATTAGATGTTACGAGATGAGGAACCTTCAAGAGGTCTCAAGTAAATCTTTTAGAGGAGTCTTTACAATATATGAGACATCTCAAGCTCTAGATCTCCTTTTTGAAAGTCAAATTCAGAAAATGAGGAAAGTACAATGAGAAAGCTCTCAAGATTGAAGAAGTGTCTCTTGATGTATCAAAGCTTTTGCCCCAATGGTGAATGAAATGTTGCATGAGACAAGGAGCCAATCCTCCTCAAATGCCCACTGCCTTGCCAAATAGCAGCCCTCCACTTTGTCCATGGCCTCCTAAAAAAATCAACTTTGAAAGGGTTTGAGAGGTCCTACAAGGAAAAGTGTTAGAGTTTGTGTGATCCTTCCTTGATGCTCTTATCACCAACACTCTACCTATGGGCTGCAAGGTCAAGACACAATTTGGTGTAGAGAGAAATATGAAAACAATTAAATAAAATACAAATAATATGCAAGAAACCAAATCAAGTGATGGGAGTGAACCCCATCACTTGGTTTAGCTTAGAAAAACTCTTAAATAGCTAATATGAATCAATGAAGCACTATTTTAAAAGATTTAAATTTTGTAAAATTGATTGCATGTATACAAACTATATCTAAACGAATCCTTGCAAAACACTTCTTCGTAAGATAGACCATGAAAATCCAAATAACAAATAGGAGTTCCTTTGAAGGTGCTTCAAGAGTGGGTTGGTCTCCCAAAGACTTCCCCTCACGCTTGATCCAAAAAAATCTTCTACAATACTCAAGTCACATATTAGTCCATATAGATTGAGTCTTTAGATAAGTAAACAATGAATTGAAACTTCTAGAAATTTATTTGAAAATAAACTAGAACTTCCAATATCTAGAGCCTACTTTCAAATCAAATGCTAATACGAAATAAATTTTCACTTGCAAGTTTACAAGAATATATGGAAAATGAAATAACTCAAAGCATAGAAAATATTATACCAATAGCTCACAATGCACCATGCTCCAAAGGAAGAACACCCATGAATGGACCCCCGAAGTATTTTTATTGATATTCTTGAAAAGAAGTACAAAGTGGTAGTGCTTCCGCATGCACAATAGCTGGTAAACAATACATTGATAAGTGAGAGCACAAAGCTCTTATTATATAGAAGCTTGGGAGCCAATCCCAAGACAAATGGTGACAATCCCAAAGCAAATGGGTGACAATCCCAAAGCACCTTCATGCAAATTTGAATTTCCCAAGTGGCATCAAGAATCCCTCAAGCAAAATTGAATTCCATGATGAAATGACAAGTGTATATGGGTGGGAACCAATGTAGGGACAATTTCCCATAAAAATATCTGCCAAATATTCTCCCAAATCCTCCCAAATGTGCATTAAATCTACAAATTCGAATTTCCCAGTAAAAAACTACTGCATTTATGTCAAGAAATTTGATTTCCTTGACTGGGCCATGTATTTATGATGCAAGGTGCCGAATAATCCTCCAACTTGTCCTTCGACTCATTCCTTTGAATTGAGATAATTTCCAAGTCTATTCCATGTCATTTTATCACATGGAGCAATTTATTTCTCTCCATTTAATTTATTTCTGGTTTAATTTATTGTCAGATTTCCCACTAAACTTTAAAAAAATGCGTTTTGAGGGTCTAGAACACATTTTTAACCCCTCAAAGTGTGTCATAGTAGAAAGTTGAGAGTGAGAGGTGTAATTTTTATTACTGATACCCCATACAACTTCTCTATACATCACTTATTACATTTCATATACAAATTTTATTTCAATTTCCTCACTGCGGGAAATTTTAAAAATTAAAAAATGACCCCTAGACCTAATCAAATTCCACGAAATTTTTTGTGTGATCTAATATGGTAATATACAATGACCCTAGGCACTAGGACTCACCCAAGGCCTCACCATCAAGTCGTACTATGGCTTTGGAGTTATGCTTGGAGCAAAAAGCTCAATAAATTATTAAGTCCTCATAAGGAGATGATAATTAACTAAGTTAAAAAACCTCCTAGAGTAATACTCACTTGATTACAAGGTCCTAGGCTACCCAAGCCTGTTACATGACTTGGCTCCTCATACTAGCATCACTTCTACATTGTCCCTGCAATGATTGTGGAATGTGAGTTCAATAGAAAATGATGAGAAGTAGATTTGAAAAACTCTGGTGATATGATGATCTCTGATGTTACAAGCAACCTTTGGTACATCCTTAAGCATAGAGTCTTCAAAAAATCTATAGGTGCCACGCTAGTGGTCCACAAAACCCTAGCTTGATATGTACAAGCACCTATGCCAAATTCAATATACTTATAGATTTACTCCAGGAAACAGTATGTTTGGATTGGTTGTTGTAATATCCCGAAGGGGGAATAGACAGTAATACAAAGCATGCAACAAGATATATAATGCTAGAAACAGATCATGAAGAAGATACACATGAAATAAGAGAATGCTAAGCCATTTTATTATACTGAGAAATAGAAATAAGTACAAGAGGTGATTAGAATGATGGCACCTTGACTTGCACCAGGCAAGTGTAGGAATACTCTCAGAATATCAATGGAAATGGCTGCTCTCTACTGTATGTCCAAGCTGCTGAAATACTGCCGTGCCGCTGCTACTGCTGGAACAAAATGAGTAGTTGGGGCTGCTCCCCTACTCGGAAAAATTTGATACTCTGGAATCGACTTCTACTCACAATACCCAGAAAAGCCCAGAGAGCGTTTCTAAAATGGTTGACCCCCGAAAATGCCTCCCTTGAGGATCTACGCTATCCTCCCAAGGGCCACGCTGGTGCTGAATGCTATCCTCCAAAATATGGCCTCCCTCTCTGTCAAATGTCTCCAATAGGCAAGGGCTGGCCCCTTGCTCAATCCTCTGGCCTGAATCCTCTGAAATGGTACCAATCCGGAGCTCCCCCAAAATGAACTGTGTCCTCCCTCTTAAGACTGCGCAGTCCCTAGATGCTCTGCTCCTCCACGAATGCAACCACCAATCCTCCTACAAAAATGCTGATGGAAATACCTCACCCGAGCAAGCACTCGAAGTCTCTCGGGGCTGAGGGTGGGATCTCTGAACGGAGACACCCGATGTACTGAATAGTACTGCAGACAAGCTAAACAGCTAGCGTGCTCCAAGTCGAAATGACAAGCTCAATATGCATAAACATGAATGACCAAATGAGGAGGCTCTCTCCCTTTTATAACGATGGGCCTCTCTCACCCTAGGCCCCACCATATCCCACGTGCTCCTTGGCCCACGCTGTCCCTCTCAACTGCATGAGGTAGGCCCCATGCTGCCCACATGGTCTGTGTCCTCCTTTCCTTGCGCTGTCCACTTGGCCACTAGGCCCCACTTCCTCAAATACGATGTGGACTTAGGGAAATACTTTATCCTAAGTGAGTTTATTAATATTTTACCCACTTTATTCATGCTCCGACTATAATAAGGCAAAATTGGTCAAAATTAATATTTCCAATTAGCTATCGCTAATTGGGAATATTACAGTCTCCCCCGACAAAATGTTGCTTGACCCCAAGCAACTGTAGTGATGGATGCTGCAAGATCTTCTCACTCTCCCAAGTGGCATCCTCATCCGGCAAATTCTTCCACCTTACTAAGAATTCCCGGACTATCCTTCTCTGCAACTGTCTCTCCTTGGTATCAATAATGGCCTCTAGCTGTAGCACCAAGTGCCCCTCATCATCTGTAGGCGAAAGCTCCCCTGTCACTGTCACCTGTTGTCCCAGTGCCTTCTTCAGGCATGGTACGTGAAAGATGTTATGAATCTTGCTGCCCTGGGGCAACTCCAACTCATAACCAACCTGCCCAACTTTGCGTATCACCCTGTAAGGCCCATAAAAACGGGGCTTGAGCTTCTCAGCCCCTTTCTTCTTCAGAGTCGATTGTCGGTATGGCTGCAAACGTAGGTAGACCAAGTTCCCTACCTCAAACTATCTCTCCACCCGACCCTTGTCAGCATACAACTTTTGCTGGTTCTGCGCTGTAGCCATGTTATCCTTGAGAGCTCGGAGGATGTCCTGACTCTCTTGGATCCAATCCTTGGCTCTCAGAGCCTTGCTAGCACCAAACATCACATCAACAAAAGATAAAGCATGATAACCATATAATGCGTAAAACAGAGACATACCGATGGACATGTGATGTGTGTTGCTGTAGCAGTACTCTCCTAGGTGTAGCCACTTCAGCCATGCTCTCTGCTGCCCACTGACATAGTTACGCAAGTAGCCCTCTAGCCACTTGTTAACTATCTCTGTCTGCCCATCGGTCTGTGGGTGGTAGCTAGTGCTCAGTGTCAACTCGGTCTCGACCAACCAGAAAAGCTCCTGCCAAAACCCGCCCATGAAGCAGCTGTCCCTATCACTGATAATGGTCTTGGGAAGACCATGTAACCTGAAGATGTCCTTGAAGAATAGCTCCGCCACCTGTGCTGCTGTATAATGTGCGGATATGGCGGAAAAATGTGCATATTTTGTCAGATGATCAACGACGACGAATATACAGTCCTTGCCTTGCACCATGGGCAACCCTGTGATGAAATCCATCGAGATACTCTCCCATTTCCCCTGTGATGAAATCCATCGAGATACTCTCCCATTTCCCCTCTGGAATGGGAAGAGGCCGCAACAAACCTGCCGGATGGTTCACCTCGCCCTTGTTGCACTGACAAACCTCGCACTCCCTGACATGTTGGAGTACGTCCTCCTTGAGGCCCTTCCATGAGAACCTCTCCCCGATGGCCCTGTAGGTTTTGGTAAACCCTTGATGGCCAGACAATGGTGAATCGTGAGAAGCCTGCAATATCTTCTTCTTGAGCTGAGAGCCCTCAGTCAAGAAGATCCTGTCCCTGTAGTAGATGATCTCATCCATCACCCTATATCTGTCATCTGTCACCTGTCCATCCAAAACCTCACAAGAAAACCTGTCCTTGGAGTACTCCACCAATAGTTGAGCCCTCCAATCTCAGTCCAAACTCATAAGAGACAACGTGGCTGGTCTGCGTGAGAGTGCATCAACCACCACGTTGTTCTTCCCTTTGACATATTTGAAGTCAAAGTCGTAGGCTTGGATCTTGCTGACCCACTTCTGCTGCCTCTCCTGTAGCTGTTTCTGCTCTAAGAAGAACTTGAGGCTGTTGTGGTCAGTCCTCACCCTGAAACTGTTACCTACCAGGTACTGCCGGAATTTGGCCAATGCATGCATGATGGCTAGCATCTCCTTGTCGTATATGGCATACAACCGCTCATGTGGAAGGAGCTTCCAGCTTTCAAAAGCTATAGGGTGGCCTCCCTGCATCAACACTGCGCCGATCCCCTCTTCTGATGCATCACACTCCAGAACGAATGGCTGCGTGAAGTCTGGCAATGCTAGCACTGGACAGCTGCTCATCACCTCCTTGAGCCTATCAAAGGCTCGTTGCGCTGTGTCTGTCCAACTGAATGCCCCCTTCTTTGTCAGATCTGTAAGGGGTGCAACAAGTTGTGAGAAACTCTTGACGAACTTCCTGTAGTAGGCGTAGATACCCGCAAACCCCTGAAGTTCCGTCACATTTCTCGGCTCTGGCCAATCCCTGATGGCCTTGATCTTCTCCTCGTGGACCCTCACTCTGTCCACCCCTATGATGTGTCCCAAGTATAGCATCTCCGTCAACCCAAACTCACACTTGGAGAGCTTAGCATAAAACTGCTGCTTATCCAAAATACGCAACACTGCCTCTATGTGCTGGAGATGCTCCTCCCATGTCCTGCTATATATCAATATGTCATCAAAGAAGACCAACACAAACTTCCTCAGGTGACTGCGGAAAATGTGGTTCATACATGAGTGGAAGGTGGTCGATGCGTTGGTTAGCCTGAAGGGCATCACCAAGAACTCAAAATGGCCATAGTGGCACTTGAAAGCAGTCTTGGGAATGTCCTGTTCCCTCACGAGAATCTGATGGTACCCGGATCCTGTTCCCTCACGAGAATCTGATGGTACCCGGATCTTAAATCAATCTTTGAGAAGAACTGTGCCCCTCTCAACTCATCCATTAGCTTGTCAATCTGTGGAATAGGGTACCTATTCTTCATGGTCTTTTTGTTCAGGGCCCGGTAATCAATGCACATCCTCAATGTGCCGTCCTTCTTCTTCACCAACACTACCGATGAAGCGAAAGGACTGGTGCTAGGCCGAATGTGTCCAAGAGCTAATAGCTCGTGGATAGCCCGCTCAAACTTGTCCCGATAGGCCTATAGGGTGTGGTAATGACGACCTATATGCCCTGCTCAAGTTCAATCGTATGCTCAAATCCCCGGTCCAGTGGCTGTCCCGGTGGTATCTCCCCAAACACCGTGGCATACCTATCAAGGATGGTCTGTATCTCTGGATGAACTGTCTGCCCGGTAGTCCCTGCCTCTGATGCACGCAGCTCTACTGCCCACTCTATGTCTCCCTTTCGGAAGTCTGCCTCCATCCGGTGAGCTGAAACTGTCTGACGTGGGTAAGTGTGCATGCCCCGTATCTTCTTGTGCTTCTCGGTCTTCTTGTCATCCCACTCCATCTCCAAGGCCTCCCAATCTGTGGTGACCTTCCCTAGAGTGATCAGCCACTGTACACCCAAACCACATTGGTATCTGGTATGTTAACCACGAAAAAGTGGTCAGTCACTGTGTAGGTGCCCATCGTCACTGCCAGTGCTGGAACATATATGGCACACTGCATAGTCTGATCTCCTAGGACCAAAACTGAAAACCCATCGAAGCTCTCTGTCTGTATGCCTCTCCGCTCTACCATCTGTGCATCGATGAAGTTGTGGGTTGCCCCACTGTCCACCAGTACTGATACTCGTTGCCCCTGCACTGTACCTTGGACACGCAACGTCAGATACTTGGGGACTCCTCGCAATGCTGCAAGGGCCCCTCTGGTAGGTGTAAGGGCTGCACCTCCTGCTCCTGGTGGTGAAGGTGGCAAAAGATCCTGCGCTGCATGGCTACTCCCTCCTCCACGTCATCATACTCATCTTCTTCCCCACTGCTCTCGGAGAAGACCTCGATAAAATGTGCTTTGCCAGCAGCACATCTGTGTCCTGGTGCCCACGGCTCCTGACAGGTGAAACACAATCTCTTCTTCTTTAACCCCCTCTTGGCATCATCATCCAACTGCCCTCTACCCTGATTCCCCTTAGGAGGCGGAATCCTCACATCCTTCCCCTTAGGCTGGAAAGCCTGTCTCTGGGGGTAAGGCTTCCTGGTCCTGGGTAAGGCATCCTGCAAGTCCCATGTCCTGCCAACTGCGTCATGGAGTGTGGTCGGTCTAGTGGATCTGACCAATCCCCGGAGCGGCTCTGCTAGCCCATCAATGAACATGTAGATCATTCGTGCCGCGGATAGATCTGGTACTAGCACAAAAAGTCTCAGGAAATCTGAGATGTATGTATCCGGACTCCCGGTCTGCTTGAGCCTCGTCAGCTCAACAAAGTGCTCCTTCGGATCCCTCCAATCAAACCTCTCAATCAACCTCTGGGTAAACTCGGCATAAGCTGTCACTATCATCTGCCATCGGTTCCTCCTACTCTGCGTCCACTACTGGAATGCGGTCACCCTCTCTGTAGGTGATTTGCAACCTACGCTCTCGGTCACAGTACTTCCTACCCCTGTAGCAAATATACGGCTTCTCTCTCGGTGTCATAGACAACTTGCTCCACAGGCTGAGCCAGATCTATGAGCTCTGATACCAATGTAATATCCCGAAGAGGGAATAGACAGTAATACAAAGCATGCAACAAGATATATAATTCTAGAAACAGATCATGAAGTAGATACACACGAAATAGAGAGAATGCTAAGCCATTTTATTATACTGAGAAATCGAAATAAGTACAAGAGGTGATTAGAATGATGGCACCTCGACTTGCACCAGGCAAGTGTAGGAATACTCTCAGAATATCAATGGAAATGGCTGCTCTCTGCTGTATCTCCAAGCTGCTGAAATACTGCTGTGATGGTGCTACTGCTAGAACAAAATGATTATTTGGGGCTGCTCCCCTACTCGGAAAAATCTGATACTCTGGAATCAGCTTCTACTCACAATACCTAGAAAAGCCTAAAGAGCGTTTCTGAAATGGTCGACCCCCGAAAATGCCTCCCTTGAGGATCTACGCTATCCTCCCAAGGGCCATGCTGGTGCTGAATGCTATCCTCCAAAATATGGCCTCCCTCTTTGTCAAATGTCTCTAATAGGCAAGGGCTAGCTCCTTGCTCAATCCTCTGGCCTGAATCCTTCAAAATGGTACCAATCTGGAGCTCCCCCAAAATGAACTGCGTCCTCCCTCTCAAGACTGCGCAGTCCCTAGATGCTCTGCTCCTCCACGAATGCAACCACCAATCCTCCTACAAAAATGCTGATGGAAATACCTCATTCGAGCGAGCACTCGAAGTCTCCCGGGGCTCAGGGTGGGATCTCCGAACGGAGACACCCGATGTACTGAACAGTACTGCAGACAAGCTAAATAGCCAACGTGCTCCAAGTCAAAATGACAAGCTCAATATGCATAAACATGAATGACCAAATGAGGAGGCTCTCCTCCCTTTTATAACGATGGGCCTCTCTCACCCTAGGCCCCACCATTTCCCACATGCTCCTTGGCCCACGCTGCCCACGTGGTTTGCGTCCTCCTTTCCTTGCGCTATCCACTTGGCCACTAGGCCCCACTTCCTCAAATACGATGTGGACTTAGGGAAATACTTTATCCTAAGTGAGTTTATTAATATTTTACCCACTTTATTCATGCTCCGACTATAATAAGGCAAAATTGGTCAAAATTAATATTTCCAACTAGCTATCGCTAATTGGGAATATTACAGTTGTTGATCGTTGAGGCATCTCCTCCTTTGTTGATGTCCATTGATGACCTGTGGCACCTCATGATTAAGAAAGGACTTGGAACAACGATTCTACATTTCTTCGACAAACTCTCAGCAACAGGATCAAGGAGCTGAACTCTTCCTTCAATGCTCGTTAGAGATGAGTATCTTTTAGACCTATTTCATTATGAAGCTGCTCTTGTTTAGGTTTATCATTTTTGTTGGACACCTAATCTGCTAAGGGTTGGTGCGGAATGTGAACAGTCACCGGAGTCCAAGAGACCACTTGGTATGTGAAGACCAAGGGTCACAAGGAAATGTATAAATGTACATTATTGTGAACAATAAATGCAATGAACGCTTATTCTTTCATATTGTGTTCACCATTCCATGTGTGTGTTTAGCATGGTATCAGAGCAGGTTCCTTCCTGCCCTGCTGAAATTTGAACCACTAGTTTTTTGGTGCAATGATTTTGGGCGTTTCTCTACATTTGTGCAGAGCTGCCATTTTGTCCCATTTTTTGTCAGTGTTACAAGAAGCGTACAGTATTCTAACGCGCCCCCTGTTGATCAGTGGTTGTCATTGATGTCAACCCAAGTTGCACCAAGGGCTACCCCGATCTTGCATAGGAATTTTGACTTGACAACTTACTCTATTTCGAGTCAAGGATATTTTGAATGGTTTCTACTAGTTGAGATGTTTCCGTTGATATATGGCATGCCACGTAATTCTTCACGGTTTGAGAGATATTCGTGTTTGAAGTTAGTAACCCTAGTTAGTGGGCTAAAACCCCATGGGTTTGTGGCATGACACTAATAATTGGTTGTGGTCATTGAATTGTCAATAACTAATAAATTTTTAAGCTCCTAAAATCCCTTCACTTTTTGAATACCCTCTCAACCTAAGCATTTATATAAATTGTGACCCTCATATCCTCCTCATGTAAGGATTTTGCTACTAATAATAGGTCATCGTGGAATTTTCGCTATAACTTTTTTTCTGCGAAGCTTCAGATGCTGAAACTAAAAACCCATTTGGGCGAAATCCTGATGAAGCTCGTGTTCGAATTTCAGATATTATTTCGCTATATTTTTGGAGATATGATCTGAGGAAGTTAGGGTTTTTGCAGGCTCCCGAATTTCATGTCAAACAAGACCAAAGATTGAAACAGTGACACATGGCACTTCGTACAAGTTCGCTCTATTGAACTAGTCTATAATCAGGTCATCGTAGGAGATTGGGCATAACTATTTCTTGAAGCATCCAATGTTGATCAGACCTACGAGGTTGGAAAAAGGACTCAGAGGGCTACCATCAGACGAAATTTCAGACCTTGGAGATCTGAAATTACACGGATATAGTAGATTCAATATCGAGCTTCTAGAAGGCAAGAAAAAATATGAATTCAAGGTTCACTGCAATGAGGACAACACATTAACAGTCAAGGGTAAGTCTGCTACAACAAGGTATGTATGATTAGCGTTTGAATTTGAATTTCAATATCATCTCTGACATGTGTTTTTGCAGGACAGTGTAAGTATTTTTTATGTATGTTTGATTAGGTTTTGTTCATAAATGTTGAACGTATTTACATTTGAATTTTGAATATTTCCCTGACATATGGTTTGCAGGATAGTGTAAGTATTTTGTTTGTACATTGGTTTGGGCCTTTTATGTGCAGGAAGGAGGAAAAAATAGGACAACTCAGACACATACTAGAAGGACAATGCAAAGCCAAAGTACCATTACTTGAAGCAAGCACAACAATACTTCAGTAGCTGCTAGTGTTCAAAGAAGCATTGTCAAGTCAAGTATCAAGTCGTCATAAGTCAGTATTGTAAAAATCATCATTGTAAAATTGTAAAAGAGTCAATCTGCCTAGAGTTGGAGTGGCATTGTTGGGCGGTATAAGTGTCATTGTTGGATAATGTTATGGTTGGGTTGCAGGTCATAGTGTGATTGGGCGATTGGTCTAGTTCAAGAAAATCATTGTGAATCATTGTCCTTGGTACGGGAGTCCACACTCTTGTCTAATTTCTGATCATTATAGGGTGGTAGGGAGGTGCTAGGTTGGTGCATGAAGTCACCTATAGGTTGGAGACTGTGAACACTTCAAGGTGGTAGGTTGATCTAGGATGTCAGGGCATCCATCCAGTTGACTACTGAAGAAACTAGGGCATTGGGGCGTCCTTCCAGTGGGAGCCGAAGAAGAATGCTTTTCTAGAATCCTAGGAAGTTGTACCTTTCATTTTAGTTGGGGCTGAAGATTAAAGAATTATTAGAGAAGCGTTAGGTGGTTTTTGACCTAGAGGGGGTTTTCCACCCAAAATTCGTGTGCCTATTGTGTTCTATTGTTTACTCTTGTTACTAGATAAACATCAAGAATAATTGAAGATTAACTAATGCTCTGAAAACATTACAAAAGTGCTAATTGATAAGAAATACTGATTCACCCCCCCTCTTTGTATTTCCAACACTCCCGACCTAACGCACCTGACAGTTTTACATCGGTCGTTCTGTGCATGTAACTACTGTTTACAGTCTCGAAATAGAAAAAATGTGCAGTCTCCTCATACTCAGCGTGAATCCTGGGGAAGCCAGCAATAAAAGAATGGTATGAGTGGAGCTTTGGCTCGTTATATGGAGAATTGAATGCCTATCTAGTTAATGCTTCCTATAATGCTCCTTGTACTGTGCATTGAATGTTATTTCTTTTGCCGGTGACTCTGTCCTTTAGACGCTCTGCCTGTCTTGACAAGGAAAGAAAAATATGGTATATCATGCAAGGGCTAAAGATCTCATGATTAGTGGGCTTATCGAATCTGTCTATCTTAAGGTATTGAGTTGCAGAACTGCTAAAGAAGTATGGGGCAAGCTTGAGAATATATATGCAGGTGACTCAAACGTGAAAGAAGCAAAGCTTCAAATTTACAGGGCAAAATTTGAGCAACTCAAAATGAAGGAAGATGAAAATATTGATGCATACTTATAGCGTGTTGATGAAATAACAATTGCATTGGAAGGTTTGGGAGAACCCGTCAACACGAAAATTGTTGTCCGAAAGATCCTTAAAACCTTGCAGACAAGATTCAACCAAAGGTATCTATCTTGGAGTATAGTTCGAATCTAGCCAATCTTAGCAAAGATGAATTGCATGGAGTGCATATGAAATGAGGATTGAAGAAGAGGATTGTGAAAATTTTGGAATGTTACTTATGCAGAAATCTACTATTAGATCTGGTTATGCTCCTCCTACAAGTAGGTAGACCTTCCAGCCAACTCAAGAGCTCAAGACTCACAGGAAGAACCATTGAAGACAATTCCTCGAAGAAGATTTCCTCCCAGGTATCAACCTATTTTCTATGGTCATTGTTATTCATGTGGAAGGTTTGGACATAGAGCTATAGAATGTTGCACATATGTTTGGAATAAATACAGTTTCGAGAGATCTTTTAGAAATGGATATTCCAGAACTTAATAGAATATTAACAGATTTGATCATTTGAGAGATGATGTCGAATGTTACAAATGTAACATTTTTGGACACCTGGCTAAAGATTGCAGACTTGGAAGTTCCTCAAAGGAATTCTCACAAAATCAGAATGAACAAATATGGAAAAAGAAGACTGAAAAATGTGCTATCGCTCTCAAGGCTCAAAGAAACAGAAACATTTGGTATGTTGATAGTGGTTGCTCAACTGATATGACTGGAGATAGGAATAAGTTCATATCCTTGAAGGAAAAGAAGGATGGAACAATGTCTTTTGGAATTGACGGGTCTTCAAACGTCATAGGAGTAGGTACAGTCACACTTGCAAGCAAGAATTCATTAGCGAAATATGTGTTGTTGGTTGAAAATATGAATCACAATCTGCTTAGTGTTGGACAACTGTGTGATCAAGGACACACGATGCTATTAACTCTAAGAAATGTGAAATCAAGAAAGGAAAGTTCGTTAAAATTGTGGCTACAACAAGCAGAGCTCCAAGTGACATATATATTTTGGATGAGACACCTAAAGGGTGCTTTTTGGTGAAAGAAGACGAAAGTTGTTTATGGCACAAACGAATGGGACATAAAAATTTCAACAATTTGGTCAGGATCAACAAGAAGGAAGTAGTAAGAGAAATGTCTAAAATTTTAAAACCCACCAATACGATATGTGAATCTTGTCGGTACGACAAGCAGACAAAAGTTGAGTTCAAGACAAAATAACACTTTGCATCACGTCCATTGGAATTAGTACATATTGATCTATGTTGTCCTATGAGAATAAAAGGTTTAGATGGAGAATTATATTTTATGCTAATGATAGATGATTACACCCAAATGACAACCGTCAGGTTCTTAAAGAAAAAGAGTGAGGGATTCGAATGTTTTAGAATCTACAAGGAATTGGTCGAAAATGAAACTGATTTGAAGATCAAATGTCTGAGATCAACAACCAGAACGCCGCAACAAAATGGAGTAGTTGAAAGAAAAAACAAAACCATACTGGAAATGGCTAGAACAATGTTAAATGACTCAAAATTAGATGATAAGTTCTGGGTTCAAGCAATTGATACAACTTTATTCATTCATTATAAACAGAGGTTTGCTAAGGAACAATTGTAACATGACTCCATATGAATTATGGAAAGGAAGACCGGCTAATGTTAAATACTTAAAAATATTTGGAAGAAAATGCTACATCAAAAGAGAAGATAAAAAATTGGGCAAGTTCAATTCTCGTGTCAATGAAGGTATTTTCGTTGCCTATTCACGCAAAAGGAAGGCTTATAGATGCTACAATCTGAGGCGAAAACAAATAGTGGAAAGCATAAACGTCACTTTTGATGAAGATTGTGTTACAAAAGATGACGATGAGATTGTCCCTTCAAGAAAATCTGAGGGATCTGAGGGAGAATCCGTGAAGGATGAAGAAGAAGCTCCAGAACAAGAACAATCAAATAAGGAAACTACAATCAACCAAGAGGAAATAAGAAATGATCAGCAAGATGTACAAGCAAATTCTCCAAAAGCTTTAAAAGAATGGTGTCAAAAAAATCATTCGTCAAATCAAATCATCGGCAACATAAGTGAAGGAATTGGAACCAGAAGAAGTCGACAACTTTGTTCATCACAACAAGCCCACCTTGCTTTTTTAGCGACTTTTGAGCCTAGCAATTTTGAGGAAGCTAGTCAAGATGAACACTGGGTAGCAGCTATGAATGAAGAGTTGGATCAAATTGAGAAGAACGATACTTGGGAATTGGTTCCACGATCAAAGGATAAAAATGTTATTGGAACTAAATGGGTCTTCAGAAACAATTTGAACGAGGATGGACAGGTTACCAGGATTAAGGCAAGATTAGTCTGCAAAGGATATGCACAAGTTGCAGGAATTGATTTTGAAGAAAAATTTGCTCCCGTTGTCAGAATGGAAGCAATCAGAATGTTTCTCGCTTATGCATGCTCGAGAAAAATCAAGGTCTACCAAATGGATGTTAAGTCGGCCTTTCTAAATGGTGAATTGGAAGAAGAACCTTACATTGAACAACCCAAAGGTTTTTCTGCTCTCTGAAAAGGAAGACTATGTCTGCAGATTAAAGAAGGCACTATATGGTCTCAAGCAAGCTCCTAGAGCTTGGTATGCTCGTCTTGATGGATATCTACATCAACAAGGATTCAAGAAAGGAAGCGCTGAAAACAATCTCTATGTGAAAGTGGATCAAGATAACCTAACAATTATCGAGGTATATGCAGACGATATAATTTTTGGAAGCAATGATGACAGATAAAGTAAAAAATTTGCCGCAAAGATGCAAAGTGAGTTTGAAATGTCTCTACTTGGCGAGCTGACATACTTTTTAGGGCTTCAGATATCTCAGCAGGATAAAGGAATATTTTTATATCAAACCAAGTACATCAAGGAAATGCACAAGAAATTCAAGATGGAAGATTGGAAGCCTGTCCTTACCCCAATGGTAACAGGTTGCAAGTTAAGTTTAGATGATTCGTCAAAGGATGTGGACCAGAGGTTGTATAGATCTATGATTGGCAGTCTTCTATATGTGACACCTTCTCGGCCAAAAGTAATGCAGGCAGTTGGACAAGTAGCAAGATTCCAAGCAGCACCAAAAGAATCTCATACTATTGCCATCAAAAGAATTCTCCGATATCTTAAGGGCACAAAAAAATATGGTTTATGGTATCCCAAAGGAACTATTCCAGTTATCCAAGCTTATACAGATGCAGATTGGGCAGGAGTGTTCATGATCGAAAGAGTACTAGTGGAGCAACATTCTATCTAGGTGGTTTCCTTCTTTCATGGTTAAGTAAAAAGAAGTCTTCAATCTTGTTATCCACAGCAGAAGCAGAATACATCGCAGCAACAACTTGTTGTACTCCAGTTCTCTGGATGAAGCAAACTTTGCAAGATCTTCAAGTCAAGTTTGATGAGCCTATTCCCATGTTTTGTGATAACACCAATGCCATCAGTATCTCCAAGAATCTCGTGATGCATTCCAAAACAAAGCACATTTCGATCAAATATCATTTTGTTAGAGAGCAGGTCACCGAAAAGAATATCAAGCTTTAATATGTTGGCACAAAGGAAGAAATTGCTGACATCTTTACCAAACCATTACCTCGTGAAGAATTTGAGTATCTTCGCCTAAAGCTTAAGATTCTCCTAAGTTCTCATTAGACTCTTTCTCTTATCTAACTAAGTAAAAAGAAAAAAGGGGGAGTTGAGGTGTGTACAGGTCCGTAGGATGACGTTTTTCAAGGTGAGTTACCCTTTGCTATTGATGACAAAGGGGGAGAGAATTATGTTGTCACAAAGGAATAAATTGCTGACATCTTTACCAAACCATTACCTCATGAAGCATTTGAGTATCTTCGCCTAAAGCTTAGGATTCTGCTAAGTTCTCAGTAGACTCTCTCTCTTATCTAACTAAGTAAAAATAAAAAAGGGGGAGTTGAGGTGTGTACAGGTCCGCAGGATGACGTTTGTCAGGGTGAGTTACCCTTTGCCATTGATGACAAAGGGGGAGAGAATGCTGTAGGAAGAGGTGTCATGATCGCAGGGGGAGTTCTTGTGTTGCCATCAATGCCAAAGGGGGAGATTGTTGATCAATGGTTGTCATTGATGTCAACCTAGGCAGCACTAGGGGCTACCCCGACCTTGCATAGGAATTTTGACTTGACAACTTACTCTATTCCGAGTCAAGGATATTTTGGATGCTTTCTACTTGTCGAGATGTTTCCATTGATATATGGCATGCCACGTAATTCTTCACGGTTTGAGAGATATTCATGTTTGAAATTAGTCACCCCAGTTAGTTGGCTAAAACCCCATGCCGTTGTGGCATGACACTAATCATTGGTTGTGGTCATTGAATTGCCAATAATTAATAATTTTTTAAGCTCCTAAAATCCTTCCAATGTTCACTTGTTGAATACTCTCTCAACCTAAGCATTTATATAAATTGTGACCCTCATATCCTCCTCATGTAAGTATTTCGCTACTTATAACAGGTCATCATGGCATTTTATCTATAACTTATTTCTGCGAAGCTTCAGATGCTGAAACTAAAAAGCCATTTGGGCGAAATTCTGATGAAGCCCGTGTCCGAATTTCAGATATTGGTTCGCTATATTTTCGGAGATATGATCTGAGGAAGTTAGGGTTTTTGCAGGCTCCCGAATTTCATGTCAAACAGGACCAAAGATTGAAATAGTGACAGGTGGCACTTTGTACAAGTTCGCTCTACTGAACTAGTCTATAATCAGGTCATCGTGGGAGATTGGGCATAACTATTTCTTGAAGCATCCCATGTTGATCAGACCTACGGGGTTGGAAAGAGGACTCAAAGGGCTACCACAAGACGAAATCTCAGACCTTGGAGATATGAAATTACATAGATACAATAGATTCAATATCGAGCTTCTAGAAGGCAAGAAAAAATATGCATTTAAGGTTAACTACAGTAAGGAAAACACATCAACAGTCAAGGGTAAGTCTGCTACTAGAAGGTGTGTATGATTAGTGTTTGAATTTTAATTTGAACATCATCTCTGACATGTGTTTTTTTAGTACAGTGTAAGTATTTTGTATGTATGTTTGATTGGGTTTTGTTCATAAATGTTGAACGTATTTACATTTGAATTTTGAATATTTCTCTGACCTATGGTTTGTATGACAATGTAAGTATTTTGTTTCTATATTGGTTTGGGTCTTTTATGTGCAGGAAGGAGGACAGAATAGGACAACTCAGACACATACTAGAAGGACAATGCAAAGCCAAAGTACCATTACTTGAAGCAAGCACAACAATACCTCAACAACTGCTAGTGTTCAAAGAAGCAGTGTCGAGTCAAGTATCAGGTCGTGTCAAAAGTCAGTATTGTAAAAATCATTATTGTAAAATTGTAAAAGAGTCATTATTGTAAAAGAGTCAATCTGCCTAGAGTTGGAGAGGCATTGTTGGGAGGTAGAAGTGTCATTTTTGGATAATGTTATGGTTGGGTTACAGGTCATAGTGTGATTAGGTGATTGGTCTAGTTCAAGAAAATCATTGTGAATCATATTGTATAGTGGATCATTGTCCCTGGTACGGGAGTCCACACTCGTCTTATTTCTGATCGTTATAGGATGGCAGGGAGGTGCTAGGTTGGTGCTAGGTTGGTGCATGAAGTCACCTACAGGTTGGAGCCTGTGAACACTTCAGCATGGAAGGTTGGTCTAGGATGTCAGGGCATCCATTCAGTTGACTACTGGAGAAACCAGGGCATTGGGGCGTCCTTCGAGTGGGAGCTGGAGAAGAATGCTTTTCTAGAATTCTAGTAAGTTATAGCTTTCATTTCATTTGGGGCTGAGGATTAAAGTATTTATTAGAAAAGCGTTAGGTGGTTTTTGACTCGGACGAGGTTTTCCACCTAAAATTCATGTGCCTGTTGTGTTCTATTGTTTACTGTTGTTAGTGGATAAACATCAAGAATAATTGAAGATTAACTAATGATCTGAAAACATTACAAAAGTGCTAATTGATAAGAAATACTGATTCACCCCCCCTCTCAATATTTCCAACACCCCCGACCTAACGCACCTGATAGTTTTACATCGGTCGTTCTGTGCATGTAACTATTGTTTACTGTCTCGAAATAGAAAAAAATGTGCAGTCTCCTCATACTCAACGTGAATCTTGGGGAAGCCAGCAAGAACATAATGGTATGGGTGGAGCTTTGGCTCGTTATATGGAGGATTGAACACCTATCTAGTTAATGCTTCATATAACGCTCCTTGTACTCTGCATTGAATGTTATTTCTTCTGTCGGTGACTCTGCCTGTCTTGCCCATTATCTTTCTCAAGTTTTTAGTGTTATTCAATTTGAAGGATATTTTGTTTTGAGTAACGTTCATTTTATTTAGTGTCGATTCAGTTATTTTGTGCACTTCCTTCAATCGTTGAAGTGTTCATCATTCTGTGCATTTATGTGCTCTTCCTCGACTTGGGCATTCTCTCTCCTCTGTGTAATGTCTGCAATCTCACCTAAACTTGGATTTTCACCATTTGCATGAGATCTCTCTTGTCCAGACTCTTGTCCTTACACACCAAGGTATTATTCTTTAATCTTAGCATTAATTTCTTGTGCTCTGCGCCTTCTTTGTGCATTAAAGGGTCGTTCTATTTATTGAATAGTCATCGTTGCTCGCTAAACTATTGGAGTTCATTTTTTTTAGCATTAATTTGGCTATCCTGCCCCTCTGCAATATTTTCTATTTGTTTTATGAATAACAATGCCCATCGTTAGAGCTATTGTAGGTGCATAGTAGTTTGTCCCCAAGTGTTCAAAATTTTATGTCTTGAATGAGTAGTCTGTCCTCGCTTCCATTTTTCTAATCACATTGCTTGAGCATATCTAGAAAACCCATGAGGCACCCGTCCTATTCTATGTGCTACTCTACATTGTGAATGGATTCATCTATTTGGCATTAACAATGACGTCAAAGTTCTAGCACAAGGTTTGAAACTTAGATTTCTTTTAGATCACCGCTTTCTAAATGGATCTGCTCTTGAAACTCGCGGCCAGGGTCTCTGCGTCGTCTGATATATCTCAGAAATCACCTTCCGGAGCATACGAAATTGCAACAGTCATATCAAAAAGAGCTTTCGATGACCTAAACTCCGAAGTGCAAAACCCCTTGTCGACTTGGGTTATGTGTTGGCCTGCAATAATATTTGGAGGGATCACCTTAGGCTTGATTTGACATCTCTAGTTCTTGGATCGAAGTAGCACCAAGTGCCAGCAAAACTGGTGCTTATGACAGTGCCTCATCACAACAAAATTTTGCTTTGCGTCTACAATTTGTCCTTGTTTGTACAAGGATAGCCAAACGTTGTTTTTTGTTAAGATTCTGGTAAATGTGACACAGTCATATCTCAAGATGTGATAAAGAAGTGAAATGCAACGCTTTTGGAAATTTGATTTTCAACTGAACTATTGTTGGAAAGGCAAGCACATTATATTCGGTCCAAAAAAAAGGACTTGACGTGGCAGTGCATACAAGTTGCAAAATTCCGTATGTTGCTGGTAGCACATGTAAGCTCATATCGATATGAAGGTCCATAAATGCATATGCATCTTGCAAGTTATGAAGCAAAGAACGTAAACGAATCTATAAGGGGATAATTACTAAGAATTTATTCAGATAATAAGTACAAAGAGCGCAATTGAATGATGTATGGTCATCATATTAACAAGTAAGGCAACTTGGGTTTATTATCAAAGAAAATTCCTTAGAAAATCTATCGCCACTTTCTCATTTTATTTCTTTGAGCATTATCATTTCCTAGTGTGACAATTGGTGGTTAATTGGCATATTTGTTTCGGTAAAAAAGACTCAAGGCCTAGTTAGTAATCACACTCCAACTTTGGAGAACATGAGTGAAAAAACTCAATTAATTATTTATCGCTAAAAAGTGAAAGTAAATAATTAAGTAAAAAAAACACTTTAGAGTGACATTCTTACTAACTAGATCCCAAAGGCCAAAGTCTGTTACGTAAGTTCATCATGCTAGTGTTATTTTATACAATTCCCCCATGGGAGCATGGAATTTGCATAGAAGAAGAGAGAGCAGATAGACAGAGAAAGGGGCAAAATTGCCCTGATGCCTTCTGAACTTGAAATTTTTTTATAGGTGCCTTGTCCATTGGGCAATGGGGTCTTCTTTCCCTGCTAGGTACATCTGAGCAGGTAACACCTTCCATGGTAGATTCAAGTTAGGATAAAACAATTATATTTTTCAGCAAGTATCTCAAAATGTTTTTATCTTCATCTCATTTATTTGGGTATATATAATTGTTATATCATGGCTTCCTTGTTTGTGTACTGGACTAACATATAATTGGTATGTGTCTCAGGTCATATTGCTTTTAGGTTATGGTCCCGATACTCCTCCAAGAAAGTTGTTTAGAGATACAAAACAATCTAGTGACTCTGGTCAGGACAATACAGATCCTGCAAAGCAAATCCATGGAAAAGATGGAGCTAAAGATATTCAAGCTGAAGGCTATCCATTTCATTTCTTGTGGCGACCTGTAACAAGCTTTATGGTTTGGTCAACAATCTGGTGGATATATATTTTAGGACTATGCAGCATTTCCCTTAAGCATTATGGTGGCTTAAAAGAAATGTTCAAAGAGTATGTCGTATCCTTATCTTACCTTTTTACTTCATTAACTGTCCAAAAAGAACTTGCAAAATGTACGAGAGTAATATTCTTCCTATTTCCTAAAATTTTATCATGTCATCTGAATAAAAACCTAAGAAATTTCTTTTAAGTTTGAGTTTTCAGAAAATCATTTTTTTTTTTTTGCATTTTTAATTGGTCTATATTAATATGGAATATGTATGCTCACAAGTGAAAGCATTAACCACAAGGAGGCAAGCCACAATTTGTTGCCTAAATTTTTTAATTTTATTAAGGGTTTTATAATGAGCAGAGAGTGGAGACAAGAACTTTATGGAGGTAGCTCTCTCTCTCTCTCTCTCTCTCTATATATATATATATATATATATATATATATATATATGTCAGTTGGGGTTATCTCAGGTGGTTGGGAAGAATGGTTGTTATCTGCCCCACCCAAGTTCAACATGATGATGAGAAATATTGATGTAATGGCCACGGACCTATGAATATAGTTGTATTGACCCCCACTCACACCCTTGAGTTGAGAGGGACGATGATTTCCCTTGAATATATATATATAGCAGCATTATATATATAATGCTGCATATGAAACCTGGAAAATTAGGCCAACTTATAGTTCAAGGATCTATGCCTGCAAAAATTTGAACTGGGTCAATTACATGTCAACACTTATATCATCCAGTAGAACACAACCCAGCAGACATTGTCTTTAAGTTTATATTACTCACTAAGACATTCATAATACCAAATTATGACAAAATTTAAATTGAAGATAAAAATAGATCTCAAAAACAAATATTAAATGAAAATATGTTACCATAATTAACTCTTCTCACACAAGGTGCACTGAAAAGAGCTGTGCTAAAAAACTGATTAAATTAGACAAAAGTATTTTATAGTTCATATTTTCCTCTTTCCTTAGTGGAAAGTGTGTAATATACTTAATTTGATATACTTATTAAAGATTATATTATTAATGCAATTAGGATGCTACTGTCACAACTCTTTATTGTGAGCACTCCTAATTAAGGCTATATAAGCCCAGATATTCACTCATTGTAATCATCAATCTATCAATCATTATTCTTAATGTGAGTTATATGCTCATATATTTATATTGTGTGCTTTGTGTGCCTTGAAATTCTGTGCTTTGTGTGCGAGTAGAGCTATGAACCCTCTGTGTCCATGACAATTGGTATCAGAGTGGGTTATGTTTCACCAGTGTCCATGGCCAAAGATTCTCTGCTGCTGGCAGTAACTCTAGGGCAGTGGCCATAATTTTTCCAAGGCCATTCATCAAAGAAAGCACTGTGAAATCAATTTCCGCCCCAGTAATTGCATTGCTACAAAAGCCAAAGAATAAAAAAAGAAAATTGAGTGATAACATTGATCTGCCATCCAATGTGGAACCCCCTCACGCTCTTTCAAAACTGAATTTGGGCATAAACCATTGAAGTTGAATCAGTAAAGCACATTATTTCCTCATGCTTCAGCTGTGTATGGTTTTGATTTTCGTCTTAGGAAAAAACAAAAATAAAAGAAATAAGACAGCAGGGTTGTAGGCACCTGTTGGCAGAGACATAAGTGTACCGCAAATCACTATTGGAATTTCCATTTGGAATCTCAGCCTACCATCCATTCAATTGCTTAAAGCTGCCAGAAATTAGTAGTCTGTGGAACCGGGGCCTTCCACATCATTTGTGGACATCACTACAACAACCATCAGGTTTGCAGCTTACCACTGCAACCTCAATTCCTTATTTTCCAACCATAGTCCGTTGGGATCACAGCTGCAACTTTTAGCGTTCTAGGAACACCAACTACATTAGGGCTGCATATTTTCTTGTTCTGACATAACACATACAATAAAAATCAAAAGTATTAAGAGGTCGTGACCGGACATTATGTGATAATCAAGAATTGCAAGCACATGAAAAAAAGCCTTTGCAAATACAAGAATTGGGTGTTGATAAAGGTCGTCCAAGATTTATTAAAAAGGCACAATGAAAGGCTTCTTTGAATTGGTTAATGTGAATTGAAAGGTTTTTTTAAGTGTTAAAAATTGAATCTTGGCCTTCTCCACCTAGTTTTGATTTTCATAATTACACAAACTTCAAGTTGGAAAGTAATCATTTTTTTTCTAGTGGGACCTGTTACCCTCCACCAGTGGGTGACCCCTAGAGGCGAATTTTTCTCCTAGATTTGTTGCGGGCATCCATCAGCGCCTTGCAGCCACCAGATAGCTCGATGTGCCACTATTCTCCTTGAGCCAGACATTGTGTCCCCTCGCCCATCTGTTATGATCGTATGTTTGGAGGTAGGCCTTTCAACTCCAAAGTTATGACTTTTCATTCTGTAATCGGGGGGTTGATGCTTGCTTTTCTTGGGCACATTTGGACACAAATTAGTGGGGGGATTTGGCGGAAAGAATGGGCTTGGATTGTACTCTTGTTCCCTTGTCCCAATTTGGTGGTTACTCTTGTATCCTAGCACTGTGGGATCTCCTCTATTGGCTACTATCTTTAGGAATGGCACTACATGGGATACCCTAATTTCTATTGCGTGGTCCCGCTAACCAACACCATGTATTTCACTCCCCTCCGCGCATTATAACCCCTTTTCACGGTTTTACTATCTGGGTCAACATTTGTCCATTGGGTCCACAAGGTGTTAGCCTTCCCCCTCCCCTTGTCCACATGATGGGTTGGGCCTAGAATGATGCCCCAGAGGTTGATGTAGCTAAAAAGAAAGATAAAAGCATAATCTGGCCATTTACAATAAGAAATGTACCACAAAATGCAAAAGATGGCCGAGACATAAAAATTTAGCGTGTGAAAAAAAGCAAAACCTGAGCTCTACCCCTATCATCATGGCCATCACCCTAGTTCCTATGGCCCCTATGGGTGCCTCCTGCACCATCAAGGAACCCATGGTTGTCCCAAACCCTGGTGGGCGATGAAATGCCCAACCTTAAGGGGGTAATCACTGCTACATCATTCACATCATGCTCTCATCCCCTGGAGCCCCGAGCAGTAAAAGAAAGAAAAATCAATAAAGGGCAAAAGGCGTATGAATAAGGGTGGAAAAACAAAGGCCGGGGTAACTCATGCACCATGATTGCTCCCTCCTACATTCATATACCCATGGTGTGGGATTCCTTCTTTATAGCTTCCCTTGTACCATGGTATGTGGCTTGGAGCCTTCCCTATTGCCCCACTTCGTTCCATTGTCACTTCACATGACACCTGCCATTTGATGGATGTACCATGGACCTATCACTCCCATAGAGCTTGAAACCACTTACTAGGGTCCTTTATTAACCTCTCTTATTGAGCAAGGAAACACTTGTACATTCTGAAATCCATTTGGAAGGGCGTGCCACTATGAAGTGTTCACTTTTTCCCTTGATTAACATGCTATTTACTTAATTGCACTAATGATTGGTTGTACTAGAAGGTGAGGAGGTGCATTGGATCTTATACAAGATTGCAGGTGGGTCTCCATCTTGGACTTGGCCTCCCTATACGGGATCCAAGCCCTCTAGAGGGTCATATTGGCACTTGTAGGGTGGGCATTGAGAGCCATGGGCCTCCACCACAACGAAGCATTGATTGCCACATCATGAGCTTCTTCAATACCACACGTTTCTTACAGAAATGATGATGCACTTGGACCATGTTACTCAACTGGCCCCACACTTGCACCCAACAGTTAGCAATTGATCCAGGTCCCAGATCATCTTGTAGCCCTCACTGATGGAGCATTGACTTGTTATTGAGCCACTGAAGACCCATGAGACCATTGATTGTGCCCCACAACCACTTGGGAGCACCACGAGATGTTTTTCTTAGGAATCAATGGGGCCACCTCCTTGATCATCATTTTTGGAGCCCTCATGTTCATCATGGCACATTGAGGACTCATCTTGGCCTTCCAACGGCCCTTTGCACCATTATTTTATCATTTCAGCCTCATTAGGAAGGCTTATTTTACACATTTGACCTATTTGGTGGGCTTGTCACCAAAGTTATTGTTATTTTCACATTAAAATAATTATTAGGAGCTTAATTATGCTAATTAGACCATTCAAACTTGTGAGAGGCTTCTCATTTTGTAACTCATTATCCCTTGGATTTCGACCTCTCTACTTGAGAAACTCAGACCTGCAATTTTGGATGTTGGGATGAACTTTGACATTTTGAAATTTTCACTATCTTTTCTTGGAGCTTCTTTTTGCAATATTGATGGATGGATATACGCTCATTGTCTTGTAAGTACATTTTGATTCTATATTTTACAATGATTAATGTCTAATGTATGGAATGTCTTTTCATGATCTTTAATGTGCCATAGTTAATCAAAATTGTGAGAACATTAAAATTATTGGAAGTATTGCATGCATTACTCATGGACAATGATGAATGAATGTTCCTACGGGTTAGTCTTGCATATTGCAACCTTCAAACTCCATCAAATATTGGCAACGAAGTATAAAATTCTTTTGTAGCCGCGAAGCTGCCTCCTCTAGGGTTAGTGATGCTGCATTAAGTCTCCTTGAATAGTGAAAACATCAAATCTAAGTAATTCCTGGCTCCATTTTTCCCAATAGGCAAGCACTGGTCTAGAAATCCTTGGTGATCACCTTCTCATTGACAAATCTCTTTTTCTTCACCTTCTTCTCTGTCTTTTTCCTCGTCCCTCAACACTAAGGGAGCCTCTCTAGGGCTTGGTGCAAAATTCTAGGGATGAGGAATTTTTGGATTCCGTCCAGACAAGATTCTTCCTTCGTGTCTCCTCTAGGCATCCACAAGTTTTGAACGAATTCCGATGGTTGAATCTCATTTTTGTTTGATGCCCTAGCTATCACAACAAGTGGGAACCATTGAGGTTGCTTTGACTTGGGGATTTCTTGAAGGTTTTCAATTTAGTAGCATATAATTCAAAACCTTTTCTCTTGACTATAATGAGCTCCTATCATGTCACATACTCCAATGGGTCCAATATAGTCTTTCTCCCAAGGGGTTTGTCGTGGAAAGTCTCCCAAAGCTGACACCTCAATTAAGCCTTTCCATTGAATGAGCCATCCTTGCCTCACTTCAAACCCTAGTATAGATATATTAATCAAAGGTGCGGGTTACTGGGACTCCTTTTGTCGGTGAAAATCTGAGAAGTGAAGGGGACATAGGTTGTGGTGATAGTGGGCCTTTGTCCCAAATTGTTGTTGTGCCCTGTAGTTTTAGCCTACCAATTAGGCCTGCTGGTTTGTGTAGCAACATTTTTGGCGCCGTTGTCGGGGAGGAAGCAGGTCTACCTTTCCTGTGAATCATTAAGGAATTGATTCATTGGTGGCATTATAAATATTCCTCTGGCAACTCCACGACTCTTTCAAGAAAATGGAGGACCCCTCCTTTTTGACCTACCAACGAAGAGGTGATGAGCCTCCTCATACTATTTTCTTTGATAGGGTTGCTAAGAAAAGAGGCTTGGGTAAACACAAGGAAGAATTGTTCCATCCACTAAACTTTTGTAATATACTAGGAGCCTTCCACCACCCTCTCCCTTACCATCCAGAGTTACCAAAATTCAGTGGAAAGGAAGAAGCCCAAAAGAAACTAACTCAATTTGAGTTCCTCGTTAGTGACCCAAAATATAAACAAGATGAATGCATGATCACGTTTTCCCTAACATTCAAGGTGACGCCTGTATTTGGTACAAATCCTTAGGTCCTTCCTCTATCTTATCTTGGAATGACTTTGTCAATAAGTTCAAAAGAAGATGGTTTGAAGAAAAAGATGTAGTTGAGTTATACAAAAGTTTCCTCTTCAAGAAAAGAGAAGAAGAATAACCTATTAAAGAATCCAACCAAAGATTTAAAACCCTTGTGCATTTGATTATAGAGGAACTTAGATCCCCAAATGAGGTCGTCCTCGCGGCCTACCTTAACGCCTTTACTAGAAAGTTAGCATTTGATATTAGGAATAAGAAGCCCACTGATCTCTTTCAAGCTCAAAACATCACTTTTGATCTTGATCAAGCCATGAAGGAAACATGCATTAATATTGTGCAATTAGATAATCAAGATACCCTTATAAAGGAAAATGAACCATCTCTTGACGAAGACTTAATGTTGTTGAAAGCCAAGAAGGTCAGAAATGTTAGTTTTTATAGCATCAGAGGTGTTCTTGCCTCAAAACTTTGTGGAGAGGCTAAAACACAGGAGTTCTCCATATCGCAGAATTCTTTTTTGGAAATTCCACCTAGAAGGGTCTTAATTAGATTATTAGCCTATTTTTTAATATTTCCTAAGTCTAAACTTAGGAAAAGGGGTTTGTTGTCGCTCAGATTGTACAGGCACTGCGACAACGACTCAGGTCAGGGGTTGTCACCCTGATCCCTGACCTCTTCGTTCTAGCTGTTGTGAAATTTTCAAATTTAAAAATTATTACCGCAGTGATTGATTTATTTCACCTACTTATTAGATAAGTTATTTACAGATGCTTTAGTAAATTTTGAAATAAACACAACTGCAGTTTTTCACTCTAATCAAAAGCAGAAGAACAAAAATAACACATGTATTACAATAGAAACAACCATATGAACACAGTTATTTTTGGGCAATTGTCCTCGGAAAAACCCAATGTGGGAGAACCAGTGCAGCATATGAGGGTTTGTATTTATCTTCAGCAATGAAAAGATCTTTTACAGAAGTGTTGGTGAGCAAAGTAAATTAGCATACACCTGGCATGATATTTCCGGAAACTCTGGAAGAATACTCGACTCTCGGGGAGACCTTCTACACCCTCTGCGTAATCCTGCATAGTTGCTTTGCGCAATCCCTCCCTGGACTGCATAACTCTACGTGGAGGGGTTGGTGCTGCTGCTCAACACTCCCTTCCCTTCACACTTCTCCGTCCTCCTTTTGCCTTTGCAATCTTGCCTCTACAAACTCACCCACTGAAATTGAATTCTCTTACTTTACAATCGATTTCCTTCGGGTACTGAGAATGTCCCCGACTTGATTTCCAAATGACCCACAAGCCTCTTCTTATAATCTTCTTGCTGATGAATCAACGGCCAAGATTATATCTTTAATCAATGGCTCAGATTAAAAGATGAGTTGATCTTCGTTTTGTATAAGATTCACACTCTGCTTTATTAATACCCTTTAATTTTTAATTTCTCTAAGTTTAGACTTAGGGTCTGCATTAAAATAATTAATTAATTTAATAAAGCAAGATCCGAGTGGAATTTCCACAAACGATATCTGGGTTCTCTAGATAACTATTGTCCAAGCCTCTCCACCAATTTTGAGACTCGGAACACTTCCCGATGCTATAAAATCAACACTCCCTCTTAGCGAGGAAAGTGTTTAAGCAAGATACCATTGTACTGCTCCGACTCTAGAACATCTGCTACGCTGATGATGTCCTGGCTGTAGCCCCTCATCTCTGCGCTATTGCCCTCTGTACTGCTGCCCATGACACTGTCCCTGCCACTGCCTCATCCGTACTACAGCTCTCTCTGCCTCTGTAGACCACCCATTCCTTTAATGGAAGGGGTTCTCGACCATCCCCATCTTCTCTCTGAAGTAAGTGAACTTAATCTTACTTAGAGCCTTGGTGAGGATATCTACCACCTGTTCCCCTGTAGGAGTGTACCTCAACTGTACGACTCTCCGTTAGACATAGTCCCTGATGAAGTGGCACCGAATGTCAATGTGTTTTGATCGGTCATGAAACACAGGATTCTCAGAGAGCTTAATGCAACTCTGATTATCACACATAATCTCGGTCGGTTTCATCCTCTTCTTGAGTAGGTTCAAGAGTAATTTACGAAGCCATATGGCCTCACACAAGGCTGTGCTTGCTACCATATACTCTGCTTCGGCTGAACTTAGTGCGACGAACTTATGTTTCCTGCTGCACCAGGAGGTCATTCTTGATCCAAGACTAAAACAATACCCACTAATACTCTTCCGATCCACCGTGCTTCTAGCCCAATCTGCATCTGTAAACCCATTCAACTGGAGCTCATTTCTCTTGGTGTACTTCAATCCATACTCGACTGTCCCATTCAGATATCTGAGAACATGTTTGGCTGCTGCCCAGTGAGCCTTCCTTGGTTCCACCATGAATTGACTGAGGGTATTCACTGCATAATAGATGTATGGTCTAGTATTGACCAGATACATCAATGATCTGATGAGCTGCCTATACAAGGTGGGATCAGCCTCATCATCCTCCGTTGTGTCTATCTTCTTCCAGTTAGTAATCATCGGCGTGGCCATGGGTCTATAGTTTTCCATCTAAAATCTCTTCAGGTTTTTTGTAGTGTATCTTCCTTGCCCCAGGAATATTTCTCCCTTCTACGCTAGATTTCTAAACCAAGAAAATAATGCATCTGCCCCAGATCCTTCATGTTGAATTCCGTAGCCAAATTCTCCTTAAAGTACTTGATGAACTTAGATGATCCAGTAAGAAACAAATCATCTACATATAATACTAGAATTAATGGCTCATCCCCTACTCTCAAGTAGTAGAGATTGGGATCTGCGTCACTCTTGACGAACCCCATCTTCTGCAAATAGCTATCAATTCGCCCATACCATGCCCTGGGGGCTTGTTTTAAACCATGCAAGGCTTTCTTAAGCCTGCAAACATGAGTCTTTAGCTCATGTGGCTCGAAGCCCTCTGGCTGTTTTATGTACACTTCCTCCTTTATCACCCCGTTCAAGAACACTGTCTTGACATCCATCTGGTGAATCTCCCATCCCATCTGCGCTGCTAGAGAGATGACAGATCTGATAGAAGTGTAGTGAGCTATAGGGGCGAAGGTTTCCTCATAATCCATCCCTTCCTTTTCTGCGTACCCCTTAGCTACAAATCTGGCCTTGAACTTCTCTATGTTGCCGTCTGCATCATACTTGATCTTGTAGATCCATCTTGATCCTACAACTGATCTGTCCCGTGGTCTAGGGACTACTTCCCAGATATCGTTTTTCATGATGGAGCGATACTCCTGCACCATGGCATCCACCTACACCTGATGCTGAGCTGCCTCCCGAATGCTGGAGGGTTCTCCAACCTGAGCTACCAGGGCCTGGTATCTGTCAAGTTGCCTCCATACCCTCTTCCCGTCTTTAGGGGCTCCAACAAATTCTTCTGCATCCTTTAGAACTTGTTGAACTTCTCTGCTCGGTCTTCCACTAGTGGTAGGCGATCTTACCTGCTCTCCTGTCTGCTCTTCTTTGGAGGAACTCTCCTTCGAATCCTTGTGCCGTGGAGAGGCACTTGACCCATCCTCTGTAGGTCGTTGAGGTTGTACTAGTGGATCCTCCTCAATCTGCGTATCTGTAGCCATTTCCCAGGATTTCCTGAAGGCTCTCTCCTCCATGAATTTCACGTCCCGCCTTACTTTGATCTTTCTGCTTTCTGGAATGTAGATGCGATATGCTTTCACATTTTCACTATAGCCCACAAGATAACCCTTTTCCGCAGTCTGATCCAACTTCTTCCTCTTCTCATTTGGAACGTGGCAATACACCATGCTACCAAATATCCGAATATGGCTCACCTATGGCTTGCTACCTGTGAACAGAGTCTTAGGAGTTACCTTCCCCAATGCTCTATGGGGTACTCTGTTCTGCACATACACCGCTATATTGTAGGCTTTTGCCCACAAAAAATTGGGCATATGTTGGTCATATAGCATTGCCCTTACAACCTCTATAATGGTCCAGTTCTTCCTTTCTGCAACTGCATTCTGCTCTAGATTGTATGGAGTTGTCCATTCTCTCTTGATGCCTTCCTTTGCGCAGAAACTGGTGAAGTCTTTATTGATATACTCTCCACCATTATCTGACCGCAACTTCTTGATCTTCTTTCCTGTTGAGTTTTCTATCAACGCTTTGAAGTCTTTGAACCGTTCAAAGACTTCATCTTTGGTTTTGAGAAAATAGATTCAAGTCTTTCTGGAATGATCATCAATAAAGGTAGCAAAATACTTTGCACCACTAAGAGCGGTTGTGGACAATGGACCACAAATATCTGAGTGTATCAACTCCAATACACTCTTGGCCCTGTTGCTGCTTCTTGGAAATGCTGCTTTAGCATACTTCCCTAGTACGCATCCCTTGCAGATTTCATCTCTCCTTGTGTTGAGTTCAGGAGCTCCTATGACAGTCTTCTTGAGAATCCTCGAGGCTCCATGATGTAGATGTCCCATCCTTCTGTGCCATAATTCATTCAGATCAGTTTTCGTCCGTACTGCCAATCATTGCCACGGGGGATTCAAGCTGGAGTTTCTATAGTTTATGACTCCTTACTTCAATTTGTGCCTTCTTGCTGCAGCTAGGATGTTTGACATAAACTTTGTTTCCAATAAAGTATACGTCATAACCCTTGTTCTGAAGCTGAGACACTGAGAGTAAATTCATTCCCAGCGCTGGTACATGCAGAACGTTTGTGGCCCGAATCTTGTTGCCATCTTCTGTCTGAAATATTATGGTACCTCTTCAAACCAGGGTACACTTGGCCTTGTTTCCCATAGTAATCTGGAAATTCATTTGTTCTTCATGGTAGCTCGAAAAACATTCTTGAAGCCCTGCCATATGAGTAGATGCTCCACTGTCAATATACCAAACATCTGGAGGAGCCGTGCTTGACACACAAGCGAGATCCTCCTCTAGTTTGGATGCCAACACCGTCATGTCATGTTTCCTTGTGTTTTTGCGTGCTCTGGGGGACTGCGTGAGTCCTTCTGACTTTGCGAACCCTTCCGAGTGTCAGATCTTTGGTCCATAGCAGATCCTCCCTTTCTGTCTTTAGCCTTTTGCTCTGATACCATGTGAAATTTTCAAATCTGAAAATTATTACTGCAGTGATTGATTTATTTCGCCAACTAATTAGATAAGTTATTTACAGATGCTTCAGTAAATTTTGAAATAAACACAGCTGCAGTAATTCACTCTAATCAAAAGCAGAAGAACAAAAATAACATATGTAGCACAATAGAAACAACTATATGAACACAATTATTTTTGGACAATTGTCCCCGGAAAACCCAATGTGGGAAAACCGGTGTAGCAGGTGAGGGTTTGTATTTATCTTTAGTAATGGAAAGATCTTTTACAAAAGTCTTGGTGAGCAAAGTAAATTAACATACACCTAGCATGATTTTTTCGGACACTCCCGAAGAATACCCGACTCTCGGGGTGACCTTGTACACCCTCTGCGTAGCTGCTCTGCATAGTCCCTCCCTGGACTGCGTAACTCTATGTGGAGGGGTTGGTGCTGCTGCTCAACGTTCCCTTCCCTTCACCCTTCTGCCTTCTCCTTCTCCGTTAGCTGACTTCTCCCTCCTTCCGCCTCTGCAATCACGCCTCTACAAACTCACCCACTGAAACCGAATTTTCTTCAGAATCGATTTCCTTCGAGTACTGAGAATGTCCCAGGCTTGATTTCCAAATGACCCTCAAGCCTCTTCTTATAATCTTCTCGCTAATGAATCAACGACCAAGATTATATCTTTAATTAATGGCTTAAATTAAAAGATGACTTGATCTTCGTTTTCTAGAAGATTCACACTTTGCTTTATTAATACCCTTTAATTATTTAATTTTCCTAAGTTTAGACTTAGGGTCTGCATTAAAATAATTAATTATTTTAATAAAGCAAGATCCGAGTGGAATTTCCACAAACGATTTCTGGGTTCTCTGGATAACTGCTGTCCAAATGTCTCCACCAATTTTGAGACTTGGAACACTTCCCGATGCTATAAAATCAACAGTAGTCTCCCAACAAGCAGCTATGTGGGGTAGTCCTTATGGAAATGTAGAGGCGAAGGACTAGTTGGCAACCAACAAGTTTAGGAGACACAATTGAGTGACCTAACTACTTGGTTAAATAGAGCAAGATCTTAAGGATTAGATTAAATTCAAATATGAGATCAATGCCTTATGGAGTCAAAACTCTTGCTTATTATTAACTCAAGACCAAGTAACCGGATGGAGAACTGTTGCTTAGATGCTTCACTAACGTATATGTGATGCAAATCTAAAGACCTAAGTGTGATGCAAGAATCTTTGTCACCTTTAATTATATGCTTAATCTAAGCATAGCCTTTGCTTAAATGTTTTGGAACTAATCTTTAGAGTAGGTTGTGGGATGGAAACCAACGGGAAGCAAGCAAAGTCTTGATTAACAATACCTCCTCCTGTGTTCCAACCACCCGATGCCTTCGGCGTTGCAGAGGCTATGGCTCCGACGACTGCAAGGTCACCATGTTAACCACTAGAAAGGTGTTGAGTCCCTCAAGCTAGATGAGAAGGGTGGCCCTAGAATCCTATCAACCAGGCTTATGCTTGGAGGTGAATTATTAATGCAACTTGGCCTAGAAAGCTTATGCAAAGGATATGAGTGAGTCTTGAGCTAAGATTGTTTAATTGTTTAAGTACTTAAGTTATGGTAAGCTTGTTATGGCAAGAGTACTAAATGAGAAATGATAAAAGAATCTTATAACCAAGAATGTGCGAATTATTAAATGTCGATGTTAAACAATAGATCAATCCACAAGATGCTTAACCAATAATGTCACAATTTGCTCAAGATATTCCAATGATGATCTATTAATAGTTTAACACATGTTTACCTGGGAGCAGGAGCGGGAGCGCCATTTTCAAAAGCTCCCGGTCCATAGCATTTCGGGGAGCGTTTTTTTTAAATATATATATATATATATATATTTTATATATTTTGATGCATATATATCAACAAAAGCATGTAGAATGATGAATTAGACATAAAAAACATAAAAACATAGATTGAACCATATAACATCAATCATCTAGAAGTTATAATCTTCATCAACCATACCCACAAATTGGAAACATACAACATATTGACTCTTGAGTCTCATGAATCATCAATCTTAAAGTTTCAAGCTTTCAAAATTCAATATATAACTTTTATCATCATTGATATATATCATTTATCTTCATTGGTTCATTGATTTCAAAATTCAATATATAACATTTATCATCATTGATTCATTGATCACCATAGTTGTACTTGTAAGCTAAGTGTAACCAATAACCATTGCAACAAAGAATATTTAACATGAAATGAAATGTTATAAAATGAAACGAAATGAACTTTCATGAAGGATGATATTCATAATTCATAATGACTTATAAACTTATAAATGCCAACTTCAAAGTTTCAACTTTCAAATTCAAACTTCAAACTTAAATTTTCACATATTGTTTACAAAAATTATCATAATAAATATGAAAGAGTCAAGTTTCAACTGTTCAACAGTTATAAAAGTTAAAAACTACTAGAAAATAGGAAAGACTAGTAAACAACAAATCTGTTCTATCTATTGGCTGGTCCCTTCCCATGCCCATGAGAAATGTCTAATTTGTGAGAACCAAGAGGCAATGGTGGTCTTCTAGTACTCTCAGGAGTACCACGACCATAACTAGAAGGCGGAGGGCAACGTTGGGATGTAGGTGGAGGCTGAATCTGCAAAGGAACAATAGCTAGAAATCAAACACTGGCACTGGCACCCGCACTGCTACTGGATGGTGGGACTGGCCCTGTGTGTGGCGGTGGCATGGTTGCTGTTGCTACATCATCATCCCTCAAAAGTTTTGCTTCCAATTCTTCCATGTGTACAGTGTCGTCCTCCAAATTATCATCCTCTGGGTTGTTGTCCCAAACTTTATATGATTGATCCTCATATGCTCGATCATAGTAATGACTCAACAACCTCAAGTTGTAATGCACATAAACCAAGATTTCTACTCGGTTTTCATTCAGCCTGTTTCTTCTCACATTATGTATGAAGCTGTAGGTGCTCCAATACCTCTCTGCAGAAGAAGTATTTACAACTTGTGAGAGAACTTTTTTTGCCAACTTTGGCAAAAGTCCCATGCCGCCATATGCTTCCCACCATGTGAGAGCATCAATTCTGTCTCTGTCTTCCATTGCATGGAAAGAACCAAAGTTACCAGTGCAACTGAAGTATCTATCTAATTCAAGGTGCAATGTAGCACACTCCTCCCTGTCGGGGACCAACTTGTCTAATGCGTTCATGTATCCCTCTTGTACCTCTGGATCTGTGTGAGGTTTGATCCTAACCGCACCTCCAGGTGTAGGTTGGCCCAACCAAGATGGAGAGTAGTATTTTGGCATCAGGATATATGCCAAGGCATGTAGTGGAACATTAAGTTTATTCCACCGTGCACACACACAGTCGTGAATCATTGCATATAAGTTGGGATCATTTTCCTTAACAACATATTTTATTTGCCCCAACATGCTATCCATCTGCTCATACACCTCCCCAATCACTGGTTTATCTGTATCTGAAAAGCGAATCATGTGATAAATGGGCTTGGTGAAATTCAAAATTTTCCTCACACGTGCCCAAAACAAAGGATCAAGGGCGATCTCCTCCACCTGTTCAAAACCTTGCCTATCAACTATTGTTGCTGCCCTGTCCTTTAATACCTGTTAGTGTGGACTTGATACCATGGCTATCAATGACTCTGCTACCTTCAAAAGGTGCCTGAAGGTGAGGTAGTAGCTAGCAAATCTCGTCTTTGCTATCTTCAACAACTCCAATTTTGAGTGAGTACAGAAAAGCCCATGGGTATTGCTATGATTTGTAATAAATTTTATCACTTTTTTACCTCTCTTGTACAAATCACCAAGCCATTTGTATTGAGGTTGTTTGTTTTTAATTAGATCATGCATCAAAAGGTTCATTGTGTGAACCAAACACCCAGACCAAAATATGTTGGGGTATTTATCCTCAATAATTGCTCCGGTTGCCTTACAATTAGTAGCATTATCAGTGATGACTTGAATGACATTGTATGGCCCAATACTTTCAATTGTTTTAAGTAATGGTTTTGCAATGTTAATGCCAGTCTTGAATTTGTCTGAATAATCATACGCTGAAAGGAATATTTCACCACTAACAGACACAACCAAAACACTTATCAATGGCTTTCTTTTTACATTGGTCCATCCATCAGATACAATGGACACCCCATGCTCATTCCAAGAATTTGTCATTCTATTCAAAGAATTACTTATTTTAGCTTTTTCATGATCAAGTCCCACAGTTCTGGCCTTGTCATACCCAGGCTCCTGTATCCTTTGGGGGCATCATTAATGGTAGAAAACATTTCATGCCAATAAGGTGAGCGAAGAACATTGAATGGCACCCCACATGCATAGAGAAACCAGAAAATGTTTGAATCCACATCATTCCTACACCCTTCGTCAAGGAAATCGGATATGGTTCTACGCCTTAAGGAGATGTTTGGTCCAGGTGTGCCTCCATATCCACTGCCATGGGTGGAAGTTGATGGACTTCTTTGTCCATGATGTGATGGACCTGATGGTGCATAAGAATCAATGAAACCCCTAGATGTTTTAGATCTATGTAGGGCAGCCTCCTCTTCCTTTCTGTATTTCTCTCTACCTGTTGCTGGCACACTTACACAAATTTTGATTCCTAGATTTTTCTCTCCATCCCCTGGCATTTTCCCACAAAGGTGCCTTTTGGCACGGGTGTATGAACCTATGTATTCTTTATTGCAATGGGGGCAAAGAAATTTAGTGGTTCCACCACCTTTCCCTCCTTCCGGCCTCTGAACATATTTCCACAATGGTGTTTGACTTTGGTCTTGTTTAGTTGAGGTCTCTGTGGCCGCATGATCTCCACTCTCCCCTTCCTCCTCAGCATACTCCTCCTCTTCAGGATTTTCATCAAATCCACTATAACCCACTTCTTCATCCTCCTCTTCTCTAATGGGCCTCTTTCTTCTACTCTCCAACACCATTATTACAAAGAAAGGAACGAATATGAAGAAAATCTCTAGCCATATAGCCATGATGTTTCAAGTTTCTAGCCTGCAAAAAAAATGGAGGAATGCCAAATGGGAATAGGAAAAAATGCAACATAGAAAAAAAACAATTCAATTTTTCACTTCTCAACACATTAAAATGCAACATTGAGAAAAAAACTCAAGTTTTTATTTTTTGAACAACTTAAAAATGCAATATTGAAAATAAAAAACTAGATTAGAGAGTCCTACCTCTTTGTCCTGAGTCCTGTCTCCTTCAATCCTCCTTGTTGCTCTCTTCAAGCTCCTTGCTCTCTCCTCTTGCTTTGTTTCAGCTTGCTCCTTGCTCTCCCTTTGCTCTCTCCTTCTCTCCTTTCTCCTTTTTCTCTCCTTCTCTCCTTGCTCTCAAACTCTCAAGCTCTCTTTTTTGCTCTCAAACAAACAACGATAACAACAATGAGGAGGGGAAGGCTTTTATTACCCAACCCCCCCCTCCCTCCCAAAAAAATTTGGAAAAATTTGTCGTCTGATTTTTTTCCACACCGAGGAATGTTTGTTTTGCCGAGGAGCATTTGGGAGCGAACGCTCCCCGAGCACTCCCTCAATTTAAAAAATGCTCCCGAATCGTTTTTTTAATAGAGGGAGCTCTCGGGGGCTGTTCGCTCCCTGAAACGCTCCCGAGAAAACAAGGAGCGTTTATTCAGGCTCGAATGCGCGCTCCCGAACGGAGCGCGTTTTGGGAGCGGGATCAGGGGGAGAGGGGGGGGAGGGGGGGGACGATTCCCAGCAACCTTGGTTTAACACTGTAATGCCAATTAGATTATAGGACAGGAAGGAGAAAGCTATCCCAATGAAACTCCAATACTCAAAGTAACATAAACCATTCAACAAGATTATAGCTTTAGATGGATGAATGCTTATCTAGTGTAAAAATTAATGATTCTTAGAGGCTTACAAGAGACAAACAAATGTTAGCTTTCCAATAACCAATAGCCCTTAGAATCACTAGTGAAAGAGCACTTGTTAAACTTTAGGACAGCAGTAAGAGAATCACTCTAGATCCAAGAAATAACAAGCATATAAGAACCCAATATGATCAATAAAACATTAAATGACTTGCCCAGTGATTATGTAAGATAGCTACCCCTCTTATGATGGACTATTCAGTGTATATTAGATCTGAAATCACTTTTTACAGCAGTAGAAAAAGTATGCAAATGGTGAACAATCAATGTGAGAGTGTGTGCCAAATTGTGCGCAACAATTGCCAAATGATAAAACAACTTTATCAATATGAAATTATGAGTTTTTAGACCTTTTAAGATGCAGTATTTGGAAAAATATCAGATCTGATCACACTTTTATGCAGAGATATCAGACACCACAAATTGAAGTTTATGCCAAAAAGACTGATGCCCTAGATTCTTAGATGTTATGACAATGTGCTAGATATCAAACCAATCAATTTTATGCCTTTTATTGTGTTCTTTCATATTTATATCATATCTAGTCTATTGATTATGCAGAGATATTCCAGCCTACAAACAAATAAATCTAATCCCAATATTCAATGCCCAACTAGCTGAAACACTTTTAATATATTTAGACCAATTAGATATGATTTTTAGGGCACTTAAGTATGAATTTTACCACTGTTATGAATGATTCAGAGAGCTGTAGCAAACAATGATGAAGAATGAGGGTTTAGAGGTCAAACCCTAGACCCAAGGCTTTGAAGAATACTTTCCCAAGTTGGCAAAAAATTTCCAATGAACATGGCACCTGAAAACACCAAACTTGAGCTAATTTCTTCCTGCAAAATCCACCAATATTCAGTCCAGAAATTTCAGAGATGAGCAAAGGGAAAACCTAGGACCAAGAAAGGCTAACACTAGGCCCAATACGGCTAGCATTGGGTTGAAAGAGAGGCCTAGAAGGCCTAGTGGTTAGGGAAGAGGGCTGAAGAGAGGCTCAAAAGGGTAAAAAAAGAAGGCCAAAGGGGAGAGCGAAGGCAGCAGAGGATGAAGGAGGAGGCTGAGGCTAGGAGAGGGGCTAGAAATCCCATGACAAGCCCTTAGTGTAGTCGTCTATGGTCTAGGATAGGGGTCGAGGCCTTCTAGGCCTACAACCAGGCTAGGAATGGCCTTATATCCCCACGACCAAGGGCAAGGAGGAAACCGAGGCCCTTAAGGGCTTACGACTAGTCTCTAGGAGGCTTGGAAGGGTGAAGCATGGCCCTAAAGGGATGACGCTAAGCCTTAGAGGAGGATGTTGGGCTCGGAGAGGGGAGATTTGGGCCTAGGAGGCCCGAAGAATTGAAACACTTGCCTCAAAAAATTGTTTTGCTTAAGATCTTCAATTTCATTGCAAAATTTTCAATGGCTGGCCTTGCAAAAAATTCTAGAGGCTAGATCTTACCCTCAAGGTCCTAGATCTAGCTCTAATCCAACTCTTTCCACTTGATCTCTCCTACACAAATGAAATTACAATAGCTCAAAACCCCAATATATACAAAATTTCAAAATAATAAAAACCCCAAAACCCATGCTACAAAACAATTGTTAGAAAATAAATTATTTACAAAAAAATCTATTTTACAAATAAATTTACAGAATGTTCATGTGAAAAAAAATGCTTGAAGGAATTTTGGAAGATTAATTTTTCTTTATAAATCTTAGAGAATGGATAAATGTATTTCGAAAGATAAATGTAGAAACCATAGCCTTAGCGAAGTTAGAGAACCATAAAAATAATTGGGATCCAAATAAAGTCAGCCTCTGCCCACAGTTCGTGAACTTGGAGTCCAAGGGCTCAGGAACCTGCAAACACTATACCTTTCTCAAAGATAACCGTTAGAACGCATAGTGAATCAGATCACCTAAGATAAGCCCACAACTTACCAATAGAATGCTCCTATCGCCTACAAAGAAATAACGACTAATAATAATTACAAAGCACAATATAGGAATGCCCGTACCCAACACACACAACAAATCAATAGATCAAAGACACGATGAATTGCACCCCAAAGTTTTTATATTGATTATTCCAATGTTCCAAGCAGGACAATACTTTACATTAGCTTTTCAGAGTTACATTAGCCAAAAATATGATGGCTTTAGACACAAATGACCTCTAATTTATAGATAAATCCTCCAAGTCGAAAATAAAGGCTAGTTGGCTTGATTTCCATCAAAATAATCTCGAGCATTGATAAATCCTTGATGATTTTTTAATCTCTGTCGCCAAAATAATTATTTTGAGCTAATTTCATCAAAAAATTGACTTTGACTTAACCACGAAGGCCCAAGGGTCCAATTTTTCTTGAAATTTCCAATATCCCCTTGGTGGGCGACCTCCAAAAATTAATATCTTCACGACCCATGAATTTTTCCACTTGGAGAATTTAATTTCTCTATCAATTTAATTTTGACCCTAAATTAATTAATTTTCTGGCTTGGGCTTTAATTTTATCCAAAAAAATCAATTAATTGACACTTGCGGGCATTTTAATTATTTTTCCATCCTCAAATACTTTAGCCATGGTGCTAGATTGCGAGGGACCATGCACTAAAATATTTTTACATAAGATTTTACATAATTCCACTCTCAAAGGGGGAATACTCATTCGTTATAGACCCTCAAATACTTACCAAATTCTGCGACACAATATGATCTAGTAGACAAAGTGATTTGAAATAAAATAATTTAGCTAATTAGCTTAAATTATTCCCAAATCACTTTTACATAAGACTCGATTAGAACACTAGGACTCACCTAAGACTTTGATGATAAATTCGACTCTATCTTTGGGGTGAGGCTGGAGGGAAAAATTATGCCGATCATCTGTGCTTAGGAACACAACTGAATCAGGGAGACGAAAAACCTCCTAGGATGAAACTCGTCGCCAAAATAATAGACTTACCTAGGTTGTTACATACATACACGATCTTACTAGCATCATTTACATTACAAACTAGTAGAATGGGTTTACAATGACACAATAGTTGATGCATGATGATCTCGATCTTTGAAGAAAGATATGGTACCATTGCTTCCTTGGAACTTTGAAAAAATGTGCGCAACAGGGTTAATTAATCAATATTAATCGAGAAAGGTATGAATCATCTAGAAACTCACATGGATTGACTAGGAAATAATCTTATCCCTTGATTAATTTTAATCTTGGTCGTTGGAGTCCCAGTAAAAGATTATAAGAAGTCGATGGGTAGATGGAATGCACATACTTGAGATCGATTTCATTGGGCAGTTCGATTTTCCTAAGAGAAACCAACAGTGTGTTGGAAGAGTTCGAGCCAGAGAAGGGAACCAAAGACAAAGAGGGGTAGGGACAATGATTCAGAGGAAATTTTCCAGATCCAGAGAGGCAACAACAAGTGGCAGAATTATTCATGCAAAAGATGCACAAGGGCTGCACAAAAGCTTCAGCTGAGTAGTTTGATTTTGTTGGAGAGGAAGTCGATTCAACTTCCAGAGGCTCGAAGAGGCACTTCCAACAGCAGAGACAGGCATGACGACTTGATAAGAGGCTGAACAGAGGCACATGTGCGAGAGGCAGTGCAAGGACTATGCAGATGCCCTTTGCAAGGGTCTAGAGGACCATATTTTCTGAAGGACCTAGTGTTGGGATTACTTGTGGAGTAAGAGAATTTTCTCTCTAATTACTTCTGTCAGATACTTGCTGATTGGATAGGCAATTGGGCATCCATAGATTGTACTCAGAATTTGTCACTGTTGGTTAATAATAAAAACCCTCAGCTGCTGCATCGGTTTTCCCAAGTTGGGTTTTTCCAGGGACTTTAGTCCAAAATAACTGTCATAATTTTGTGTGCGCTAGTATTTTCTCAGTTTCCGATGCTTTTATTTTCCGCAGTATTTTTGTGAAGATTGCAGTGTGATTATTTCATTGTGATTGTGGAAAAAAACTGACTCAAACCCTTGGTCGCTCCCTACGAGATGTTATTCGAGCGACTATGATGTCGTAGTTGCTCCCTCAGGCACTGCATGCATATGATTATGGCCCAGAATTGACTCAAACCCTCGGTCGTTTCCTGCGAGATGTTATGCGAGGGACTATGATGCCCTAGTTGCTCCCTGAGGTACTGTGTGCGTGCGATTGTGGTCAAATTTTCCCTGTGTCATGCGTGCGGCCAGAAAACATAAACCCTAATCCATGCAAGCCTCAAACCTGAAACTTTGGACCCTAAGAGAGCTTCTTCTGACGATCCTGTGCAAGCCAAACAATAGACGAATAAAGAAGAATATGCTTGATGATGATGTCCAAATGAGCTTGAGGTCTCTTGTATTTATAGCCTTCCATGAGGGTCACTTGATGTTGAGGTCAACCTGTCCAACTGCACATGTGTGTAAGGCCGACCTAATCTAATGTACATGAGTGGTTTCATAGATTCAAAAACCAACTTTTGCTTGTTCAAATGAGGTGATATTTAGGTCGATTTTGGTCCTGAAAAGAGGAATTCAATGCAAACATCATCTTTGTCATGAGTTGTCCAAGGTGGAATTTGACTGTAGTTGCAAAAATTAACTCTACTATCACTGCTTCGAAAACATCCCTTGGGATTCTTGCAAGGTGTACATCCCTTGCAAACACCATCATGCTCCTCTTGAAGCTTTGGAAGACCTCTAACCATCTTCCTCAATGCCGGTAAAGCCCTGTAATGTAGGTGAGCAAATCTCAGATTCCATAACTCACATAGAGTGATACTGTCATGTAGCAATGCTTGGGTTGGTCTTCCTATCAGTCTATATAACCCTCTGTCTCGAACACCAATTACTTTTGTTGAATCTATGTTGAAGCCCTTAGGCCATGTTACCCACCACTTTGTGGGTGATATCCCTAGGAGAAATTTTTCTCCATGATGGTCCTCAGTCGACAGCTAGCCACCCCTTGTAGCCACCAACTAGCTCGATGTGCCATTTCTCCAACACATGAGCCAGCCATGTGGTGCCTCACCCATATGTCATGATCGTATGTTTGAAGGTGTGCCGCCCGAACCCAAAGGTAAGTTTTGTCATTTGGTAATTGAGTATGGGGTTTAATTTTCATGGACACTTCTGGGCATGGATTGATGGGGGGGATTTGGCAGAAATAGTGGGCTTAGTTTGTGCTTCTGCCCCCTTGACCTCTTTGGGATGTTACCCTTGGATTTTAGTCCCGTGAGAGCTCCTTTACTGACCATTTGGTTTTAGGGTGGTACTACTTGGGAAACCTCGATTTTGGTTGCATGGTCCTACTCCCTTATCCACATATATCACTCCCCTTCCACTCACTATAGCCCCATTCATCATATATCCCACCTGGGTCCACATAAGGTTAGCCTCCTAATTCCCTTGCCGCTACCTTGGGTCTGGCTTGGAATGATGCCCTACAGGTTGAAGCAGTTGAAAATAAAAGTAAAAGCATGTATGGCCACATTCAACAGGAAAATGTACCACAAGATGCAAAAGATGGCCGAGACAAACATATTTAGTACTTGGGAAAAAGCCAATGCATGAGCTCTAACCCATACCAATGGCCATTACCCTGGTTCCATAGTCCCTAGATGAGCCTCCTTTATCATTCAGGAACCCATGATTGTCCCAACCTTGGAGGGCAATGAACCACGCTACCAAAAAGGGGGTAATCACTGCTATATATTACACATCATGCTCTTATCCTTTGAGCACCGAGCAGTTAATCATAGAAAAATCATGAAAGGAAAAAGGCATATAAAGAAGGGTGGAAAAATCAAGGTCGGGGCACCTCATATACCACAATTGCTCCCTCCTACACATTACATACGTAGGTGTGGTCTTCCCTTTCTCTAGCTACCCTTGTGCCCCGATTTGTGGCCCAAGATTGCCCCTATCATTCACTATTCCATCTCAGCTCTTTATCACATGCCACCACCATTTGAGGGATGTACCTTGGACATACTATCCCCTCTAAAGATAGAAACCACTTAACAAGGTACTTGGCTAACCCCCTTTGGAGCTTGGAGACATTAGCACATGCCAAAGCCCACTATGGAAGGGCATGCCATTATGAAGTGTCCACTTGTTGTCCATGGTTTGTAAGCTCTTTTACCCGATTCCTTTAATGACTTGTTGTACTGCAAGGCTAGGGGACACATTGGATCTTGTGCAAGATTGCAGATGGTGTCCATTTGGGTTTGGTCTCCCTATACGGGGTCCTAACCCTCTAGAGGGCTACATTGGCACATATAAGGTGTGTGTAAAGAGCCATGGGCCTCCACAACAGCAGATAACACTCCATGGATCCCCAGAGATGTTCAGAGATTGCTCGAGATCCACCTTTTGGACAAGGAAGATGTATCTGGTACACTATGCCCAGCTGGCCCCACAAGAGCACCACACACTTGGCAGGTGTCCCAAGACTCGTACGTTGACATGGCATCATTGATTCTATCATCTGGGCCCTCACAGATGGTATATAGGCATCTTCGACTCATTTGGAGACCCATGAGGTCATTGTTGTGCCCCCACACCCACTAGGAGCACCACAGGTTTATTGTTTGGAGAACGAGGGGCCACCCCCTTGTCCGTCACCTTGGAGGATTCTATTCATCATTATGGCACTAATGGACCTCATTAGGCCTCTTGGAGGGCCCTACGACATGCATAAATTATTATTTGACCTCTTGAGAGGCTTATTATTTCATTTGTGAACTAGTTTGGTGCGCTTGTCACCAAAAGTTTGTTAATTTGCACATTATTTTATTTTAGGGGCGAATAATGTAGGCCCATTAGGTAATTTGAACTCCTAATGAGTGTATAAATAGGAGTTGGATGAATTCATTTTGGATCATCACTTGGATTTGGATCATTCTCTCCTTAGAGAACTTCACTCTTTTTCCTTGGTGGATATTTTTGGATATTGGATGAATTTTGATGTATGGATTGGGTTCTTCTTATCTTGGAGCTTCTTATATTGCAAATGTATTGTTGGTTGGATATATTCTCTTACATGTAAGTGCAATTTTAATGCTGTTCTCTTTCATTTTGTTGCATACTTTTGTCATGAGATTTTCGCTATTTTAGGGCTAATTGCTGCATGCACTTATGATATCAATGTGGGATTATGTTTCTATTTAGCTTATGTCTATGTATGGACCATGTTTGATGAATGGATTGTACTAGAGATCGAGTTATCCCAATAAGTCTCTTCCATTTGCAACGAAGTGTAAATTATTTTAAGGTCACTTCTTTTCTCTTGCCCTTAACATTGGACAAAGTCGACTTTGAGAGCCTTCTTGAACAAGAAACAAAGTCCATCTTCATAATTATCCTTGACTCAATATCCCAAGAGGAATTACGGATTGATCCATCGAAAGGTGGTCACCTAAACCATATTCTTTCAGCTTTTCCTCCCTCTTCTAGGTCTAGCCACATTGGGCCACCTAGGGCATCAATTTCCTGACAAACTAACCCTAGAAAAATTTCGATTTCCTAGTTCCTACTACGTTGGTGTGTCCTCAAGGTCCCCTCCGAATTTGAAGAGATTCCGATAGTGGGATTATGAGATATTCCAAGCCCTAGGTCTAAGATCAAATTTTGCCCTAGTGTTCCCAAGGTTAGTACCTCATAGGATCAATTTGACATATTTAGGTGAAAATTCTTGTTTGAACCTTTCCCCTTGCCTTGGTCAGGTTAAGAATATCATCGGTTGCTAGACTCCATCCCCTTAACCTAGGTTGGGTCCACTTAGCCCTGTGTGGTCCCATTTCTTATCAAAGACAATTCATCAAGGGAAACTCGGGAATCCAAGTTCCATAAGGATTTTAGGGATTGGGAAACTCCTTTTCAAGTCATATTCCTTTAACCTAACCCTCAAATCCTGACTTCGTTTCCCTAGAAAGTCTTGTACCTTGCTTAAAGAGAAAGCAATTTCCATTCTTAATCCTATCCTAGGGAAAGTGCCTTTAAGGTCAGTTCACATCTATTTATTGACCCATCCTTTATAAGTGACTTCCTAATTACCGGGTCTCCTCCCATCGATGAAAGTCCGTAAAGAGCAGGGAGTCTTAGCTGTGGTGACAATGGGCTAAGTCTCCATCATTGCCCTTGACTTAGCAGTTGCCCTCTTAGGAGTCGCTTTTAGGTCCCCTGCTGGTTTGAGTGGTAACAGGCCATACACGAACCTGTTATCCACCAATGCAACTTTATACCCTCTATCCTCCAATGCTGAGATATAAAGCAGGTTCTCTTCAATCCTAGCACAAACAAAAAATCTCTCATGTGAAGTGTATCTCCAGACTCTAGCTGGAATGATGTGGATCCAACTCCTTTCACTGCGTACTTGAATTGATCCCCAGTTCCACCTGCAATGTTGAGTCCCTTTCTATCAAATTCGTGAGAGCATATTGAAAACGAATCATGTGCCTAGAAGCACCACTATCCACCAATCAAACATCATTGCCATTTGTAATAGTGCCTGTAAGAGCAACGACAAGGAAAGATTTCTTAGACTTCTTTTGTGGTGGAAGGTCATCATCATCATCAACATAGGCTACCAATGCATGCTGCTTTCCCTTCCTTTTCTTTTGAGGACACTGGGATGGATAATGTCCAAAATCATGGCAATTGAAGCACTGGATCTTTGACATATCCTTTTTTTTTCTAATCCTGAGCTGGAGCGGGTCTTCTACCTTTATTCTTCTTATCAAAATTTCCAAAGTTTCTTCGTCTTCCTTTTCCTTTCCTTGGATGGGCTGCAAGAGCTTTAATTTATTCATTCTGTGGATTTTGCAAGTTGTTCTTCGATAATAGTCTGGCCTCCTCTTCGACACAATCAGTCCATAGCTTTATCAAATTTGGGTAGATTTTCTCATGCACAATTCCCCGAACAAATGGACCCCATGAGGAAGGGAACCCATTGAGAGTCACTATAATAAGCTCGTTATCATCAATAAAATCTCCAATGGGTCTAAGCTCATCTCTGAATCGAGAGACTCTCATAAGTTAAGAAACAACATAATTTGATCGAGACATCATAACACTTAGAAGTTGTTTCCTCAAGGTTAGCTTCCTGACAGTGTTGCTACTCTCATATAATCCCACCAAAGCATCATACACTTCTTTGGCAATCTTCAAAACAACAACATGAGGAATCAAGTGATCATTTATGGAAAATATCAAGATTCTCTTAGCCTTTGCTTCAACCTTCTTATACTTGGCTTTCTCCTTAGGTTCGTCTGGCTCTGGAATGACTTTCTCCACATGATCCTGAAGCTCATTTTCCTCCAAGATAAGAAGTATCTTGGCTTTCCAAGATCTGAAATTGGTGGCACCATCCAACTTCAATTTTGAGACTTGATGCCATTTTGACAAGAGATCCAAAACCCAATCAAGTTATTGAATACCTGGTCTCTGAGTCTGACTTCAATAGCTAATCTTTTAGCAAAGCTCTAATACCATGTTGAATTTTCTACAAGATGTACAGTAGATATACTTTTCTACCAAATAATTACTTCCTAATTATTTTCATACAATATTCATATGCCACTGATATCATTGAGCAAGTACTCTTCAAAAAATATCGATAGTAAATGCAGCAGAAACAATAAATATCATAGAAAGACAACCAAGCATAATAGAGACAATAATTTTACCCTGGGAAACCCTACCTTGGGAGAAAACTCAATGCCTTTTCTTTGGGAGAAATGATTCTTCAACAAGGTTTACAAATCAGCAATTTTGTCTAGAAATCTGTGCCAATATCCAAGACCAAATACTCGTCAAACTTGGTCAAATCATCTGCTAGTCAACACTGGTCAAAGTAGACAAAAGAGAAAAAAATCAGCCCTGGTCAAAATGCTGCCTCTGGTCAATGCGCATGTGCGGCCCTGCAACTGGTTAGATTGAGGTCAAATCCACTTGTGCAGATTGCAGTCAAGCCCTCTGCCAACGTTGTATGATATGTGGTCAAATCAAGGGTTAAACAACTCGGTCAACACAACTCAAACTCGTTCAAACATTCAACATTTCCTTCATACATGTTGCTGGTCAAACTTGGCCTATTCTTCTCCCATGTGTTGCTGTCCAAGAGAGATAAGTGAGAGAAAATGCTTGCTCTTTGTTGATTTGGAAATGAGGCATCACAATGTCTATTTATACAAGTCGAATGGGACAAAATAATCCAAGGGGCACACCCTTTCATTAGTTGGACTGACTTGACTTCTTCGATTGACTTGACTTTCTGGGCCGACAGGTCACTCCAAAATTAATTTTTATTTTAATTTTTCTAGGCTGACTTAGAGACCCCTTTTTCCGTGCGGGAATACCTCTCTATGCTACAAAAAATCAACAAATGTCACCCTCTAAGCATTAAAAAAGATAGAAAAAACTTAGCATCTCAAATTGAGATTACGTTTGAGTGATGGGTGCATTTTTACTAGGGTCATGACAAAGGAGTTCAACAATCAATGCCACCAACATCGAGGTACATAGAGGGCTTGGTCCTTGTTACTGCTCAAAGTAGCAGGGTCCTAGGATGAGATACTATAGAGCAACTACTAGGTCAAGGCACAACAATGGAGCAATAGCCCATTGTCACCTTAGCTAAGGCTCTCTGCTCTTAACAGACTTTCACCGATGGGAGGAGATTCTGTATAAGAAGAATTATAAGGATGAGTAGATTGGGAAATGGGTAGAGGGGTGATTCCTAAAGCCTATTCACAAGAGAGGCTCAAATAAATGGCTTACTTGCTTGAGAAGCAAAGTGATGGGTTCTCTAGGAAGGGCTAAGGGGATTCATGAGTTTAGGTTTGAGGAATATGCTTCGACAAGAAGGTTCCTAGACTCAAGGATCCCAATGAAGGAATGGCTTCCAAGTAATCCTTGTGGAATTTGAGTTGTAGATTTGTGGGACCACAAAGAAGCCAAGTGGACCCAAACTAGGTCAAGGGTATGGAGTTGATCACTCAAAGAGGGGCTTGACCTAATTAGGGGAGAGAATAGGGTCAAAGGACTAATTTTATTTTGAAATTTGAATGCAATGATCCAAATGAGGACACTAGCCCAAATCAACCTAGGGAGAGAAATGATCCTCGAGCTAGGGCTTGCGATATCTTAGGATTCCACCGTCGGGATCGCTTGAAATACCCCTTGAGAAGACCCCAATGCAGTAGTGGACCAATTTTCAAGGTGTTTGGATGGCTACAAAAGATTTTACTTGATGCCCTAGGTGACCCTCTAGGGTTGTGCCTAGAATTGAGAAGATTGAAGAAAAGAGATAAATTTGACCACCAAGAGGATGTGAGGATTAGTACCTTGCTTAGGGGGCTTAATGGAGTCGAGATACACCTAGATCAAGGAATTTCATGAGCTAAGGAGCCCTAATTAACCTTCGCTAGCCTACTCAAGGGAAACAACTAGGTAATTAGAGAATTATACTTCAAATTTGCCAAAGAGATGAAGTTTCGAGATCTTTCAACCTAATAGGTGCCTCTAGGAATGATCTAGATTGGATCATTATATTATTTGTTGTCCATCTCGATGCATTTGGAGTGGAAATAGTGGAGGAATCAACTCACGGGACTGTTTTTATCGGTGAGACCCAGTTTGGCAAGACCCAGTCTGAAACCTTCCAGGAGTGTTTTGAGGCATCAATTGACATTTTTTGGGGGTAAAACTTTGTTGCTTTAGCGCCACACCATTTCATTCTATTGTGAAAATTCCGTCAACTCAGGAATCATACTGCAACAACTGATGGAAAGTCTTCTATTTGTTATTTACTTGAAAAATTATTTACTGTGTTCTACAAGAAAATATTGAAATCCATTCACTACAGCCTACACAAATTAATCGCGAAAGAACTACATGTGCGGAAACAAATCTGAACAAACATAGATCACACAACCATTTGACATAGTTATTTTTGGACTAATGTCCCCGAAAAAACCCAATACGGAAAAACTAGTGTAGCAGATTTGAGGGTTTATATACTATGCAATAAATATTCTGAGTACAAATCTATGATTGACACATCTGTCAAATCATATAGAGAAACTGACAGAAGAGATCTCGTGAGACAAACCTCACTCCTCCACAGGATCCTGACACTGATCTGCACCAAGACTGGACTGCCCTGCTTTGCCTCTGTGCAGTGACTGCATCACTCTATGCAGTATATGCGTCACAATTGTGGTTGCCCTCTGCCTCTGTGCTGGTCTCACTGCTGATTTGAAACTGAAGCCTTCCGGCCTTTGGAAAATCTCTCCGGGATTTGGCATTGGCTCTACGCTGTCTCCTCAGTAGGAAAATGACTTCCCTCTGGCTTTGCGTAGACACTGCGTCACTGGCTCTGCGCCGCTGCTGTGGCTCTCTCTGTCTCTACTGCTATGTACTCTTTGGCTCAGGAAACCTTCCAACCTGACTACTGCCCCTCTCTACAAAAAAACTCTTGATCAAATTATCTTTCTGAGCACTGATCACTAAAGAAATTGATCTCTGATCTCTACCTTGTGTCTTAAAAATGTGTATTTTCCAAATGACCCTTCAAGCCAATCTTATAGTCTTCTCGTTGAGACTTCAACGACCCAGATTATATATCTAATCAACGGCTAAGATTAACTTTTGACTTGATCCATTTTTTCTAGATCATTCTCACTTGTATTCTATTAATTCACTTTAATTATTTTATTTTCCTAAGTTTAGACTTAGGGTCCCTTTAAAAATAATTAATTATTTATATAGAATACAATCCGAGTGGAATCTTACCAAACGGTTTTTGGGTTATTTGGAATACATGTGTCTAAGCCTCTCCACAAAATTTGAGACTTACAACACATCCGATGCTAACCCAAATCAATACTCCCTCTTAGCGAGGAATGTGCTCTAACAATATGGCTTGCTGCATACTATTCTGACCCTAAAGCATCTCCCTCTGCGCTGCTGATGTCTGACACTGCTGCCCATTAACTCTTTGCAAAGGATGCAACTGTACTGTTGCTGACACTGCCACTGTCAATACTGCATCTGTATTGCAACTCCCTCTGAACTCTGCATCTGTGTTGTTGCTAACTTTGCCACTACCAATTGCTACTGCACTGCATCACAGTTGCTTTCTGCAGCTGAAAAAACATCGAAAATTGGACAAGTATACTGCATCTCGATGATGAATATCTGACTGTTGCTAGCCTCTGCACTGTGTCCCTCTGCGCTACTGCAACACTGCTCTGCGCTGCTCAGACTCTGGCGCTGTTAACCATTGCATTGTCACTTCAGCACTCCTTTGCACTAATTGGCGTCCATCCTGCTACTTTTGATTTGGGCTACTGTAGCAAGGTGATGATCCGAGAGGTGGACTTCTCAAGGATCCTGCACAATCTTGTAGATCTCTGGGTCTACAACTCCAAATAAGCCCACCTCCCTCCTGGAGTTATATGAGCAATCATAGAAAACTCCTCCTCCTCTATCTTTGCTGCTCCAACCTGAGGATCATGCTTCTCTCCCTTGTCGTTCTTTCTGAGAGGACACTGTTTGGCGTAATGTCCCATCTCACCACACCGGAAGCATTTGATCTTTGATAGATCCTTTTTCCTTCGGTGCTGCTCTTGCTGTCCCTTTGATGCAAGGGCTGCATTCTCATCCTCCTGCTTCTTGACCTTTGAACCACTGCTACTGCTGCTCCCAAGTTGACACTTGAGTAAATCTCTCCTCATCTCTTCTTGCTAAAGTGTTGCCCACATCGCTTCCCAGCCTGACAAATTCTCTCTACCCAGGATGCTCCGGACAAAGACTTGATAGTCTTTGGACACAAAGTTTAAGGCATGTCTGACCATCTTTGTGGTCTGAGGAGTTGATCCCATAGCTGCCAGCTTATCTCGGTTTTCCTGAAGTCTTGACAAGAATGGATCAATGCGTTCTCCTTTCTACATCCTGGTGGTTCACATTTTCTCCTCCAGAAACATCTTCCGCTACTCGGAAGACCCCTGATATAGCGTTGCCAATGCATCCCACGTCTCCTTGGTTGTCCCTTTGCCAGAGATATGTGAAACAATATGATCCTTCACTCCGTCAAGGATCAGTTTCTTGGCCTTTGCCATATTCTTCTTGAAGGCCCGTAATGGTGCTGCATCCACCGATTCAACCTGAGCACTTTCGATAAAGTACTTGAGGTCATGCTCATCTAGAGGGAAGGAGATCCTTGCCTTCCAGATTACCTAGTTGGGGGCATCCTCCAACCGATCTTGGTCAAGCATCCCACTGGCTGCCATCTCAGCCAAGCGTTGTTGATCTTCTGCCTCTCACCCTCTATGCAGCTAGATTTACGCACTCCTGATGGAGCAAGCCACAAAATCTGCTACTGCACGGGGAATCTAAGTTTCTTGGGGAATAAAACTCCCTGAGGTTAGAAATCCCCAAAACTGTGTTTCAGCTATGCTTCCTGACGCTCTGCACCAGCAATCACTGTTGCACAGTTATTTGTGTCCCTCCAGCGTTGATCTGCGTAGATCTGCTGCGTTGCTCCCTCTGCCTTGGACAAACAAAAATATGGAGAAACCCTACCTGTGTGTTGGCTCACTTAGAGAGAAATTTTCCTGTTGGTATAGCCCTCTTGGCTTGGACTGTGCAATCAACTGGGAGTTCGATCTGCTATTTAAGTAGCTCTTTGATCCTAGCTTCACCAACATTGAATTTGTTGGATCTGTTCTTTGTCTCGCTTGCACTCAGCTTAAACGAGCTTTGATACCATGTGAAAATTCCGTCAACTCAGGAATCCTACTGCAACAACTAATGGAAAGTCTTCTTTGTTATTTACTTAACAAATTATTCACTATGTTCTATAAGCAAATATCGAAATCCATTCACTACATCCTACACAAATTAACTGCGGAAGAATTACAAGTGCGGAAACAAATCTGAACAAACATAGATCACACAACCATTCGACACAGTTAATTTTGGACTAATGTCCCTGGAAAAACCCATTGTGGGAAAACCGGTGCAGCAGATCTGAGGGTTTTATATTATGCAGTAAATATTTTGAGTACAAATCTATGATTAACACATCCGTCAAATGTTGTGAAACCAACTCACTATTAAAGATAAATTTCCCATCCTCGTCATTGATGAATTATTGAATGAATGACATGGAGAAATTTACTTCTATTTTGTGAGTTAGTTGCTTAACATCAAATCACATAGAGAAACTGACATAGAGATCTCGTGAGACAAACCTCACTCCTCCACAGGAACTCGACACTGATCTGCACCAAGACTGGACTACCCTGCGTTGCCTCTGCACAGTATCTGCGACACAACTGTGGCTACCCTCTGCCTCTGTGCTAGTCTACTGCTGACTGGAAATTGAAGCCTTCTGGCCTCCGGAAAACCTCTTCGAGATCTGACACTGGCTCTACGCTGTCTCCTCAGCAGGAAAACAACTTCCCCTTTGGCTCTGTGCAGTGACTGCGTAGGCACTACGTCACTAGCTCTGCATTGTTGTTGTGGCTCTCTTTGTCTTTGCTGCTATGTACTCTCCGCCTCAGGATTCCTTCCAACCCAACTACTGCCCCTCTTTGTAAAAGATCTCTTGATCACATTATCTTTCTGAGCACTGCTCAGTAACGAAATCGATCTCTGATCCTGCCTTGTGTCTCCAAAATGTGTATTTTCCAAATGACCCTTCAAGCCAATCTTATAGTCTTCTTGTTGAGACTTCAACGACCCAGTTTTGATCTCTAATCAATGGCTAAGATTAACTTTTGACTTGATCCATTTGTTCTAGATGATTCTCACTCATATTCTATTAATTCACTTTAATTATTTTATTTTCCTAAGTTTAGACTTAGGGTCCCTTTAAAAATAATTAATTATATCTATAGAACACAATCCGAGTTGAATTTCACCAAACGATTTCTAGGTTATCTGGAATACATGTGTCTAAGCCTCTCCATAAAATTTGAGACTTAGAGCACATCCGATGCTACCCCAAATCAACAATACACACAAAGATCTTTGTGGAATTTCACCAAACGATTTCTGGGTTATTTGGAATACATCTGTCTAAGCCTCTCCATAAAATTTGAGACTTAGAGCACATCCGTTACTACCCCAAATCAACACTACACGCAAAGATCTTTCCAATAGCGCAAGAATCACGTCAATCGGAGTCCGTGTGCAAAAGTTATGCCACTCAGAAGTTGACCTTCTTGTTTTCACACTTATAGTTCGGGAGGATGTTGCGTCAGCACCCATTATTCATAGAAAACGGGCTAGCCATGTGATTATGATGTAAAAGACTCTAGAAGAGTCTATATTGTAACTTTAGTTAAGAGTTGATATAGTCAAAATTAACCACTAGTAGGCTATCGAGTTGTGTTATAATCGGGCCACTAGGAGGAAGGGGCATTCCATTCTTTTGAGAGGATTTTGTTCCATAGCTGAGCAGATATAGCTAGGAGAGATAGGAGGTAGAACACATAGGGAGGGTCTGTGCACAGTAGCAGCCCACAAGCCACATTACTTCTTTGTACCTGCAGCCATATTTCCAAACAAAGAAAGAGGCGAAGCAACCTCACCTTCCAGTTGGGTTTTCTCCCAAAAGGGTTTCCTAGAGAGCATATCTTGTGTCTTATGTGTGTGTGTGATCTTATTTTTTCATTCTCTACTTTTCTGCATAGTTTCCATTCGCATGCATGCACTAATTACAGTGAAATCTACACATCTAGAATTTTAATAAAGTTGTAATATTGTAAAATTTCAGTATTTTAGTATATTATTATCAGATCTGTTGTGACGAATTGTCTAGTGGAATATCCATGACAATTTACTGATCCTTTGGTGTTAGAGCAGGTTTCTTTGGGTATTATGTGGATATTTTAGGGATTTAGATCGGGGGGCCGAAAATCGTAAAAGCCTAATCATGGGCGATGAATTTGTAAACAAACCTCGTGATCCTGCAAACGTGAGGTTCACATGGCTGGAACAACAAGTTGCAGATATCAACCATAATGTAACCTGTCATGGCGACCTTCAATAGCAAGCTGGGTTGGAGAAGATGGGGGTTCGAATGTAGAGGACAAATTAGAACAGGGATCAGAAGATCGCGGAGAAACAAAGAACCGGTCGAAGAAAGAACCCAAAAAAGATCAACCCTATTCGATTGTCATGAACCAATCACAATCCCTGTTTAAAATGGAAGCAAAGGTCGATAACAAGTCGTACTAGGACAAGATCGACACTCTGAAGCTGAACCACTGGTTGTAGCAACTTGAAGTTTATTTCAGTGTCCATCACATCGAGGAAGGGAAATAGATCTCATTCGCGCGGCTGAAATTAAAGGGCCATGAACTGACTTGGTGGGAGAGCGACATGGAAACCTTGAGGTTGGAGGGAGAACCTCCATTGACTAAGTGAGAGGATTTCAAAACCCTCATTAAGTCACAATTTGATCCTATTGGGTACGTGGAGGACCAGCGTTTCCGGTGGCATTATTTTAGGCAAAAGTTGGGCCAAAGCGTGTAGGAGTACACCATGGAATTAAAAAAAATTGGCTATAATGTTGGGTATCTCTCCAAAGAACCCAGATGTAGTCCTCAAGTATTGGAGGGGTCTGCTTCGCCATCTACGTGAGCAAGTGATGTTGTTCAAGCCTAAATCGATGGATGAGGCTTGTGTATAGACACAGTACCTGGAGAACATAGGCCTGAAGAGAGCGCAATCAAGTGGATCGAAGCACGAGCAACAAGACGATTCTAAGGAGGGAAAGAAGAAGCAAAAAAGGGGAAAAGATAAAAAGACGACAGCCACAAGACACTAGTGCAAAGATCCTAGCAACCACTACAACATTGATGGCCATACAGAGTAGAAGTGTTAGAAGTTGCATCTAGAGCTAAACCTGAAAAACAAGAAGAAAGATAATAAGAAGAATCTCATGGCCATTGCTTCGAGCTACCAAGTTGAAAGCAACTCGAACGTGGATGAGAAGATCGTCTATACATGACTGTAGAAGGAGGTGAATCTGAGTAGCCTTCAGTCACATGAAGAGAAAGAAATGACCAAACCCTTCCATATAAAGATACAGGTCAAGAAGACAAAGATTGATGCTCCATTTGACTCAGGATCACAGAGGAATCTCATTGCAGTAGAGTTGGTCAAGAAGTTGGGGCTGGAAGTTCATGGTCATCCAAGCCCATATCCATTGGGATGGGTAAATAAGGATGCATAGATAAAGGTAACAAAACAATGTAAAATTATATTTGCTATCAATGTTGATTTTATTGATGAAGTAGATCTAGATGTGGTTCCCCTTGATGTACATGGAGTCGTGTTTGGGATTCCATACATGTACATGCATGATGCAATATTCATGAGGAGAGCCAACCAATATCGGCTCATCAAGGATAGAAAATCGTTCATCATCAATGCGCACAAAGGCAAGTAAAAAATTTCAATGGCAAGTGCCAACCAAGCTAAGAAATTGGTCAATTCTAGCAAGAAGTATGTTTATTGTTCTTACGAGAAAATCAGTTTAAAGAGGAATCAATAAGAGGCAAGGCAACCTTGGAGGGGTGTACCAAGAAACAAAAACAACAATTGGAGGAGTTGTTACAAGCATACAGGAATGTGTTCTAAGAGCCTAAAGGGCTACCACCTAAGAGGGAAGTGGAGCACGCGATTCAACTATTGTTGGATTTCCCCTTGCCGAATATTGGGTTGTACAGGCAGTCTGTTATAGAAGCAAGTGAGGTGAAGAAAAAGTTGCAGCAATTGCTAGAACAGGGTGTCATTCGACCGAGTACATCACCATGTGGGTCGTCCATCATCATTGTGCCAAATAAGAATGGGACTTGGCGGATGTGTATAGATTACAGGGTGTCGAACAAAATCCCGTTGAAGAACGAATACCCCCTGCCCAGGATAGATGATTTGTTAGATCAGTTGCCGCAAGCAAAATACTTCACCAAGCTGGACTTGAAGTCTCGATATCACTAAGTTCGAGTTAAAGAAGAAGATACCTGGAAGACCACCTTCAAAATCAGGCAAGGTTTGTATGAGTGGTTAGTCATGCCATTTGGCCTATGTAATGCACCAACTACATTTATGAGATTAATGAATGATATACTATGCCCTTCTATAGATTCATTTTTTATTGTCTATCTAGATGATATACTTGTATATAGTGCTACCTGGGAGGAGCATATTTCACCTTTGATGCAAGTGCTGGAGACATTGAAGAAGCACCAACTGCTAGCAAATCTCAAGAAGTGTGAGTTTGCACAACAACCTTTGGTGTATCTGGGGTATGTGATCGGTAGAGGAGAGCTGAAGTTAGATCCTTCCAAGATGGAGGCTATCATGAAATGACTGATGCCAACTAATGTTTCTGAGGTCAGGAGTTCAATGGGGTAGCATAGTACCTGAGAAAATTCATAGCCTTGTTTTCAGCGGTAGCAGCACCACTCCACGCCATAACAACAAGTGGTAAGAGTTTCCAGTGGGGAAAAGGTCAGCAAGGGCTTTCGAGGAGTTAAAGAAGAAGATTAGTCAAGCACCAGTTCTGGCATTACCAAACTTGTAGCGGCCTTTCGAAGTGGAGACAAATGCGAGTGGGTATTCTATGGAGTTGTCTTGATGCAGAGAGGAAGGCATGTATGTTACCATTCTGAAGCTTTTCATGGGGCAGTTCTTAACTACCCTACCTACGACAAGGAGCTCTATGCCATGGTGCAAGCTATGAAGAAGTGGAAGCACTATTTGATGGGACAGTATTGAAGAAGTGTCCCCAAGCTCTATTTTTGTCACAGTATTTGCAGGCCCAGAGTAAGCTACAATAGACCATGCATTACAAGTGGATGGGGTTTTTACAACAACTTCATTTAGTGATCAAGTATAAGAAGGGAAACACAAACAAGTTGGCCGACATGCTTTCAATGCCACCCACATCGAGGATTACAACTTTGGGGACTCTTATGCACATGGAGCCATTCACCCATGATGCCTACAAACAGACATATTCAGAGGATGAGGACTTCAAGGAGGTGTATCAGCAGTTGCAGAGTCAGAGTCATGTGCACGACAGCGATATCGCTGTTGACTACCATCTCCAAGATGGGTTACTCTCTAGGCTGGATAAGCTATGTGTACCTAAAGGTGAGCGATTGCAGTTGATTACAGAGGCTCACACCTCCAAGGTTGTATGGCACTTTAGTGTAGGGAAGACTGTGGCTAATTTGCAGAGGTATGTGTATTGGCTCAAGATGCAAGAGAAGGTAGCTAGGTTCATAAGAGAATGCATGCTTTGTTGTACCAACAAGCCTAACAATAGGAAACCGGGTATATATCATCCCTTACCTGTACCTACTCGTCCTTGGGAAAGCATTTCCATGAACTTTGTGAGAGGTTTACCGACAACTAGGAAGGGACATGACTATCTGCTTCTGGTAGTTGATAGGTTCAGCAAGATGTGTGTTTTGATGCCCTGTAAAAAGACCAGCAACGGGCAAGAAGCAACAAACATGTTCTTTGGACAGGTTTGGGTGCACTTTGTGATACCAAGGAGCATCATTTCAGATAGGGATACAAGATTTCTCAGTGCATTATGGACTACATTGTGGGAGGAGATGGACACGAAGTTGAAGAGATCTACAACATAAGAGATCTACAACATTCCATCCACAGACAGATGGGCAGACAGAAGTAGTCAACAGGACTTTGGTGCAGCTTCTAAGGGGATACAACCAGAAGCATCCAAAGACCTGTGATGAAAATCTAGTATATATACAACATTCTTACAACAAAGCAGTCCACAGTTCTACAGGAAAGTCCCCATTTGAAACTTGTTTTGGATATTTTCTGCCTTCACCATTGGACATTGCATATGGGAAGCAAGGAGCAGTGAGCAAAGATCTTACAAGAGATGCTTTGATGGCTGAAAAATTTATAGAGAAGATCAGGCAGATCCATCTACAAGTACAAGAAACTGCAGAAGTCCAGGAGAAGTATAAGGCCAGGCATGATCAACACAGAACAAAGAAATCATTCAGGGTGGGAGATAAAGTATGGTTACAGTTGAACTAGGAGAGGTTGCAGGGGCCTAGTATGAAAATCAAGGAATTGAGGTATGGTCCCTTTGAGATACTGGAAATGGTGGGTGATAATGTCTATCAACTTAGTTTACCACCATATATGCACATTTACTTAGTTGTGAATGTAGAGTTTGAGCCTTCTGTGCTAGATCAAGAAGAGGAACAGGTCCTACCTTTTGTGGAGGATTTGGCACCAGATGCTTAGGAGGAGTAGACATAAGATACAATTTTGCAGAAGAGGTTCAGAACTACAAGACAGGGGCAACGTGACCTTTCGCAGATTGGGTTGAAGGGACAACTTCCAGGAAAAGCTAAATGGTACACCAGAGAGAAGGTGGGGGAAAAATTTCCACACCTCATTCATTAGAAACTTTTCGGGACCAAAAGCCTCCCAAAATGGGGAGGTGTGAATAGGATTGGATCATTATATTGTTTGTCATCTATCTCGATGCATTTGAAATGGAAAAAGTGGAGGAATCAACTTACAGAACCATTTTTATCGGCATGACCCAGTTTGGCAAAACGGGGTCTGAAACCTTCCAAGAGTGTTTTGAGGCATCAAACAACGTTTTTTGGGGGGTAAAACTTTTTTGATTAATTCTCGCTCTATTCCATGCTATTCTACACACAAAGATATTCCCAATGGCGCAAGAATCACTTTAATCAGAGTCTATATGCAAAAGTTATGACACTTAGAAGTTGACCTTCTTGTTTTCACACCTATAGTTTGGGAGGATGTTGCCTCAACACCCATTATTCATAGAAAAGGGGCTAGCCACGTGATTATGATGTAAAATACTCTAGTTAAGAGTTGTTGTAATCAAAATTAACCACTAGTAGGCTATCAGGTTGTGTTATAACTGGGCCGCTAGGAGGAAGAGACATTCCATTCTTTCGAGAGCATTTTTTTCCATAGCTGAGCAAAGATAGCCAAGAGAGATGGGAGGTAAAGCATACAAGTATGATCTGTGCACTATAGCAGGCCACGTGCCATAGGCATTACTTCTTTGTGCCTGCAACCATATTTCCAGACAAAGAAAGAGAGCGAAGCTGCCTCACCTTCCAGTTGGGCTTTTTCCCAAAAGAGTTTCCCAGAGCATATCTTGTGTCTTATGTGTGTGTGTGTGTGATCTTATTTTGTCATTCTCTACTTTTCTGCATAATTTCCATTCACATGCATGCACTAATTACAGTTAAATCTACAAATCTAGAATTTTAATAAAACTGTAATAGTGTAATAGTGTAGAATATCCACGACAATTTATGGATCAATGAACACTTGCCCAATCCGTTAAGAGCAATACATGCATTAAATCACTTATTCAAAGCTCCCAAAAGAATTTCACATTACGTTAACTCTTACAAGAATAATGATAACCATAACATGCAGTAAACTAGTAAAATAACAAGAATGACATCAAAATTCGACTAAAATGAGAGAGAGAGTATATCCATCTCATCTTTGCATTAGAAAGAAGCTCCAAAGACAATAGCGAAAATGCAAACATTACAATGCATCAAGAAAGCTCCAAAAAGTTTACTCAACAAAAAGTGCGAAAAGCTCTTAAGAGATACCAATCCAATCCAAGTGATGATGAATGAGAGAGAATGTCTCTCTATTATTTATACAATCCTCTAAGGGATTTGAATGGCCTAATTTGTACTAATAATGCCCCTAAAATAAAATAATGGGCATAATAACAATACTTTTGGTGACAAGCCCACTAAATAGCTCCATAACAAAAAAAATAAGCCTCTCGACAGGGCATAATAATCAACATAATGAGTTGTTGGGCCATTGAGAAGGCCTAATGAAGTCCAAAGTGTGCCATGGTGAGAGAATGGACTCCAAACATAGTGGACAAGGGGCTGGCCCCTTGTTTTCCAAGCAAGTCACTATGGTGCTCCCAAGTAGGTGTGGGGGCACGATGACATCCTCATGGGTCTCCAAGAGAATTGATAATGCCTGTAAACCATCTGTAAGGGCTAGGATGATGACACACACCCTCCCTTTGTCTCCTACAGTGAGACACATCCTCATCTGGACCTTGGAACATTTGACAAGTGTATAGTTCAAGTGTGGAGCCGACTGAGCATGGTGAACCAGGTGCATCATCTTCATCCAAAAGGTGGAACACGAGCAATCAATGAGCAGTGTTGCGGATCCATCAAGTAATCTCTACTATGGTGGAGGCCCATGACTCTCAATGCTCACCCTACAAGTGCCAATGTAGCCCTCTAAAGGGCAAGGACCCCGTATAGGGAGACCAAGCCCCAAATGGAGACTCACCTGCAATCCTGCATAAGATCTACTGCGTTCCCTTTCCCACCAATACAACAAATCATTAGGATAATCAAGTAAAACAACTTAGAAATCATGGAATCATTGGGGCACTTCATGGTGGCATGCCCTCCCAAAGTGGGCTTTGGCATGTACAAGTGTCTCCAAGCTTAATAAAGGGGGTTAACCAAGGACCTATTAGGTGGTTTCAACTTTTAAAGGGGGTGATGTGTCCATGGTACATCCATCAGGTGGTAGGTGGGAAGTGATATAGTGATGGAATGGAGGGGATCAAGGGAAGGATCCAAGCCACATGTCATGGGGGCAAGGGTAGCTATAATGAGGGAAGCCCACGTTTGGGTATAGGACTGCAGGAGGGAGAAAATTGTGGTACATGAGTTACCCCGACCTTTGTTTTTCCACCCTTCTTCATATGCCTTTTGTCTTTGATTTATTTTTCTTCATAACTGCTCGGGGCTCCACGGTGATGAGAGCATGATGTGTAGTATATAGCAGTGAACACCCCTTTGAGGTGGGGCATTTCATTGTGCACCGGGAATTGGGACAATCATGGGTTCCTTAATGTGGAGGGGGCTCATCTAGGGCCCATAAGAACCAGGGTGATGACCATAAGTAAGGGGTAGAGCTCATGTTTGGCTTTTTCCCACATGCTGAATTTAAATGTCTGAGCCATCTTTTTCATTTTGTGGTACATTTCCTGTTGAGAGTGGGCAAATTTTTCTTTTTCCTTTCTTTTTAGCTGCATCAATATCTGAGGTATCGTTCTAGGCCTGACCCAAAGTGTGGGCAATGGGAGGGGGAGGTTAACCCCATGTGGACCTGGTGGACACATGTGGACCCAGATGGGAAAAATGATGAATGGGGCTAGAATGAGTAGAAGGGCACATTTTATATGATGTCGGGAAGCAGGAGTACACAACCAAAATCGAGATTTCCCATGTAGTGCCAACCCTAAAGCTAGTGGCCAGTAAAGGAGATCCCATGCAACTAGGATACAAGGCTAACCACCCAAATCGGGCAGAGGAGACAAGAGTATAGACCTAGCCCACTCTTTTTGCCAAAGCCCTCTAGCAATGTATGCCCAAGAGTGCCCATGATAAGTAAGGAATTTTACTCAACTATAACAATGAAAAGCCATACCTTTGGGGTCGAGAGGCCCACCTTCGAACATACAATCATAACATTTGGGCGAGGGACCACATGGATGTCTCAAGTGGCAGAGATAATGGCACATCGAGCTATCTGGTGGCTACAAGTTGCCTACTGAGGACCATCTAGGAGAAAAAATTTCTACTATACATACTACCCACAAGTGGTGGGTAACATCTGGCTCCAACTGGGACATGAGCTCTTGGAATGGTGTGCAAAGCTACTCGAATGGGAGGTCATGAGAACACCAACAATCTCTTGGTACCATTTACTTGTTACCTGCACACATCAAAGACCAAGCACACAGGGCAACATGTTTTTGTGGTGTCTTATGATCACCCATGGTGAGTATTAGGCCGTAAAACCAACAAGAAAATAAAATTTTATTCTAAATGCAGCTATTCTAGGATGATAATATCATATGATTTTAGTTTTAATGAGAAAATTAGCATGCAATGCATCCTACCTAACATGCATATTACATCAAACAAGTACTAAGTGTAATCATTGGGCCAATGCAACCATGACATTAATAGATCAATATAAAAACATTTTGCCCAATGATTAATTATATAGCAAATGCAAGAGCAAGTACAAAAACAATCATAATGGAGGGTCACCAGGGTGGGAAGTGGGAAAATAAAATGCCCATGCTTGGAGGATGACGGGAGAAGAGGGAGCAAAGGGATATAATCTACTCCACGAGATCCTATTCTCTAACCAAAAGATAAAGATGTCAACAATCAGGGTCGTAAACTTTTGATGGATGGCAACCTCGGGCATATCACTTACATCATGGTCCTTATCATTTATGTCATGCTTCATGGCCACCATAGGGTCATGATTAGTAGGAAAGGGAGATTGATGAGATGGAGAGACCCAATAAGTAGGTTGCTCACGATGATCACACTTGGGAGAGATGGAGGATTCCTCATCATTCGTGATAATGTAAGAAGGGTTGAGAAAAAGATCCACATGGGACTCAACTACAACCTGAGAATTGTGAGGAAAGACAAGGGTCCTATCGATATCTTCCTCATCGGTGTCATAGATAGGGTCCTTTTCGAAACGATTTCCACAAACCTCCCATTTCCTTCTTTAATAAGTAAGTAATTGTTGATATCAATGTTTGAAGGGGCAATGGGATCACCTTCTCCAAGGTCTTCAAAGGTTGGATCATCAAAGATAGCATCCTTGGAGAAGGTAGAACCTTAATTTCACTCTCTATAGACTCACCCTCCCTATCACATGTGCTTTCAGAATTATCATCATGCCCATTTTCACCATGCGGACCCAAGGAGGAGTCTCTTTCCCACCCATCATCTAGATTCCCATGGTCATGATGATGCTCAATGAAGGCTTCCTCTTGAATGTCTAATGCAGGGCATACTTGAAAATGTCTAAGAAAGCCTTCATAGAACTCCTCAATAGATGAGATGCTCATAGGTTCGGGATTATGCAACCATGAGTTATGACCATGGAGAGAGCTCATGAGCAATAATATAAGGACATCCTGGTGGACCGCTTTCTCCTTTGAAGCATGCACAATAAATCTTTCTACATGATCAATTACGGAGAGTGGATCACCATCAAATAGGGGCACCCCACATACCATCCTTCCTGTGACATAATTAGGGTGCCCAGGGATGCTAGTGATGTCCATAGCGGGAAAATCACCAAAGAAAGACATCCTATCGAGATATACATGTAAATTATATGGGAGTCGCCAGGGTGAATTTAAAGATGCCTAGAGAAATGCTTGCTTCACCCTACAAGCATTGATCTTAAAGTTCAACGAAGTACTAGGGCTTTGTTCTTCCAATGGAGTCGCCAATAATAATATATCAATGATGTCGTAAGGGAAACAAAACACACGTCTTGTGTCACAGACAACGACGCCAAAATATTATCGCTCAAACTCGTTAAGGTCATAGGAGTAGATCCTATAGAGTAACTACTGGGTCAAGGGGCAACAATGGAGCGATAACCCACTGTCACCTCAGCTAAGGCTCCATGTTCTTTACAGACTTTCATCGATGGGAGGAGACCCGGTATAAGAGGAATCACAAGGATGAGTAGATCAATGAATGGGTAGAGGGGTGATTCTTAGAGCCTATTCACAAGAGAGGCTCAAATAAATGGCTTATTTATTTGAGAAGCAAAGTGATGGACTCTCTAGGAAGGGCTAAGGGGATTCGTGAGTTTACATTTGAGGTATATGCTTCGACAAAAAAGTTCTAAGGATCCCGATGAAAGAATGGCTTCCAAGTAATCCATGCGGAATATGAGTTGTAGATTTGTGGGACCACAAAGAAGCCAAGTGGACCCAAACTAGGTCAAGGGTATGGAGTTGATCACTCAAAGAGGGGATTGAACTAATTAGAGGAGAGAATAGGATCAAAGGACTAATTTTCTTTTGAAATTTGAATGCAATGATCCAAATGAGGTCACTAACCCAAATCAACCTAGGGATAGAAATGATCCTCGAGGTTCCACCGCCATAATTGCTTGAAATTTGGAGGACCCCTTGAGAAGACCCCAACGAGTAGTGGACCAATTTTCAAGTTGTTTGAACTTTGGATGGCTATAAAAGATTTTACTTGATGCCCTAGGTGACCCTCTAGGGTTAGGCCTATAATTGGAAAGAGTGAAGAAAAGAGAGATGCATTTGACCACCAAGGGGATGCGAGGATCAATGCCTTGCTTAGGGGGCTTAATGGAGTCAAGATACACCTAGATGAAGGAATTTTGTGAGCTAAGGAGCCCTAATTAACTTTTGCTAGCCTACTTAAGGGCATCGATTAGGTAATTAGAGATTTATATTTCAAATTTGCCAGAGAGATGAAGTTTCGAGGTCTTTCAACCTAATAGGTGCCTCTAGGAACATTCGCCCAATCCCTCAAGAGCAACACATGCATTAAATCACTTATTCAAAGGTCCCAAAAGAATTTTGCATTGCATTAACCCATACAAGAATAATGATAACCATAACATGCAGTAAACCAGTAAAATAACAAGAATAACAACAAAAGTCGACTTACATGAGAGAGAGTATATCTATTCATCATCTTTGCATTAGAAATAAGCTCCAAAGACAATAACGAAAATCTAAACATCATGGTGCATCAAGAAAGCTCCAAAAAGTTTACCCAACAAAAAGTGTGAAAATATCTTAAGAGATACCAATCCAATCCAAGTGATGATGAATGAGAGAGAATTCCTCTCTTTTATTTATAAAATACTGTAAGGGATTCGAATGGCTTAATTTGGACAAATAATGCCCCTAAAATAAAATAATGTGCATAATAACAATACTTTTGGTGACAAGCCCACCAAATAGCTCCATAACAAAAAAAATAAGCTTCTCAGGATGGCATAATAATCAACATAATGATTTGTTGGGCCATTGAAAAGGCCTAATGAAGTCCAAAGTGTGCCATGGTGATAGAATGGACTCCAAACATAGTGGATAAGGGGTTGGCCCCTTGTTTTCCAAGCAAGTCAATATGGTGCTCCTAAGTGGGTGTGGGGGCACGGTGACATCCTCATGTGTCTTCAAGTGAATCGATAATGCCTATAAACCATCTATAAGGGCTAGGATGATGACACAAGCCCTCCCTTTGTCTTCTGTAGTGAGACACATCCTCATCTGGACCCTGGAACATCTGCCAAGTGTATGGTGCAAGTGTGGAGCCGACTGGGCATGATGAACCAGGTGCATCATCCTCATCCAAAAGGTGGAACTCGAGAAATCAATGAGCGGTGTTGGGGATCCATGAAGTAATCTCTACTATGGTGGAGGCCTATGGCTCTCAATGCTCACCCTTCAAGTTCCAATGTGGCCCTCTAAAGGGCTAGGACCCCATTTAGGGAGACCAAGCCCTAAATGGAGATCCACCTGCAATCCTGCATAAGATTCAATGCGTCCCCTTGTTCTCCAATGCAACAAATCATTAGGATAATCAAGTAAAAGAGCTTACAAATCATGGAATCATTGTGGCATTCCCTTCCATAGTGGGCTTTGGTATGTACAAATGTCTCCAAGCTCAATAAGGGTGGTTAACCAAGGACCCTATTAAGTGGTTTCAACCTTTAAAGGGGGTGACATGTCCATGGAACATCCATCAGGTGGTAGGTGGCAAGTCACATAGTGATGGAACGAAGGGGATCAAGGGAAGGATCCAGGCCACGACCCACATGTCATAGGGGCAAGGGTAGCTATAATGAGGGAAGCCCACACTTGGGTATATGAGTGCAGGAGGGAGAAAATCGTGGTACATGAGTTACCCCGATGTTTGTTTTTCCACTCTTCTTCATATGCCTTTTGTCTTTGATTGATTTTTCTTCATAACTGCTCAGGGCTCCAGGGGATGAGAGCATGATGTGTAGTATATAGCAGTGAATACCCCTTTAAGGTGGGACATTTCATTACCCACCAGGGGTTGGGACTATCATGGGTTCTTTAATGTGGCGGGGGCTCATCTAGGGACCATAGGATCCAAGGTGATGGCCATAAGTAATGGATAGAGCTCATGTTTGGCTTTTGCCCATGTGCTAAATTTGTATGTTCCGACCATCTTTTGCAATTTGTGGTACATTTCCTGTTGAGAGTGGCCAAATTATGCTTTTTCCTTTGTTTTTAGCTGCATCAACCTCTGGAGGGGGAGGCTAACCCCATGTGGACCCTGTTGGTGCCCCGTGATTTGCAATATTGGCAAAAAAAAATCTGCAGGGAACCACATCAAACCGCTTTGGAGTCCAAGGACCTAGCCTTCCTGGGCTCAGAGAGGGCTCTCTCTATGTTTATGATTATTGGATTTATCTTTATGCTCATGTTTTCTGATTTTAAGCTAGTTATGAAGTTCTGGGACTGTTTTTTTTGTTTGATTAATTGATTGATTGTTTCAGTTGAATAGATAGACTGTGAGAAGCATTAATCCATTGGGCTATGGAGTCATAAAAGGATTTAATTATACATCAACTCTGCAAGGGTTTTCATAGGGCAAGCTAACTATATCAAGTGGATTTTTTGAGTTTAGATGGAATATGAAATGACATCAAGTTGTGAATTCAGTAAAACTAAAGGGCAATTAAGAATCCTTTAACTATACTTCAACAAGAAAAGCTTTTGAGATAATTGTTTAAGAGGATCTAAAGAGCAGGACACGCGTGAATTCTTTAGCTAATATTTACTAAGAAAACCTTTAAGACAACAATCCAACAATCATAAAGAGCAGGATACCCTTGAATTCTCTAGCTATTACTTTCAGACAAATAAAACATTCAAGATAACAGTTCAGTGAAATTAAAGAGCAGGACACCCCTGAATTCTTTAATCAAACTTCAAATAAGGTCATTGAAATAATAGTTTAAGAAAAATTAAAGAGCAGGGAAAACCATAAATTCTTTAGCTAAACTCTATTAAGTAAACTTCAAAGCAACAAGCTAGGTGGAACTAAAGAGCAGGACACCCCTGAATTCTCTAATCAAACCTTGCAGAAGAAAACATAAAGATAATAGAAACAAACAGAATTAAGGTTCCCAAACAACATATCTCAATCTAAAATTTTTGTTCTATTATCAGAGAAATTTATGGATAATATGGAAAACAGATGAGAAACAAATGACAAAGAGGGATAACATCACCATTAACATAGCTCAAGAATCCTGTGAACGTGCTTGTATTACTGATGTCCAAAACAATTACAATACATTAGTGCAACAATCTCTACAACTCAGTGTCTAATCAAAATCCAGCCTAGCAATCAACCCAGCAACCAACTAACCAACCCATCAACAAGAATAATGGGCAATATATGCAGTATTTATCTGCAGATGAGGAGGTGATACTAATCTAGGGTCTCAGGCTGTAGTTATTACAGAGTAAATGTAACCTTGACCTTTGAGACCATGCAAGGCCCAAGGAAAAATATCACTGACTAACTTGCTGTAATAATAACTTTTGACTTAACTGCTGAGCTAACTTTAGGATATTTTTGACTTTTTGGCTTTTCATTAACTTTTACAATAACTTCTGAGTTGTTTAAAATATCTCTGACTGCCTCATTAACTGTGGTAGCTTGTCTTAAATCAAAATGTTGGTTGTAGGTGGCCAATGTGATTTGGCAGAAGTAATTGTTGAGTGCCTTAGTCATTCGGATCTGTCTTCTTCTTTGATTTGTTTTTTATTTGTCATTTAAACTCAGATTTGTCCTTTAATCTCAAATCTGTCTTTGCTATCTTTCTTTATCTCACTGTTTGATCTGCCTTGAATTATTGTAATCTCTTTCTTTATCCTTACTTATCTGCTTTATGTCTTGACCTTGTCTTTTAACCTTTTCTTTTGCCTTTAACTTTTGATTAAACCTTTAATCTCCTTTACCTTTCACTGTCATGGTTTCTTTAACTGTGCAGTCACCGTGAAACTTTCCTTTCTTCCTTACTCTGTCCACCGAAGAATCTATTGCTGCCTTTGGAGTGATTGAATGATCATCAATGGTCATGATCCATTGCTGTTTCTGCTTGATCTCCTGACCCTTAAATGAGTGAGGCTTTCTGGATCGTCACCTAGAGAACCTTGATTCAATAATCCTTGGATCTAGAAATGAAAATTATGCGTTCCTGCCATGTATAATCACCTGCACATTAAAAACAACTGTTAATTCAAAACTTGCGCCGTGGATAGAGTCCGGATATGGAGACTTTTTGGTTTTCTGCGTTTGTTTGGGGCTTTTCGGGTCTTTGAGAGATGTTGCAGGGGTTTACATGGTGGATCGAGGTTGATCGCAAAGACACAGGGCTTGTCGCGAAAGAACATGGCTTTGAAACATTCAAACGAGTCGGCGGTTTTGGGTTTATGGCGTGAGAGTGGTTTAGCGGTTTTCATGTGGGGCGTAGGCAGTGAGGCGGTTTACATCGCGAGGATGCGATACCATAGAGAAAGCGACGCATGGCATGACGGGACAACTCACAAACCGCCCATTTCGTAAGGCTCAAAGGTTATTAACCTTCAGGGTTTTGGATTTGCGATAATGATCATGGGCCGTCGGATCGAGAGTTGTTGATCCAACAGTGGTCGGGGTTTTGATCGTGGGTAGGTCTAGGAAGGTGGGTCCTGGGTTTTTAAATACAATGGTGGCTTTGAATATGACGTGGGGTCGGGGTATATAATAAAGCAGAGTGTTTATTATATATGCAGGGTTTTTGGAATGTGGGGCTCAGGGTAAGGTTTTTCAAGGGGAAGCACTTAATAAACGTTGGGGCTAGGGTTATATGAAGACGGGGGGTTTAGGCTTAGAGCGAGGGGTTAATGTTTATGGGAGTCGAGTTTTTTAATCAAATAGAGTTTTATTTAAAAGGGAGGCCCGAATAATATTAATTTCAAAAATAATGTAAAAAGGGTTTTTACATTGTTTTGAAGGAAAAAGAGGGGAATGAGTGATAAGGAGGGGCTAAATGAGGTTTTTAAGCAACGGGTGTGGTGTTTTGGGTAAAAATGAGGGTTTTGAGGTTTAAGCCTGGGTTTTTCAAAGCATGCAAGTGCTGGGGAAGGCAAAATGAGATATAGTAGATAGGTTAAATGGAAAATAATGAAGGCAGCGAGATTTTTGAAAAGAAATGATAGTGAGGGAAAGTTATTTTTAGGAGATTATAGAAAATCCATAATCATTTAGTCATACTATAGAATACAGGAGACTAACAGTGGCTCTAGCTAGGGAGGGCATCTCTTTTAGGAGGTGTCAAGAACCTCAGATCTCTGGCTTTCGTAGATCGGTAGCCTGCTTGGTTTTAGCTGATTTAAATTCTACCATTGCTGATCTGCTACAACTTTTGTAACTGTGATCTTCAAAAATTGACAAACCATGTTTGTTGCAACTTACTTCTGCCTACCCATCATCTATTTCAGCATTTTTTCTTCATTCTTTGAGTGCATTTAGACTTGCAAACCCTTGACATCATTTTTCTTTTGAAAGCAAACTATCTATTTCTACCCTTATAACTTCCAAAGGCTCAGATTAGACTGATGAGCTCTTTTATTCTCTACCTAATCTACTTATTTGTCAAGATTAAATAATTTGACAAATTTTCATTCACTATCTATCAACGTGAAATTCAAAACATGAATGAATCAAGATTAAGCAATTCGATCATCATGAATTGTGGCATTTTGGACAAGCTGCACAATATTATTTTGCAAAAAGTAAAATAAAGTGAGGGTTTTGTTCTTGAATCTTTCATTGGTCATTCATCTCTCCTTTCTTTATTGGTTTCAGATTTAGATTTGGAACTAATATCATCTTCTATCTACCCACTGATAAGCCAAGTTTAATCAGCTTGGAAAATCTTCATTTTCTAACTTATCAGCGAAAATTCAAAATTTGTTCAATCATGATTAGGCTGTATGATTGAACAAGACTTCATTTAAGTAGTGGCATTTGGACTTGCACACTTTCAGAAATATTATTTTTTGGTATGGGGCTTACCTTTTTCTTTTATTTTTCCTCTTTTCTTCTTTTCTTTATTTTTTTGTATCAATTTTTTTGAGATATTTGTTTAAGCAATGTATGTATAATGAAAAAAAACTTTAAACTGAGATTCTTAACTGAAATTATGCTTGAGCATCTTGTCATTGACAGGACCTCCAAACAATTATGTTCCATCCATTTCTTGTAGGAAAAATGCATTATTACCTCTTGCAGAATGGATGATGTATGGACCTTTTGATAAGTTATCAAATTTTCCATGCTTGCCTTTGGACTCTCTTCTTGAATCCCACCTCGGCACTTTGTCTCCAATGCTGAAATCATTTGCCTTGGTCCTTTTGTCAAAGAGCTTCTTGATGTTTTCCTGCACTAGCTTTGTTCTGTTGTACACTTCTTCTCTGGTTTGTTGCAACTGAACAATGTGGTTTATTCTTCTTTGTATGTCATTTTCTTCAGACTGCACCTCTTGAATGAGCTTCATTATTGGCACTCCTAAGATTGTTGGGAAGACTGCATCTGTTCCATAAACTAGCTGATAAGGAGACATATCAATTGATTTCTTATTTGTTAGCCTTTTTGCCAATAGTGCATGTACTAGCTCGCTGTGCCATGATTTCGTGTTTTCCTCCAACAACTTTTTAATGATGTTCACCAAACTCTTGTTTGAAGATTCAACCAACCCATTACCTTTAGGGTAGTAAGCTGTAAAATGCCTCAAATTAATGTTATGTCTGCGGAAAAAGTCCACCATTTTCTTGGATTTAAAAGCAACAACATTGTCAGTAATGATTTTCCTAGGACAACCAAATCTAGATAGAATATTGTTTTCAAGGAATTTGATAATTACTAGTCTGTGGAAGTCTCGGAAGGGATGGCTTCTATCCACTGTGTAAAATAGTCAGTGGCAGTAAGGATCCATTTATGCTGGGCAGAGGAGACAGGGTGGATTTCTCCAATAAATCAAGACCCCATTGTTGAAAATGAGCTTCAACAGAGATTGGCTGTAAAGGCAATGGAAGCAACTTTCTTTTTCCCTCAAATATTTGGCATTTATGGCAGGAAATTACCATTTTGTGGATGTCTTGGAAGAGGGTAGGCCAATGGTAACCAACTCTAAGGATTTTATTTACAGTGGTTTTCCAGTAAAGGTGGCCTCCACATTCCCCTTCATGAAATTCATGCATGATCCTATCAACATCTTCTTCAAGCAAACATTTAAGCAATACACCACCAGAGTTCTTCCAATACAAAACTTTGTCTAGAATGCAGAAAGTTACAGCTTTTAGTTTCAAGAATCTGGCCTTTGTTTTGGATAAACCAAGAGGAACATTTAGATTAAAAAGCACATATAATATATTAGTATACCAGGGTGAGTTCAAAAATGCTTCCTCAATAGGTGGAGTCGCTAGCTCCTCTTGTTCATCCAATGAGTGAATCATATTGATGTTCAGTGCTTGAAAATTTGTTTCAGCCATGAGTTTAGCCAGTCCTTGCCCTTGATTAGCTTGGTGGGTTTGATTTCCAGATCATATTCTAAGATGACAGCAATCCACTTAACTCTTTTTCCATCAGGATCTTGTGTAAGTATGTCTTTAACCACTGTATGAGGCACAAATGCAATGATGTATGAATGCAGGATGTACACTCTGAAATATTTTAGTTTTTGACTAAGACAAAAGCTTGTTTTTCCATGATATTATATCTCAGAGGTGCATCCCTTAATGCTTGGCTGAAGAAAGCTATGGGCTGCTCCTGTCCTTTTATGTTTTTCTGTAGTAAGACAGTAGCAACTATGTGTTTTGATGCAAAGGAGAAAATGAAGAAATCTTTGGTGAAATCAGGGCTGATTAGAACACGTGTTTGGGTAAAAGCTTGCTTCACCAGATCAAAAGATTCCTTTGCTTCTATGGTCCATTTGACTCATGTTTATCTTTTGAGCATGTTAGTAATGTTTCTTAAGAGTTTTGCAAGGTTTGGTATGAACCTCCTTAAAAAATTTATCTTTCCAATAAAAGACTGCAACTCTTTGATATTTCCTGGGTGACTGATTTGCAATATTCCTTCAATCCTCTTTGGGTCAATCTTGACCCCTTCTTCAGATATGATATGGCCTAAAAGATTTTCTTCTTGAAGGCCAAACAAAGTTTTCTTGGGATTCAAAGACAGGCCATACTTTCTGCACTTCTCAAAGACCTTTCTTAAGTGGGCTAGGTGTTCTTCATCAGTTTTGGAATAGACAGTGATGTCATCAAGATATATTACAATGAAGTAACCTATTCCTTCTGAGAAAGCAATGTCCATTGCTCTTTGGAAAGTGGCTCCAGCATTCATGAACCCAAAAGACATTTTAACATACATGAAGGTGCCCCATGGTGTGGTGAAAGCTGTCTTGTATTGATCATCTGGATGTATCAGCACTTGATTGTACTCTGAAAAGCCATCGAGCAGAGATATTCTTTTGGAGCCTACTACCCTTTGCAATATGTGATCCATTTTTGGTAAAGGGTAGTTGTCCTTTAGGGAGGCTTTGTTTAAATTTCTGAAGTCTATACAGAGCCTAATTTCTCATGTCTTCTTCCTCAATGATACAAGATTTAAAACCCATTCTGAATATCTGAAAGAGACTATTATTCTAGCATCATACATCTTCTTTATTTCTTTCTCAACCAGTGGCAGTTGGACAAGTTTTATTCTACGTAATTTCTGTTTAAAGTGCTTCTGGTTATCTTTGAGTGGAATCTTGTGTTGAATTATATCTGTATCATATGACTTCAAGTCTTCATAGCGCCAAGAAAAAACATCACTAAATTCTTTGAACAACTCAATATATTTTTGTTTTATAGGAGCTGGCAGTGTCTTTGATAGTTTTATCATTTTGGGTTCTTGTTCACTGCCTATATTGCACTCTTCTACATTTGCTTTAGTGTATTCCATCTTTGGCTTCTTAGCAACATCATTAAAATCAAAAAGTTCCTCTAGAGGGACCAGTCCTCTTGGCAAGGTGTTATCTCTGAACTGCGACACTTCAAAGTCTTCTTTTTTTGGATCTGCACTCACTTTTGTCTCATGTGGCTCATCTTTTGCTAACAGATTTATATCAACATCATTAGGGGGCTCTTCTTTGTAAGTTTGTTCCTTAGCAGAGTAGTCTTCCTCATGATCTAAGTTTGAATTTGGCATTTCAAACTCATTTTTGGACTGCAGGAAATCTTCAATTTGTTTGTCACCTTCAAAAACTTGCCAATATTTTATATTATCAGGGACTGCTGGTCTGTATTTGACTTGTACTATGTATTGTTTGTTATGATAAGGTTTTTGACAAGTACTGGCTGCAAAGGCTAGACTGTTGGTTAGGATATTTTGATTTTTTGGGACAAAGGCAAGATCATATTCTTTGAATGTTCTTAGGAGGTCAGGGGCATCATTCTTATATGCTCTTAATCTAGGATGCTTAGCTGAATATTCATCCTTAATCTGCTTAATAACTAGCTCAAAATCCCCATGGACAAAAATCCTTTTGGCTACTAATTTCTTGAGTAATTGTAGCTCTAGGAGGAGTGCCTCATATTCTGCTATGTTATTTGTACATTGGAAGTTCAATTTATATGAATGACCTTCTGCATGATTGTTCTTAGTGTTGTGTACCCAAACACCTGCTCCTGAACCAATTTTACTACAAGAACCATCAAAGCTCATGCTCCAAAGAGGTTCAATTTTAGGTTTACCATTATGTTGATCATTGTGGTTGCCACCATGTTGGTTATTATGTTGTTCATTTTCTATTTGGTCTGACTATTCTAACTGTTCTTCCTCTTTTTCAGTTCTTTGCTCATTTACTGGTACTTGTTCATTAATGTTTCCATCATTATAAAGGATAAATGAATCAAGGTCTGTGTGGATAGAATAGAGAGGGGAGTTATCAGGCTTTTCTTGACTATTGACCATGTATTTCATATGGGTTTCCCTATATAGTCTTCTTGGTTGACTAAAGACAAGTATGGTAGCATAGGTCATGTCCATTTGGAGGGTGCCTTGAAATTTAGCTCTCCATGAGCGTGATAAGAGCATGCCATATTTAGAGGGAATGTCAGCCACTACAATATCCATTACTAGGCTCTTGGCTGGTATTTGTGCTACATTAACACGAAGATCTTTGATTAGGCCTAGACATTTAACTCTATTGGAATCAAAAGAGTATAAATCTTTGTATGGTCTAGTTATCTCAAGGCCTAGTCTTTCCATTACTACCTTTGGCATGAGGTTATGTGAAGCTCCTGAATCTAACATGACATTGTGGAGGATTTTATCATGAATGTTCAGACTGACATAAAATGGAGGTACACCTCCCTCTTGGAATTTACCTTCTACTTCAGGTCCAAACAAAATCTTAGGCTTATCATCATTTAAATTTATAGAATCAGAGTTTTCTCTTATGTTTAAAGCTTTCAAAGCTTGGGATCTATATACATCTTGGCCAACTAATTCGGTAAGAGGTATGGAGATTTTTATCTTGGCAATTTCATTCTCAATACTAAAGGGTGTATGTGTTTTTGGCAGATTTAAATCAATTTTATCAAACGTTGTTTTTACAGCAATTTCAGCTTGCTGTTTTGCACTAGAAATATCAGTTAGATTAGTTTTGTTAGGGCTGATATTTGATCTACTAGTGCTGCTTTGGTCACCATTATGTTGGCTGTTTTTGTTTTTATTTTTATGAGAACTTTTAACCATTGTGTTTGAGGTTTCTGCTGTCTTTTTAGGATCATTTTCAGGAGCCTTTCTAGCAGAGATTTCAGGGTTTTTTCTCTTGGGAGTATCTTGGGCTTTCTTGCTTTTGAGGTCATACTGCCTATGTACTTCCATGATGGCATTTTCGAATCCTAGTTTATAATCTTTGGATTCTAGGCATTCTTCTCCATTTGGGGTAAATATGCCTTGTTCTTCCTCAGTGAGGAAAAAAGTATCCTCATTGTTTACTCCCATTAGATTGATTTGACTTTGTTCTGGTTCTTCAATAACTCCCTTATCCTCATCAGCATAGTTTTCTTGGAAAGGAGGCCTGATTTGCTGGTTAGGTCCTCTCTGTCTTATTTGAGGGGGGTTTCTTCTAAAGTTTTGGTTTTGGTTTTGATTTTGATTTATGTTTTAAGGAGTTGTTTGGTTTTCTTTGGGGTAAGCTCTCTCATTCATGTTTATTCTCTCCATCATCCTTTCCATAGTTCTAACAAGGTTATCAATCTTAGTATCAGATGTGGAGGCTAGAACCTCTTCCCTATATGTGACTCTCTTTTCATTTTTCATTCTAACTCTTTTGGCTATATGTGACTCTCTTTTCATTTTTCATTCTAACTCTTTTGGCAATCAAATTTGCCTCCACACTTACTGCACCCCTCTGCATATCTTCTAATGTGAGAGGGTCACTTTCTCTTAGTTGGTAAGCCATTTCTGGGTCAAAGCCATCTGAAAATTTCATTAGGGCTAGACCTTGTGGAGGTTTCATGTGTGTAGGGAGGGCATTATATACACTATTGAACCTAGTGTAGTACTCTTGGACACCCTCTCCAACGTTTCTCTTGATGTTTTCATACTCTGATAATATTTGGAGAGGGTTCTTCTTGACTTCCCATTTATTTAAGAACAGTTGATGAAAAGCAAGGAGGCCATGTACACTATTAGGGGTTAGGCCTTTAAACCATTTTCTTGCTTCTCCCCCTAAGCTTTGGGCAAACATTCTTAGTTTAACAGTTTCATCATTTTTTTCTTGTCTGTCAAAATAGTCATTCATTCTATCCACATGTTGTTGAGCAGTTGTAGAACTACTTGCATCATACAAGGGAATCTTGGACTGATAATCCTGTGGTAGAACTACTAAAGGCAATGGTAGAACTAATGGGGCATACCAGGTTGCCATGGCTGGGGGTTGGGGAAACAAAGGAGGGTTTATAAAAGGAGGTGGAGGGTTAAATGGAGGAAGGTGAATAGTGGGTGTATGAATGGGGGTCGAGGTTAGTACAACAGGATTTTGCTCTAAGGTGGATGTGTCTAAAGTTATCTAGGTTATCCAACTCTGGGATCTAGTCTTGGACAAACTTTGTTCCAGGGGTGAGCTAGGTAGGATACCTTGCAAGTCTTTATGGTTTTTAGGTAGGGAAATTGCTTTATGAATAGGTCTGCTAATGGTTGGGTTTTTAGATCTAGGAGATTTCCTTAGGATGTGCTCTAGATTGTCAACTATTGCAGGAGGGTTTGGGTCCAGATGGGATCTGGTACAGATTCTTCTAGAAGCCAGAATTTGGACCCAAGGTTCAAAAAGGTTGAGAGTTTTATAACAGTTTTGAAAACAAACCAATCTAAAGAAAGAAAAATACTTTATTCACAAAGTATTTTGATTGGGTTCTTTTTGAGGTTTGATGATATCAGGATTTCTCAATAATTTTCCCAGTGGAGTCTGTAGAAAACCAATGGAGTCAACAGGCCTACTGAAAACCAGTGGGGTTACCAGGTGGATGATTTTTAACTGTCTTTAGGCTGGCTGTTGTCCACCATCAACAACCAGATACTAGTCTTGGCTAACACTTGATTCATCTAAATTTGAATGGGGTTTCTAAGTCCTTGAGGGAATATTAAGCTGTTTTAATAACTCAGTCCCTAGTATGGTCTCCACTATGTTGGTGCCCCGTGATTTGCAAGATTGGCAAAAACAAATCTGTAGAGAACCACATCAGACCGCTTTGGACTCCAAGGACTTAGCCTTCCTGGGCACAAAGAAGGCTCTCTCTATGCTTATGATTATTGGATTTATCTTTATGCTCATGTTTTATGATTTTAGGCTAGTTATGAAGTTCTGGGACTGTTTGTTTTGTTTGATTGATTGTTTGATTAATTGATTGATTGTTTCAGTTGAATAGATAGACTGTGAGAAGCATTAATCCATTGGGCTATGGATTCATAAAATGATTTAATTGTACATCAACTCTGTAAGGGTTTTCATAGGGAAAGCTAACTATATCAAGTGGATCTTTTTAGCTTAGAATCTAGATGAAATATGAAATGACAACAAGTTGTGAATTCAGTAAAACTAAAGGGCAATTAAGAATCCTTTAATTATACTTCAACAAGAAAAGCCTTTGAGATAACTGTTTAAGAGGAACTAATGAGCAGGACACCCCTGATTTCTTTAGCTAATCTTTACTAAGAAAACCTTTAAGACAACAATCCACCAAATCCTAGAGAGCAGGACACCCCTGAATTCTCTAGCTATTTCTTTCAGACAAAGAAAACATTGAAGATAACAGTTCAGTGAAACTAAAGAGCAGGACACCCCTGAATTCTTTAATCAAACTTCAAAGAAGGCCTTTAAAATAACAGTTTAAGAAAAACTAAAGAGCAGGGCAAACCACAAATTCTTTAGCTAAACTCTACTAAGTAAACTTCAAGGCAACAAGCTAGGTCGAACTAAAGAGGAGGTGTTACACAACATTTTGTCACCGCCCCTGCAATCCCTCGCCCCGCATATTGGAGGGTCTTTCCCGTGACCTGTGAGCAGTGTCATACTCTGCAAACACCTTCTTTGCATCCTTTTGCATAAGGACATCATTTCTCCTGTTGAACATTTCCTCAAAAAGCACACAAAAACCTATGTTTTGGCCTTGGCGTGGGTAGCCAGTTCACCCCTCGCGCCAATATGGAGGATTTACAGTAGAGCCCGTGCCACCTGGCACTTTGTCTTAGTATTGTGCCCATGCCAGCTGTTTTAGGAATTATTTTTAACAAAAAGAGGCCGGAGTTTCCTTCTAACCACCTCAGGGATGAGTCACAGGAAGTGGTTAAGTTGATGAGCCACAGATCTCCCTCTTTAGGTAGTGGTTTCCTCCTCCCATGGAACACTCCTTGAAGATAGGTCTCCCTTCCATGATTATAGGGATCCTAACCTCTCCCTCTCTCTATATATAAACAAGCCTTATCCCCTTATGAAAGCTAGCTAAACAGATAGCCAAGAAGATGAACTTGGAGAAGAGATACTATAGCTGAGTAATTGCTATTGAGAAGGTAGAACCAAGGAGAATTCCATAGAGAGAGCCCCGTCCGAATTCCCGACGAGCCTTTGTGAGACGCGCTCTACTGGAACCTTGTTGGAGGAGACCGCAACGTCGAAGCTTGGTTGTACTCTTCTTTTCTTTCATTAATATACTCGACTATGGTGTTGGTTCCATCATTGTGTTATGTTGATCATTTAATGCAATTGATTTAGTCTTCTTCGACTAACTGATAGTTACGAATGCAAAATAGTATGTTATATATCGTCGTTGTTTCTTGTGTGTGTGTAGGTATCCGAGCGTGAAAACGAGCGGATCGTGATCTGTCAAACCAAGAGCGAGAGGCAGCCACTCTTTCCGACGACAACAACAGCGTAGGACCTCCGGTAAGTCATCTATCGAATCTCCGTCCATTCATCAACTAGGAATCGATATTACAGCTTGTTTCGTTTGTGGCTAGACTCACTTTAGGGCTAGTGGGATCGCCTCTATCTGCAGAAGGGATTTACCCCACCAACAATAGGACACCTTTGAATTATCTAATGAAACCTTGCACTAGAGGGATAACATCACCATTAACATAGCTCAAGAATCCTGTGAACGTGCTTGTATTACTGATGTCCAAAACAATTACAATACTCCAGTGCAACAATCTTTGCAACTCAGAGTCTGATCAAAATCCAGCCTAGCAATCAACCCAGCAACCAACTAACCAACCAACCAACAAGAATAATGAACAATACATGCATTATTTATCTGCAGATGAGGAGGTGTTCCTAATCCAGGGTCTCAGGCTGTAGTTACTACAGAGTAAATGTAACCTTGACTTTTGAGACCATGCAAGGCCCAAGGCAAAATATCACTGACTAACTTGTTGTAATAATAAATTTTAATTTAACTGCTGAGCTAACTTTAGGATATTTTTTACTTTTTGGCTTTTCATTAACTTTTACAATAACTTTTGAGCTGTTTAAAATATCTTTGACTGCCTCATTAATTGTGGTGGCTTGCCTTAAATCAAAATGTTGGTTGTAGGTGGCCAAAGTGATTTGGAAGAAGGAATTGCTGAGTGCCTTAGACATTCGGATATGTCTTCTTCTTTGATTTGTTTTTGATTTGTCATTTAAACTTTGATTTGTCCTTTAATCTCAAACCTGTCTTTGTTGTCTTTCTTTATCTCACTGTTTGATCTGCCTTGAATTTCTGTAATCTCTTTCTTTATCCTTACTTATTTGCTTTTTGTCTTGACCCTATCTTTTAACCTTTTCTTTTTACTTTAACCTTTGATTAAACCTTTAATCTCCTTTACCTTTCACTGTCATCGTTTCTTTAACTGTGCAGTCACTGTGAAACTTTCCTTTCTTCCTTACTCTGTCCACCGAAGAATCTATTGCTGCCTTTGGAGTGATTGAATGATCATCAATGGTCATGATCCATTGTTGTTTCTGCTTGATCTTGTGCTCCTGACCCTTAAATGAGTGAGGCTTTTTGGATCGTCAGCCAGAGAACCTTGATTCAATAATCCTTGGATCTAGAAATGAAAATTATGCATTCCTACCATGTATAATCACCTGCACATTAAAAACAACTGTTAATTTAAAACCTGCGCTATGGACAGAGTCCGGATATGGAGGCTTTTTGGTTTTCTGCATTTGTTTGGGGCTTTTCGGGCCTTCGAGAGACGTTGCAGGGGTTTACATGGCAGATCGAGGTTTATCACAGAGACACAGGGCTTGTTGTGAAAGAACATGGCTTTGAAACATTCAAATAAGTCGACGGTTTCGGCTTTATGGCGCGAGAGTGGTTTAGCAGTTTTCGCGTGGGGCATAGGCAGTGAGGCGGTTTACATCGCAGGGATGCGATACCATAGAGGGAGCGACGCGTGGCATGACGGGACGGCTCATAAACCGCCCATTTCACAAGCCTCAAAGGTTATTAACCTTCGTGCTTTTGGATTTGCGATAATGATCGTGGGCTGTCAGATCGAGAGGCGTTGATGCAATGGTGGTCGAGGTTTTGATCGTGGGTAGGTCTAGGAAGGTGGGTCCCGGGTTTTTAAATACAATGGCGGGTTTGAAAATGAGATGGGATCGGGGTATATAATAAAGCAGAGGGTTTATTATATATGTGGGGTTTTTAGAATGCGGGGCCCGGGGTAAGGTTTTTCAAGCGGAAGCACTTATTAAACGTTGGGGCTAGGGTTATATGAGGACGAGGGTTTTAGGCTTAGAGCAGGGGGTTAATGTTTATGGGAGTCAGGTTTTTTAATCAAACAAAGTTTTATTTAAAAGGGAGGCCTGAATATTATTCATTTCAAAAACAATGTAAAAAGGGTTTTTACATTGTTTTGAAGGAAAAAGAGGGGAGTGAGTGACAAGGAGGGGCTAAATGGGGTTTTTAAGCAATGGGAGTGGGGTTTTGGGTAAAAATGAGGGTTTTGAGGTTTAAACCTGGGTTTTTCAGATCATGCAAGTGCTAGGGAAGGCAAAATGAGATATAGTAGATAGGTTAAACGAAAATAATGAAGGCAGTGAGATTTCTGAAAATAAATGATAGTGAGGAAAAGTTATTTTTAGGAGATTGTAGCAAATCCATAATCATTTAGTCACACTGTAGAATACATGAGACTAACAGACCCAATGGACACATGTGGACCCAGATGGGAAATATAATGAATGGGGTTAGAATGAACGGAAGGGCGCGATGTATATGATGTTGGGAAGTAAGACCACACAACCAAAATTGATATTTCCCATGTAGTGCCAACCCTAAAGCTAGTGCTCAGTAAAGGAGATCCCATGGGATTAGGATACAAGGCTAACTACCCAAATTGGGCAGAGGAGACAAGAGTATAGACCTAGCCCACTCTTTTCGCTGAATCCCCCCACCAATCTATGCCCAAGAGTGTCCATGATAAGGAAAATTACTCAAATATACCAATGAAAAGGCATACCTTCGGGGTCGAGAGGCCTACCTTCAAACATACAATCATAACAAGTGGGCGAGGGACCACATGGCTAGCTCAGGTGGCAGCATAGATAATGGCACATCGAGCTATCTAGTCGCTCCAAGGGGTTACTGGCTGTCAGCTGAGAACCATCTAGGAGAAAAAATTTCTCCTATACATACTACCCATAGGTGGTGGGTAACAGTCCTCTTAATTAAATGCTAGTTCCATACCCTCATACATGACAATCTCCAATGGAAACGTTGTAATGCCCCCATTCCTGAAACCCTGAAAACTGTTAAGTTTCCCGTATTTTGAGTGGGATCTAAAATTCTATTTTCTCCATATGAAATCCAATGAGGTCGAACCACTCTCTAACACCCCGAGTCAATTAATGGTAATGTTGAAAATTTAATTAATTACTTTAAGAATTTAACATTACCATTAATAGCATTAGTAGGGCTTGGACAAATCCACTTCTCAACACTTGGAATGTAATGTCCCCAATTTTTGGATTTCCTTGTGATCTGGTTAGAGGGGATTCCCACAACTTGTGTTAGCTAGTTTGTAGGAGCAGGATTACACCATTGATGGACTCAGAGGGTTTTGGAGGGGTTTTATGGGTCTAACTAGGATCGTTTGCCATATTTCATCATTGGGATCAATTCCGCACAATTCGATCTTGGTTTCATTGCATTCTGATGATTTCCATAAAATAGAGTTATTATCAGACATATTTAAATTATTTATGCTTAAGGTGCGATTTTGGGTTGATTACATGGAAGAACACCTTAGTGTAATAGCTTCTTGGAAATAGAATGAAAAGATCTACGAGACATGATGTTAAAAAGGGGCAAAAAGGGTCAAGTGAGTTATATAAAAAGGTAAAAACTGTGGCAAAAGGGTCAAGCGAGTTATAAAAATAGGGAAATGAGGAGTCTCTCATTCTTACATTTGCTCACTTGAAAATTAGAATTTTAGAGAGCTCTTTAGAAAGAGTCTAGGGTTTTTGAAAACCGTCATTCTAGTTGCTTGTTTCAGTGTTAAAACTATACACCTTAGTCACTGTTGGAGTGGAATCATTCAGATTTCGACATTGGACTTCATTGTTAATGGAGATGAAAACATTGATAGAAATGGAGAAGGTATGAAGGTGTTATCAGTTGATTTTATAATTTGTGTTTGAGTATTATCTATTTTCTTTATACAGGCCAAGTTATCACTGTGTTGGCTTGTGCATTGGGCCAAGTCTATTTGCTGGTGATTGTTGAGCTATATCGGGCCAAGTTGCCATAATCGTTTGCTGAGTAGTGGGCCGAGTTTGTTCTGTTGTTGGGTAGCCGAGTTCAGAGCTTCATTGGCTGAGTTTTCACTCTTAAAGGGATGCCGAAATTCCCTCTTTCTTGCTAGTCGAGAGCCCTTGCTTGCTGGGTGTATCTCTCATCCATTGCTGGCCGAATCTGAGTCTTTTTAATGAGGGCAGACAACAATATTTTGATGGGGTCAAGTAACATCCTTGGCTGGCCAAATTCGCTGTAGGAGTAATCACTGTTTTGTGGGCTGAGTTCCATCGTTTCTTGGGCTGAGTTGGCTGCTAAGTGCGTGCACTGTGGAGATATTCCATGAGTTATTTGGACCAGATTTGAAGGCGGAACATGTATTGTTATCACTGCCGAAGCAAATACTTATTTGCTGGTACCTTTCTGGGTTTTTTTTATCAGTCATCTATAGCCATGTATCCTATGTCACAAGGTTCGTCAAACTTTAACCTTGAGGTTCGAATTTTGGCGAACCTTAAAAAGTTGAAGTTTGGCGAACCTCATCAAACCTCATAACCATTGACCAAGACCATAAATCAAAACTCATAACCTCATGTCACATTTCAAGCTTGTAATTTATCCTTGCAGTTTCCATGTCCGTGATAACATTTTTTTATGTTTACTAATGTTGATTTCTTACTATTTTCTCCTCTCTCTCTCTCTCTATATATATAGACGAACCTAATGGCGAACCTCATCCGAACCTCATCAAAAATTCGAACTCAAACTGAACCTAATCATTGCCGAACCCGAATTCGAACCCGAACCATGTGACAGGGTATGTATCCATCAAAAGTCTGCTGATATTTCTTGTTGTATTCCCTTTAATATTGCAGTGGCTATCTTTGTCAGTGGTATGTACCATTTCTAGGCTCTATATAAATTAATTACTGCTGTTTTGAAGTATTTTCAGTGTGTTTATTCAGTACTGTGTATATTTTATTTGAAGAATATACAAAGAAATGCACCTACAACCATGAACAACATACAAACTGTCTGACAAAACTAAGAAAACTCAGAAATTTTAGTGGGAAAACTGAGATATTCCTAGGGGGGTATCTTACATGGAATCCCTTCTAACATTGCTTAATTGCTCTTCCCTGCACTCCAAAACCTTTGAGAGCTCCAAAATTGTGACTGAATTGTGTGAGAATGAGGCAATAAATCGATTTCAGAATGTTTTTTTCGCAGGACACGTCCCCAAATTTCGGGACACCAATACGGCTCGTGTCCAACACCAATCAAACTTGTGTCCTATGATTAAGACACGAGTCAAACTCATCTCAGACACGTGTTGTGTCCGACAGAAAGGACTCGAGACACGGGGAGGAGGGGGGGGGGGGGGGGACATATCAGGCAACTTAGATTATGTTTAATGATGGTCCTTTTAATCCAACACGTTATAAATTGAGTTTTCACTATTTTCAAAATCAACGTGAGTTGATGAGAAATGCTACTGTATCAAATATTTTTCATTGTAAACTGGCAAAATAAACTTATTTATTTATTTTGTGATATCAGAGAATGAAATTCACCAACATATGAAGGGTATAGTATGAGAGCATTGTTCGTTTTACCAAATTGAAATCTACATTCTGATGTCACATTAATCTATTAATAAACAGTCGATAGAAAGTTTTTGAAGGACGGGAATTCCAGAGCTTATCACCTTAGGTTAATACTTGGTAGTTCTGTATCAAAATCTAGTCGTTTAAACAGATAAAGACCCTCGAGTTCATACAATTTTATCTTACAAGAATAATATCCTCTTGTGCTCCTGCTTCCCTGCAAATATGAAATACTCCATGTTATGTTCTTTAGGTGCCACTTGAATTTTCAGTTGTGAGAATGAGGTGTACGAACAATATTCCTAATAAATGTCTCAATGGACATATATGTGCTATAGAGCAACTTGAAAGGGAGAAACCCGTTCTTTCAATGTGTATGTGTGTGTAGTTTCTTTTGAATCTATCAGTTTTTAGCTTATTAATTGCAGACCAGGTTTTGTTTTCCTTTTCATTGACCAGATTTTCATGGTTATCACACGTGGACATGTAGGCTACATATATTTGTGACACACATTTGAATTAGTGTGAACTTTATCTTGCAGGACATATGGGTTCATATTAACTGTTGAAGATCTGTCTCCAAATTTAGGTGTCTTTTGGTGAGTGGAAAAGTGTCTTTTGTTGATAGTAATTTTTTTGGGTTCAAGAGTTCCAATGTAGGCTTGTAATTTCAAATGAACACTGTATTATGTTGCAGGTACTTCTTCACGGAGATTTTCGACTTTTTCAGAGTTTTCTTCCTTTTGGTCTTCCATGCAAATATTTTGTTCATGATATTACCATTGACAATACGCCTCAGCCATCGGCCATGTTTTCTTGCCTTCATCTTTGTTGCCATTACAGCAATGCTGAAATCTTATCCTTCTGTAAGTATTGCATATATCCAACCTTCCCTCTTCTTCTCTTTAATGCAAACATTGATGCCTGTATAGAAGCAAGAAATGTGTCTTATCAGAATGCTTGCAAGGCATAGATGATGATGGAGATTAGGTTTTTGTTTTCCTTTACATTAAGAGGATGTGACTCAAAACCTCTTTTAACTTTGAAAACTATAGGTTGGTGACTCTGCACTTTACCTTGGCCTCATTGCTTTGTTCATTAATGAACTTGCAGGTAAATTGCACCATCTGAATAAGGGTGTATTCACTCTGACATTTATTTTCTCATGATCTGCAAGAGTTATAATTACTTACAATTATAACATCTTACTTAATTCTTTTGTTTTTCTTTCAGAGAAATGGGACCTCCTCGTTTTTCGATATATTTGCATCTAACATTTTTTGAAACCTCAAAAAACTTCTGTGCAGGGATGCGTTTCTCGTTCTTCCTTTTGAATGGATTTACTGGGATTGCTCTTTTGAGTCCAGTCATGTACAACCTTTGGATTTGGAGGGTCTCTCTCTCTCTCTCTCTCTCTCTGCAAATATGCATATGCTTTATAACATTTGCCTTAACATGTAACTGCAACAGGTTACCTTGTTCCAGTTGTCATCGCCGTATGATAAGAGAGACACTCATGCTTTGGAAAAACTTTTTGTCCTGTGTGATATCATGTTTTGCTATTTAAAGTTGATCTAAGATGATCGGTGATCAGAATAAATCCACAATTATGTTCTGTTGATATCAAATTGTTACAACTGTTTTTTGGGACATGCATCATTACATGTGAACTTTGAACTCATGAAAATTCAAGTGACAAACGTCTCCATCTTCACAGGGAACTGGAAATGCAAACTTCTATTTTGCCACTGCTTTGGCCTACGCCTGTTTTGAGGTGACGCTTAAACTGAAGCTCTAGCTCCCCATTTAGAGGTTCTGCTAAAATACTAGAGGTGACATGATTTTACTGATAACGTTTGCATCTATTTGATCTTCTTTTGCAGCTGATTTTGATCGTTGAAAGTGTTGGCACAATGCTTTCCTATGATAGATCTCTTCGGAAGCTACTTACTCTAAATACAGTGCATCAAACGGGTGATACCTGAAACGAAATTACAGGTTATTGCTTATAAGAGCTTTCTTTTGGGATTGTCTACCACAATTTTTTCTCTCTTCAAACTCCAAAAGAAATTATTTTTTCTGGAGGATCTTTGGTCTTATCCTTGACTACTTCACTTTTGAAAAATCTCATATATATTTTGCATTGAAAGGCAATTTGCTAATTTCGTTTGGAATTTTTTTCAGATGTAGTTATATTCTTATCAAAAGGTTTTGCAAAGTGTAGAGGTGAGGAAAACGTGATAATTTTCTCTTTTGTTCAGAAAGCGTGTTATGCATTTGCTCACAATTGGATGCCACTTGGTTAGAACAAATACTAACTGGGATTTCCTCATTGAATCGCAGGGTTATTTCTATCTTGATATTTGATGTTCATTATTCATCATGTTTTGATGATTATTGATGATCAAGCATGGTGAAAATATGACAGCCTCATAAATGCTGAGACTAAACATCATTTAGCTTCTAAAAAGGAGAGTATTTCATAGTGTTTTCTAATCCCAATGTTGAAGATTCAGGATACATCTGAGATTTTGTATGCGACTTGGGATTCTTAGGATGTAATAGACATGTGGAACACCTATCTCAAACTCATTATCTTTGGAGCTTTATTTGACCCTGCATGGGATTTATTATTTTTTATTCGATGTAGTCGAGGCACATTGATGTTGTAGCCTGATATACTGGTCGTTCTTCCAAAAAATATCAATATGGACCAATACCGGATTCTATATCGATGCTATTTTACACTCTTTAAAAGGTGCAGTAGAAGTTAACGTTCTCAATTATAAGTTATCTAGGTAGCTTTATATGTACAACTTATATGCATTGAGACTGATTCTTAGCATGGTGTTTTCTATCACCTTGTAAATGAAAACGGTCAGCATATAAATATGAAAAGAAGAAACAACAAACCTGGTTTGATGCTCCCAAGGTACCGAATTCTATGATCACCATTGATCAATATGGATTCTAAAATTGTGAGAATTTTAAGATGGATTCTATCTATGCATAATACTAAGCAAGATGGTTCTAACTTCTATTGGATTTTCATCTCTGAGTACGGTCAATCAAGATGGAGTCTAATGTCATTGGAATTCTAAGAAGTATTTTAGTACTAGTCGATTGTTGAGCCATATGTAAGCAATTTTATAGAACAATCACATGCCTCATTTCACTTACAATGACAAAAGAATTTAGTTGTATGGTCTTACTCGTATATTTTCATGTATCACTTTTCACTTCTAGATTTGGCAATTCATACCACCTCTTTCCTTTTTCTTCCTCCTTTCTCACAATCCGCCATGTGTTATATGTTAAATTAAGTAAAAAGTGCAGTTTAACAACACTTAGTCATATTTATAACTTGTGTGGAAATACTTGTGTGAATATTTTTTCCTTTAAAAAATTTCGCTGCTTTCCACACAGGCCCCATCCTCCCCACATATTCTTTTCTACATAGATTCTTTCCCCCGCACAAGTTCTCCACATATTGCACAATGGTTTGTCTTCGCTCTCCACACTCTGCACAAAACATTCTCTTGCACAAGACTTGTTCCACACTTAATCGTTTTATGATGATTATAGTGCCACCTTTGCATGTCTTTACCTTTGCACTCCCAAATAACTCTTTTTTCACTTGGTCAAATTTCAAGTTTTTTAATTATGTGCCTTATGCACTTCTTTAGGGTCACTTATGATTCATTAATGAGATTCAAATTCACAAGGAGAAAGGTAGTGATTCAGGATTAATGTGGATTAATTATCTCATTTTCCCATGAAGCATTAACATTTTCAATTAGCCTCCATTTATGATATGTGCATGTCCCATAAAAAATGGTACACGATGAAGTAATGTTTTAGTAAATGATATTCATGAATTAAGCATTTAAACAACCAAAACTCTGTAATTCATGAAGTGATAGTCACATGTATATCAAAGTGCGTAGGAAGAATAACGAGCATGGTAATTATAAAAAGAAAAGAGCCTTTTGGTGGAGATACTATCAATACCCTCACATATCAAGATAGAAACTTCCATTGGTCTATTGCATATCATTGTTTCTTGAATTTAAATTTATAGTAGAAACTCCAGTAGAAGATTTGGATGATTGATTTGGTAAAAGTTGGGTGTGTAGTTGAAGTATTTGATTTAAGGGAGATCATTTCTTAGTCTATTGAATGATTTGATTTGAAGAGTAGAACAATGTGAGTAGGAGTTGAAGAAAAGAATCAAGTCTTGTTAACTCCGAAAGTTTTCAAAATGATGCTCCGACTTCCTGACCCTAATAGATGCCTCAAGTTTCTTGAAGCAAATTATTTTATGGATTCCCAAGGTGGCGGTTTGAATTTATTAAAGATTTTCCTTTCTCCATGAGCCCAAATGTTAATGGACCTTGCAACTATTGATATATCTCTATTCATGAAGCTATATCGAGATCTTTCATGGTTATTTGAATGCTTAATGGGATGAGAGTCTACATCTCACATTTCTACGTTAGTTTTATATGTTTTGTATTGTTCCTTAAAAATAAAACTATATTTGATTGGGCTGAGGTAATCTCGAAAGTGATGTCCTGCCAGCGGACCAACTACTTCAAAGTTGATTTTTTATGCCTACATATCGTGTCATGGTGGTTGCTTACTTTAATGTGTTTGAGGGATTTCCTTTAAGCAATAATTAAAATTTTGAGAAAGAGTTTATTCAATTCTAGTACCAAATTCTCTAGAAACTTAAGACACATTTTCAATTCTACCTTGTTTGAAATATTTTTTTAAAGAATTTAGAAATATGTTAACTGGAGTAGAACCATCACTAATAATTTAGGAGGTAGAATATTTCCTCAAAGAAAAAGGAATGTGTTAAGAAGGAAGCTCATACTTATATCATATCATACGAATATGAATGCAACCCTTTCCTTCTTCCTACATTTGTTTGTGATTGGTATTTTGTGTTGAAAATGTAATTAGTGTCGCTCTTCTACCTTGTTCAAGATATTTTTTTAAAGAATTTAGACATATGTTAACTGGAGTAGAACCATCACAAATAATTTAGGAGGAAAAACATTTCCTCAAAGGAAAAGGAATTAAAACCCTTTTCTTCTTCCTACATTTGTTTGTGACTAGTGTTTTGTGTTGAAAATGTAATGAGTGTCGGTCTTATTAATTTTTGGTCAAAGCATGTTCTTCATGATCATAGAGTCAAAAGAGTCAAAAAGAAAATTATTCCGAGTCAAACAAAATGTGCTCGAGTCATGTCCCATTTGGACATTTATAAGAAAAATAATTTTGCATTTTTGTATTGAGTCAAAGTCCACCAAAAATGGTCAAAGTCGGTCCTCCTTGGGACAAGTCGACTTGGGCCTCCAAGAGCCACCTATTCGACCACTTGGACAACTATATATAAGAAGTCAGTTCAACCGATTGGAACTCATCCATTTGATCTACAAGAGACATCTGAAATCAACAAAGGAAGAGGAGTCAAGTCAAGTCAAAAGAGAGAGATCATCAAAGGCAAAAGCAAGCGAAAATTCCAAGTTTGACTAAGAAGCGGCTCACACGTGTGGTCTAAAATTTTGTGTACAGGGCCGAATTTTTATGAGGTTTCAATAGTGCCAAATTTTGGCCTCCTAGTGTAGGACTATAATTTTAGTACATTGACCAGTTTGACAATTTTGATTATTGTTGACTTTGACCAAAGTTGATCAACTTTTGGAGGTGACTTGGAGTGTAGAACTTTGATATTTTGGTGACAATTTTTGAGTCTTGGTCTTGGTCTTGGAAGTCTCGTTTTGATTTGATTCTATAAGAGAAGGATTGGTTGGGGTTTTCCCCCTTGTGGGGTTTTTCCCTAGCTTGAAGCCTGATTCTTTGTCTCTTGTTTCATTGTGATCTTTATATGTTCTTTGGAAGACTGAATATTGTGTAATTGCTTGATGAATAAGACATAATAAGGAATTAGACATAATAAGAGGAATCAAGTTCATACTTCATTCTACTTGGTTTCTCAACATGGTATAAGAGCTAGGAAGATCAAAGAGCAATCTTCCAAGGAAAGTTAGAAGGTCTGTTCAAGGCCTATGAGGTAGTCAAGCTCATCAGTGGAGGAGCACTAATGAAGAAGCCATAGCACAGGAAATAAAATTCTAGGCATCTGAATCCATCCAAACGTGTGATGACAATTTTGAGTAGTCCGAACTTGTGGTAGCATTTGTGAATAATCCAAATATGTGGTGGCTTGATACAAATCTATGAAGGACAAATCATATATCCTATCTCCTATGCATAACCAAACTCTGTGACAAACAAAATTTTGTGGTTTAACCTGAATTATGTGGTAACAATTGTGAGGAACGCACCAAACCTGTGAGAGTACTACAATAAATCCTAATTGCTTACAAGAGGTCCACATCTATTCTAGGAGGCTTAGATTGTGGTGGTACCTTGTGAACAAAGGTATGCAACCATGCTGGAGGCCGAGACTGTGATACTTTATGAATTGAAGTCTGCACTCTAATGTGACAGGAGATCGTTGTGACAACCCACTAATTCATCTGAACTTACAATGAAAACATTTATTTAAGCCTCTATGAAATAATGGTATACAGAATTTTTATAAGACTATGGCACTACAATATGTGACTTTCTTAAAGGAACCTTTCATTGATTTCTTGTGGGCAAACCTGAGATAGAATTTATAAGAGCAATTATTGCTTGGTGAAGAATTGAGTTGACACTTAAATAATAAATCTACAGTGCATACTTGTGGCTCTATACCCCTACAATTCTTTGCAAGGAATGTGACTGTTGAAATGTGGCTATCATTGATGTCAACCAAGCAGCTCTAAAAGATGACTGACCTTTGTTGATCAAAATGACATGGAAAATCATGGTTTCTTGCGTCAAGACCACCCTTGTTGGATTCTCCTCCATACTGATTCCGACGGTATGTGCCACGCCACTAGAGCCCTTAATTTGAGAGATATGCTTGTTCAAAGTTGAAGCCCCACCTTGTGGTCAAAACCCCTAACAAATGGTTGATGTGGCAACTTATTATTTGGAAAAATCATGAAGTCAAAAAGGTCATCTTATTAAGAATAAATTCAATATTTTTTGGTTAAGATATCTTGTCAAGGGCATCAAAAGTTGAATTAAAATCAATATTGAAGTTGGCCTAAGGGTATCAAGGGATTTTGAAATTTGAAATTCAAATTACCCTCCAATTCAAGTTGGTTCCAATTATTTTCCTCCTTTTTGGGATTTTGGCCAGCCCTCTCTAGCACTAGAAAATGAGAGTCAATTTCTCTCTAAAGGCATGAATCAAATGCACATCTAAGTTTGTGAGCTCTGAAATATTTTTGGCCCTATGGAGAAGAGGCTAATCTAACGAGAAGCCTAAAGTAATTTTTTATCTCTGTACTCTTTGATCTCTGATGAACAATGTGGGTTAATGGCTTATGTTTCTGTGTTTAAGGGTTTCATTGGCTTGTTTAATCTTTGCAGGTGAATTCACTTTAGATCAAAGGGCTAAAATTTGCTCCAAACACATTCCAAAACATCATTGTGCCTGCGGTCATCAAGTTTTGAGCAAAAGGGAATGATGGGCACTCGCACTTATGTTTCCAGTGGCATGGTTAAACCTTGATTAGAGCAGACTCTTATGTAATAAATTGAGCAGTCTAAATTGTATTTAAGGCACAGTTTAAAGACAACGTAATTATGACTCCTGTTGTTTTCGACATGTGAGAACTTTAAGTGTATTGAAGTTAATCTTGAAGAAGCTTGAGCCTTCCTATTGCACACTCGAGAACAACAATCCAACAATATCACACATGTGGTTCTAAATTTTCATATGAATGTCTGAAGGTTGTGAATCTGAGGCAACTAATTGAATAGCCTACTCGTTCTTACTTTGGTGTTGCCAAACGATGCCAATTTGTGGATTAATTATTTCGTTGTCTCATTAATAGTTTTGCTGGCATGCACAATCATTCACATAGCTAATTCTACGATGTTTTGTGGTATGGTTCAAGCCTTTTGTTTATGTGCTTAAATTGTGCAAAGACTGACCTATATTTGAGGATTGTTTTATGTCACAGGTATCGTAGAAATTGTCTCAATAATTGTGACTACTATTATGGAAAAAACCATGTAGCCCTATTATTCTGATGTTTTGGCCTAGTGTAATTTTGAAGCAATTATAGTTGCATGTCTCTTGTTTTACTTTGATTTGGGCCCTTCCTTAAAGGTTCCACTGGTTATGTCTCTTGCTATGAACAAATACTTGAAGACTTGTTGACTAGTTGACATATTAAATGGTGGTACTAGATCAAGGAAAGTCGTAAAGAAGCACTTGTAAATCATAAGATTGAGGTATGTTCAAATTACAACTTAAGCTTGTTTATGGAATACACATGGTATAATAAACCTTGAGAACAAACTTTCTATTGTCATTGAAATTTGAACTTGGGCAAAGGTTTCTTTTGGTTACTCTTCGGGTGAAAATTTGAAGTTGGGTTACACTTTTTGCCCTTTTTTGAGAAAAAGTTTTCATTTTTTTCGCTTCTTCAACTTTCTGCAAACTATAACAATTTTTCTATTTAGAATTTCATTTTGCGATAAAAAAAAGGTTGTCAGAAATTTTGTTAGCTTTTTATTACTTATTTTTTGAAATTTTTTTATGCAGATTTGATATGTCAACTTAGTGTTTCTTTGAGTGTGTGTTTCTTAACAATCAAAGGATTCATAAGAAGTCATGTTAATACGCAATGTTGTATTCATTGAAAATTTGTGTTTTTGAGAAAACAAAATGTGTTACAACAATCTAGACAGAGTCTACTTTCGTTTCGTCATATTTACAAAGCCAATGGATGCATATCATAATTACTAAAATTATTTGAACTGGTCCAATATGAAAAAACTGCATATTTTGGATATGTTTTGCGATGCAACAAATTTCTTAACATATAAGTTATAAACTAAAAATCTAAAAGCTACCCATTAGAGACGACGAACCAATGTAATGCCCCATAATTTTTTCAATTTCTTTTACAATGTATTTTGGGAGATATAGAATTTTGATTTCACTGAATCACAATGACCCTCAGAAATTGTTTGCACCCATTTTATTAGAAAATTAATTAAAATTAGTAAATGTTTATGAAATTCCATAAAAGTTATATTTCCTGAAAGTAGATTCAATTTTGAAAATGTTTGTCTTGGTTCCGACAATTAATTCAGAATGCTTCATTGAGTTTAATCAGTCCAAAGTTGCAGAAACGTCAAGCTGCGTGACTGGTGACGTGCTAGTTCGGCCGAAATTTGATTAAAAGTTCGGTCGAACTATTTTTTGCACTAACGGCCCATTAAATCTAACAACTTAATAGTTCGGCCGAATTATTTATCGAAGTTCAGCCGAACTTTTAATAAAAGTTCGGCCGAATTGTAATCTAATTTTACGTTGGCCGGAAAATTTCGCGGCGCTCCTCCTAAAACACATTTCGCGGCAATATAAATTGCCGCGAAATCATTCATAATTTTCGCACATTTCGCACATTTGATTTGATTTTATAAAGGTCTTGGTTTGGGTTTGAAGACATTTCTTGGAGGTTTGAGCTTAAGGGCATTTCTTGGAGGCAGACCAATTTTGTAAAGAATTGTTTTGGGTTTAAGGACATTTCTTTGAGATGGTTTGATTTTTGAAAAAATTGTTTTGGGTTTAAAGAATTTTCTTGGACGTACATTCAAAGGACATTTCTTGGAGGTATGTGATACATTTTTTTGGATGTTTTTTTTTTCATTTTTTTTGAAAGTATGGATTTGTGTTTAATTTCGAATTCTTGAAGACGGTTTGATTTTGCAAATAATTGTTTTGGGTTTAAGGAATTTTCTTGGACGTACATTCAAAGGACATTTCTTAGAGGTATGTAATACATTTTTTTGAGTGTTTTTTGTGCTTCATTTTTTTTGAAAGTATGGAGTTGGGTTTAATTTCGAAAAGACATTTTTCTGAAAGTATTTTTTAAAGTGTTTTTTTTTTTAAGTTGGCATTTTTTGAAGTGACATTTTTTTAGAGTGCGTGTTTTGAGTTGAAGTAAATATTTTGAGCTTCGTTTCATTTTTTAAGACATTTTTTTCTCGAATTTTTTAAAGTAAGTGTTTTGGATTGGAGTATGTATTTTTTGCAAAAACTTTAAAATGATTTTTTTTTTTTCTAAATTAAATCTTTTGTGATGCTTTTTCTAATTGAGTTATTGTCTAATTTTTTGAACTTCATACTCTATTATCATGGGAAATTGAAGGACTAGTGCGAGAAAATATGATCGAAAATGAGACCCTGAGGAACGTAGAGAAGAGACGAGACAATCTCGCAAAAAAAAGATAGAAACCCTCTCAAATATTGAAGGGGAAAATCAACCTCAAGCAGAAATTGAAGCAGGTATGTAAATGTAAATATTATGATCTATTGATATATTTAAAATTTTCCTAGTGTAAAATGTGAAACTTAATTTTTATTTGATGAACAAATTTGAGTTTAAATATTTTTTTTAATGTAAACAGACAGAGATATTCCTCAAAACATTGATGATGAGATACAAAATTTTGAAAGAGAAAGTAAAAGAGGTATTGAACCAATGATTAAAGATGGTGAAAATATTGAAGGAAATTCAAATGAAGAAATTGAATCACAAGGTATATATATATATATATATATATATATATATATATATGAACACATGCACGTATTATTGAAATTATACATATATTTATTAATTTAGTTATTTATTGTTCATATGTAAGTTTATTATGTACTATTTTTTCGAATATGTACAGATGAAATCAGTGTCGATGATGAGATGTTAGAAAATGTTGACACTCACAAATATGGAGATAAAAAACCTGACCATGTTATATGATATCGTGTTAACTGCATTTTTGAAAAGTATTTTTTAAATGAGCGGGTGACAATTCAAGCTCAAATGTTGAAAGGTCTCCTATTGTTAAGGAAAATAAAAGAAGCTACGACACTACTGGGTATTCGAAAATCAACCAAAGATAAAAAAATGAAGGAAAATGTGATACAAAATATAAGTAGTACTATAAATTCAATTAAGAAATATAGAGATAAAAATGTTTCAATTGTACGTAGAGGAATACGTATGGCAATGGTTTCATCAAGTACTAAAGAGAATCGTTTGGTAACATCTATGGCACGAGCATTAGGAACCTCGCGAAAGACTTTGCACAAACATCGGAAATTTCGGCTGCAAGTAGATGTGAATGATGAACTCGCTTGTTGGTGAGCTATTTGTAGGAAACCATACAAAGATAAACTTGGAGAAAATGTTAAAAAAATAATATATGAATATTGGAAGAACAATTCACGTGCTTCGCCAACTGCAAGGCATGTAATGCGAAGAAGAATAGCACGAAATCAATATGAAGAACATGAAAAATATTTCTTGGAAACCACTCAAATAGAGTTATTCAACAAGTTCAAAGAAGAGAATCGTCAAATTCATGTTTCAATCAGTGCTTTTGTTCAACAAAAACCATGGTATGTAAAACCTATCACCGTATGCGACACTTGTTGTTGTCATTATCATGTGGAATTTGAGTTATATTATGACACATTCTTTGATTTTGGTAGAACATTATGGAAGGATTCACCTCCTCCTTCCACTATCCGTGATTTCATATCTCAAATTCTATGTGAAAGAGAAAGCGATAAACTATTTTACAAAAAGAAATGTGTTGGTAGTAAAAAATGCGATGATTGTGGAAATTTGACTAAATTTTAAAACAAATATCGTATTGATATAAATGATCAATCATTTTCCAACATGAAAGTGAAATTGAAGAGATATGAATATATCGGTACATCGATTCAAGGTGCAAATAGTGTTAAAAGAATTGAATTACTAGAAGAAGAAATTTTTGTGATAGACTTTTTGAGAAAGTTTGAGGCAGAAATTTACAAATACACCAAGCATTCCTATAGAGCTTGGTGGTAAGACTTGCAATTCAAAAAATCTCGTGAATTTTTTCCACTAGGGACCATTTTGTCAGTGATTGATTTTGCAGAAAAATACACATTTGTTCCACAAAAAGAAATTCAAAGTGAATACTATTATTCTGACCAAGTCTCCATGCTCGTCCATATTCTATATAGACATGTTGAACAAAACGTCGATCATATAGAAAGCACGAGTGAAAATCGACATATCATTAAAGAATATCACTTTTATATCAGTGACGATCATACACATGATACATATTTTGTACAACATTGTTTTGGAAAAATTTATGATTCCTTGAAAAATCATGGAATAACATTCAATGAACATTGGATATAGTCAGACGGATGCGCAGGTCAATTCAAATATGCATGATCATTCTTTTGATTGTGTTGTCTTCATAAGAAAACTTGCATTAAACATTGTTGGAATTTCTTTGAGACTGGCCATGGAAAAGGAGAACATGATGGTGCAGGAGCATGCATAAAACGAGCACTTCGAAGATATCAAATGAACCCCTTTGCAAGCCGACTTGTCAACGCTAAAGAAATTGTTCAATGGTGCATCGTTGTTCTAAGCCATGAGACTAACCCATCAAGGGAAGTGCGAAGGTACATTCAATTTAATTTTTATTGGAAATCTAATTTTAAACATTGTGTACATTTATCGTGCAATGATTATCTTTGATTGTATTTTGATAGATCATATTTACAAATTCTTCTTTTAATTTTCCATATAAAGGTTTTTCTGGCATATTGGGATCGAAGACGTAAATAGATCAATTGGAAATGACGTTGAAACAATAAAAGAGCCTCGAAAATTGCATTCAATTAAAACAAAGTCGTCCAGAAATGTGTTTGCATTGGATAAAAGAAAATATTCTTGTTTTTGTGATGTTTGCATAGAAAACACAAAATCCAATGACGTTTGTGAAAACAACATGTATGTAAAAGATTGGAAACATACAGAGCGAAATACAAAGGGAAAAATGTATGTTGCAATGTTTGAAGAAATGAAATCAGAGGAAACTACAATATCATCTGATGGTGATAGAGTTTCTGATCTTGTTAGAGAAGGTAACATTTGAATTTCTTTCTAATGATTTAAAGATCTAGAAATAAATTTAAATATGTATAATTTTGTTTAAAAGCTTGTTTTATTGTGCAGGAGATGTTTTTTCTATAATTGCATCTATTGACAACAATGAAAATGTTAAGTATTATTTGATGCGTTGCACTGAACGAAAAATGAAATTATTAGAAAACTATAATGATCACGGATTTCAATATGACAGAGGATCTATTATACTGAAAGGTTATTTTTTCAAACAAACTAATCAAAGTGAGGACTTTGTTTACTTTGAAGACTATGAACCTGATTCCATAAGTTGTCAATATAGTCACTTGGTGTGTGCAGCACGCATAAAGTTGATAGAGGTTCAATCAAAGAGAAAAACGAAAGTTAAGAAATGGAAAATGTCAAAATCCGATCATGAACGTATTATTGAAGATGGCATTCCATTGGAATTTTTTTGATTGAATTGCCCAACAATTTATTCTCTTTGGATTAAATTTGTTTTAGAACTTCCAGTACACTTGAAACTAAAAATTGAGCTGCTTATGTTATTTGTGCAAGTGTTTGCACATGTACAAATTGTTTTGGTACATGTGCACGTGCTCTAGTATCAACTGAAAGTATCAAGGATATATACATGTGCATTGATGAAAAATGTTACATGTATCAAGGATATATATATATATATATGTTCTAGAATGCAATTAATTGTTCAAGTAGTTTTACTATGTGCATTGATGAAAAATGATTCACGTGTACTCAATATATATGTTCTAGAATGCAATTAATTGGAACTAGTTTTTCTTATGTGCATTGATGAAAAACTAGTTGGATTTTCTGGTAAAAAGTATCCACAATGTAAATAAATCATCCGCAGTATAGTTTTGTACGAAGATTCCTTTCAGACAAGAGACTCGGAGCACTTCTCTGACTTTTGGTGGGATTTGACCCACATCTCTATTCCTGATTGAAAATCTAGTACAAAATTTGTTTGTCCAATGGTCGGATATGTTCAATGTGCATTGATGAAAAATGTTACTTACATATTGGATATATATACATTCTAGAATGAAATTAATTGTTCAAGTAGTTTTACTATGTGCATTGATGAAAAATTATTTAAATGTACTCAATATATATGTTCTAGAATGCAATTTTAACTAAAAGTAGTTTTTCTATGTGCATTGATGAAAAATCATATTGGATATATACACGAACTTAATGTGCCCAATTTTTCTTGTGAGCTTTTCTGGTAAAAAGTATCCGTGCAATGTAAATAAATCATCCACAATATAGTTTTTTACGAAGATTCCTTTCAGAAGAGACTCGAAGCACTTCTCCAACTTTTGGTGGGATTTGACTCACATCTCCATTCCTGATTGAAAATCTAGTACAAAATTTGTCTGTCCAATGGTCGGATATATGTTCTATGTTCTAGAATGCAATTAACTGAATGTCATCAATTTACCAAATTATAAATCAACAAGGCTACCTATTTGAGTGCATTAATGACATTGACCCAAATTCAACAAACATATATATGTACTAGACTTATATTTCCAATCAAAACTAAAGGGATAATTTGTACATATATCTACTTCTTTAAACTCTTTTTTCAATTAGAGCTCAATTGATACATGGTTAGTTGCATTGAAAAGCTATGTTCTTCCTATTGGAATTTTTTTCATTCAAACAAGACTACATGTAGAGATCAAAAGCAATCTTAAGATTCCAAATGTACTTCAACCATCCAAAACTTGAGTTTTAAAAAATTTCTGATTAAATCAAAAAAATTTACAAGTCACATAGGAGTCTTCTATCTAAGCCAAATGTAGATTGAAACCATCCAAAACTTAGATCAAAACATTTAACATTATATCAAAACATTTAACATTTAACATTAAATCAAAATTAAAGGGATTTACATATAACTACTTCTTTACTCTTTTTGATTAAATAAAAACAATACTTCACATGGGAGTCTTCCATCTAGGCCAAATGTAGATTGAAACCATCCAAAACTTAAATAAAAAAATTAACATGTTATATCTTGAAACATTTAATATTAAAGCAAAATTAAAGGGACTTACATATAACTACTTTAAAATCTTTTTGAATATATCAAAACAATACTTCAAATAGGAGTATCTTCCATCTAGGCCAAATTTAGATTGAAACCATCCAAAACTTAGATAAAAACATTTAAAATTTAAATAACATTAAATCAAAATTAAAGGGATTTACATATATACAACTACTTCTTTACTCTTTTTTATTCAATCAGAATAATACTTCACATGGGAGTCTTCCATCTAGGCCAAATGTAGATTGAAACCATCCAAAACTTAGATCAAAACATTTAACATTATATCAAAACATTTAACATTTAACATTAAATCAAAATTAAAGGATTTACACATATATAACTGTAATGAACATAATATACATAGCGAGACCCGTTTCCTGGGTTGCCTAACTAGCCAACACCAGAGGGGGTATGAATAAAAAAAACAGAAAAGGGACTACACATAACCGAGTAAAATCTAAAGAGGACCTGACATTAGGCTAGCTATCGATGTGTGTAGGAGGATTCTCCTCCACAATTGGACAACCGTAGTCCTCTGGATCATCATCTACTCCCCTGGAGTGCTGGGAGGAGTTGTCGTTGCTCGCGTCGTCACTGCTAGAGCTCGTCGAGGTGGATTTGACTGGAAGAGCTGCCAACTTTCTGGTGTCCTGGAGTTGATGGGCTGGGATGGTGGAATTTCTCCACCGCCTCCTGGAACTAGAAGCACCTTGATCTTGCGGCTCCTCTTGAAAAGAGATGGAAATGGTCATCGTAATTCGCGGTTTGACCATAGCACTGGTGAACTTAAATTGTGCTTCATTGCTTTCTGGAGGAGAGTGGCTACCTGTGACATGGATGGAAAGAGGAGGGCGAGAGCCAACACTCCTGCCCCCTCCATCCCTACCCCCACCTTCCCTTCTGCAACGTATCCGTTGTTTACGCATGGGGTCTTCCATAGGCCAAATGTAGATTGAAACCCTCAAAAACTTAGATCAAAACATTTAACATTACATCGAAACATTTAAAACATTTAACATCAAATCAAAATTAAATGGATTTACATTTAAAAAACATTTAACATTAAATCAAAATTAAAGGGATTTGTGCAACATTACTTCACACGCCATGCCAATTATAGCGAACACTATCCAATAGAAACATTTAACATTATATACCACATGTGCCAAATGTAGATTGAAACCATCCAAAACTTTTGAGTTTTAAAAACTTTTTGATTATATATCGTGCAATATTAAAACATTAAACATTTAAAACATTAAATATCACATGCGAAATGTAGATTGAAACCATTCAAAACTTGAGTTTTAAAAACTTTTTGATTATATATATCATGCAATGTTACTTCACATGCCATGCCAATTATAGTTCAACTAGATCCAATAGAAACATTTAACATTATATACCACATGTGCCAAATGTAGATTGAAACCATCTAAAACTTCAGTTTTAAAAACCTTTTGATTATATATCATGCAACAGTAAAATATTAAACATTTAAAACATTAAATATCACATGCGAAATGTAGATTGAAACCATCCAAAACTTGAGTTTTAAAAACTTTTTGATTATATCATACATAACATTGTTTCACATGCCATGCCAATTATAATTCAACTATCCAATAAAAACATTTAACATTATATCACACGCCAAATGTAGATTGAAACCATCCAAAACTTTTAACTTTTAATTTAACAAAAAATTATAGATCACAACATTACTTCACATGCCAAATGTACTCCAAACATCCAAAACTTAAATTTTAAAAACAAAACAAATTATAACACATCATTACATAACATGCCAAATGTAGTTCAGATGACAACATTAATTTATAGATGACAAAATTACTTCACATTCACATGCCAAAAGTACTAAAACCATCCAAAAATTAACTTTTTGAAACAAAACAAATTATATTAACAATGTAATAAAATATATCCAAAAAGTGTAGATCTCACAAGTATCAAACTGTATCAAGTTATATATATATATATATATATGACAGTGCATCTAGATCATATATAAAAAAGAAATTTTAAGACCATCTAAATCTTGAAATCAAATCTACAAATCATGTCTATCAAATAGAGACGGATTTAGCGTCTTTCCTATCAGGGTCTTAATCCACGCACTATCATGTGAAGCACCATGGGAAACCTACATACACAATGCACATGTACTTGAACATTAAAATTTGATGTTTTAAAAATGAGTGAGAATATATATATCTAGAACTTCATGTAAAAAACAAAATATAACAAAAAATCATGCAATACCTCATGAGGTTCCCTCTCCATTTGATGAACAAGTTCTGCCCCCATAGGAACATCTGCAGCGGTAAACTGTACAATATACATGTACAGTTATATATATATATATATATATATATATTAAAAACTTTCAAATGAAAATGCACGTGTACATATATAAACTTATTTTCAATAATATTAAAAAAAGGAACTAAAGACAACTTGTTCAAATGATGTGGATGTTCCTATCTCCGTCGCTAGAGTCCTCGGATTAAAGAAATCTTCTATAGAAACCTAAATTCAAAAAATTTTAAATAACTCAAAATATAGATCTCTCTCTCTCTATATATATATATATATATATCTCAATTTTTAATGGAAATTTTTGAGGTAGAATATATATATATATATATATATATATATATATATATATATATATATAACTTTTAAACATAAATTTTAAATCAGAAAAATTGTCCAGTAGAGGGTCTATCTCCCAAGGAAGTAGAAGGTACATCTTCCAAGGAAGAAGAAGGTACCGCCATCCTAAAAACATCAAACGGAATCAGTATATGTTAAAACATTTTATCAAATTATATATACATACATGTACATGTGTGCAAAATTATTTATTTTAAAATCACTTTAAAAACACTAACAGTTGCCAACATATCTCTTATTACTTGTACCCAACTGCATTTTTTAAACTCGCAGGTCCAAATCGTGATGATAACATTATGCATCATGTGTGAGAATTGCAAATGGTGTTTTAACATATAATCATACATTTTTGTTAGATTAATGTACATACAAATAAATGTATACATGTACATACACATGTATTTATTACAAATTGTACACATGTATATGTATGTTAAAATAATTTCAAACCCTAAGGTCATTAACACATACCGTTCCGGTGCCCTCTTCCTCATGAAGAATTAGGTCTTGCAAACCATTGCGACAATTTTTTGCATATATTCGGAGATATTCAACATTCATGTTGTCAATCTCTTCATCTGCACAATACACAAAATTGGCACGTGCATTTTCATGTGCTCTTTGTCGATTTAAACAAACATCGACTCCACCCAATCTGCTGTAAACATTGTCGATCATGACATCCCTTGCTTCTCGACTTATTTGAGAATTTGCATCCATCTCTGACCGTAGAGTTTCGACCCGAAAAGGTTGACTCACCAATGGAAGCTCAGGGCGAGGAAACTCCACATCTCACTTAGCGCCCTTACGGTCATATAATCGACCTTTCCTCGGGTCAAAAAATTCTGACGAAAGGTCATTGTTGTTGGGTTTCATACCCAAAAAAAAATCTACGTAAAACATTTGTGAAAAATAAACAAGAACCTCTTCATTCCATTGGAGCCTTCCATAGGCCGCAAGGTGCCTATCATACAAATAGCGAGCTATATTTGGGTGCTTGAAATATTGCACCTTCAACATTTTTATTTTTGGCCCTTCCTTGAAATTAAACATTGACTTGGCCGCATCTTTTGTAACTTTATGTTTTACATCCTCCCATTTATCTGGACCCATTACTGTTTCCTTTTTCTTTTTCATCACTTCTACAAATGTATCAGTCGTTGGCCCAAGAGTTTTGTACAAATTTACAATTTTGCCCAATGAATGTGTAACTATTTCAAGGCTTTGTCGACTCTCAGCGGGTAGAGTCAAAGCCACGAGATCTCTCTAAAATTTTGCATGAATTTTTTCACACCTTTGTAAGGTGCATTGCACCATGTTTGTTTCCCATGGTATATCAGAAATGTCGGCCAGATAAGTTGTGCTGGGTAGACAACCTTCTTCTTGAATGTAGCGGTCTGCCCTGTGTCTATTTTGACCACTAGTTGGAACATTTTCAGTCTCTGCATCAATATATATAAAATTTCGTATATTAGAAAAAAAAACATGTAAAAAAAGTTGTACAAATTTAACGAAAAAAATATTGAAATTGATGGCAACCTTGACGTTGTTGGTTAGCATCTTATCCAACATGACCCTGCTGAGAACCAGACCCAGAATGACCCTGCTGAGAACCAGACCCAAAATGACCCTGCTGAGAACCAGCGGCCATTGATTGGCCTTTGGGGGAATAAATATCACCCCCTTCATGCAACCTGCTACCACTCATTGATGGCCCTCTAAGTGGATTTGAACCACCACCAACCTCTCGAGACGAGAGAGAAGCTTCATAAACAAATACAAATTTATAATCAATTGAAAAATACATTCATGTGTACATATAAATACATATACATATTCATTGATTAAATTGCGTGAACCATACCAGAACTGGATGAACCATGGGCACGCTCCATGGATGGAGTAGAAATCCTTCTCCTCTTACCTCCTAAAAATTAAAAAATGAAACTTATTAACAACTAATTTAACTCACAAAGTTAATAAAAAATCAATTCCATATGTACACACATGTATGGAGATTTAAGATTATATTAGTTTTTGGTGGAACATCCCCTCAACTTAGGGATCCATATGGGATTCGATCTTCATGTTTATCCTCCATGATATATATATCTATTGGTGGACATTTATACGAAACAGACTTGAAAATCAATTTGTAATTTAGTGTACACAAATTATGGGTAGAACACAATTGCACACAATCGATGTGAAACTCAATTTAAGAAAAAGAAATTATAAATGATAAGTTCACCTTAAAATTGTGCTTGCAAGGTGGAGCACATTTGAAAATTGAAAAAATATAGGCTGAAAATAGTTGAAACTCCATTTAAACAAAAATTTCTTGAAGTCCCCACATTTTAATTTTATAAAAACGTGAAGTTCACTTGTTGCAAATGTGAAGTTCACCAAGTTGCGCTTTACATGGTGTGGTGGGAGCACACTTGGTATATAATTGAAAAAAACACATGGTCATTAAAAAAGATGCATTTATAAGTACAGAACACAAACATATCCAAGATATGTTATAATGTCCATCAATAAATTTTGAAGGGGAGCGTCTCAACACTAATTCATATTTGAGAAATGAATCTTGAATTTTTGAAGAAGAGCATCTCAAAACCAATTCATCTTTGAGAGATGAATCTTGCATTGGCATTGCTCTGTATAATTCTAATTCATCTTTGATAGATGAATCATGAATTGGCATTTCCCCACGCAATAGATCAGCAAACATCTTATTCACATTTGTATAATGCCTTATACTAAAAATTGAAATTGGCTAACAATATTGTTTGCTATTCCATGAAGTTCTTTTAGCCCCTCCTTAACTTGGTACACACCATTCATCTGGTTGCACACAAGTTCAGAATGGGTGAAAACTACAATTCCATTTGATCCATACTCCATCATTGTTCCCAAGCCTTCTATCAATCCAACATAATATGCCTCGTTGTTTTTTTTTCTTCTCGGTATATTAATTTTCCTTTGGAAGACTTTGCTAGTCGCAATATTGGAAAGAACATATGTAATCACTTCCTTCGATGGATTGGGACAGCAAGAAACTTCTATGCATAGTTTCCATTTTTCAACCATATTTAATGGTTTTCTTATCCCTGAAAATAAACAAATTCAATAAAAATATATATATTAAATCGACATTTATTGCAAATGCATGAGAAAAATGACACAAGATCATGAGGTAAATGGCATGTGCATTGTTTATCTTAAAGTTTGACTTAAAAAGTTTATGGTAGAGTTCACATCTAAAATTAATGGGAGGAAGCCTTTGGTTTGTGGGAGAAATGACACATGTACACAGTTTACCTTAAAGTGGTTGTGTTTTATGGATATTAGAGGAAGCCTTTAGTTTGTGGGAGAAATGACACATGTACATAGTTTACCTTAAAGTGGTTGTGTTTTATGGATATTAAAATGAAGAACTTCTATTTAGATCCATTCCAAAGATTGACTGTAGGGGCATTTACTAGATATGTCACCTTTCATAAAATATGAGATCCAAAGGCTACCTGGCCCTTTACAGACTCTGCCTATAGAACTTGTAGAAGTAAACACTAGAACTATCCCAATTTCACCGTGTGAAGGGTGTAGAGGACCCGTGGAATCACTCAAGGTTGTATTATTAAACCTTTGGTTTAATGATCTTCAACCTTTGGTTGTACTTTGAAGGTCCTTGCCCTTCATCCTGCAACCGAAGGTTGTAGATCCTTCAAAGCCTCTTGTTAGAGAAACATTTGAATATGTGAGAAACAAAATAGGAATAGTTCTTGTAAATTATCTTGTTAGAAAACCATTTGAACATGTGAGAAACAAACTAGGGATAGTTCTTGTAAATTATTGCCACTTATTTGACTTCAAAAAAAGAGCCTATGAAATTGAGCGCAATATCTATGTCGTAGAGTACACAATATCTAAGGGGGAGAATACAATATATTTGACTTCAAAAGAAGATCCTATGAAATTGAGTGCAATATCTATGTGGGAAGGAATAGAAAGAATAACAAAAAGCATATGATTGTGTCAATAATTTGAAGTAGTCAAGAAAGATAACAAAGGACCATCAAAATTGAGTGCAATATCTATATGATCAAGTGTCAATAATTTGAAGTAGTCAAGAAAGATAACAAAGGACCATCAAAATTGAGTGCAATATCTATATGATATCTATACGATCAAGTGTCAATAATTTGAAGTAAAGAAAGATAACAAAGGACCATCAAAATTGAGTGCAATATCTATATGATTGTGTCAATAATTTGATAATTTGAAGTAGTCAAGAAAGATAACAAAGGACCATCAAAATTGAGTGCAATATCTATGTGGGAGAGTACACAATATCTAACGGGGAGAATACAATATATTTGACTTCCAAAGAAGAGCGTATGAAATTGAGTTCAATTTATCTATGTGGGAGAGTACACAATATCTAGGGGGAGAATAGATATAAGGAAGGAATAGAAAGAGTAACAAAAAACAAATGATTGTGTCAATAATTTGAAGTAGTCAAGAGAGATAACAAAGGACCATAAAAATTGAGTGCAATATCTATATTCAATCAAGTGTCAATAATTTGAAGTAAAGAAAGATAACAAAGGACTGGATCAAAATTGAGTGCAATATCTATATGACTGTGTCAATAATTTGTTAATTGGAAGTAGTCAAGAAAGATAACAAAGGACCATCAAAATTGAGTGCAATATCTATGTGGGAGAGCACACAATAACTAAGGGGGATAATACAATATAAGGAAGGAATAAAAATAGTAACAAGAAGCATATGATTGTGTCAATAATTTGAAGTAGTCAAGAAAGATAACAAACCTGACCATCATCAAATTCAAATTGAAATATCAAGTAGTCTTCTTTATGAAGAATAAGCATTAACTGGGTTCATCATTTAAAGGGTTCATTTTTTAATGAAAAAATTTATGAATAATATGGAATGAATCATTGTACATTATGATCAATCTTGTATTTAAATGACATTTGATCTATGAATAAAAAATAAAATGGGATCATCTCTTAATATATATATGTGTGTGTGTAAGAGAGAAATAAAAAGAAAAAGTAATTCCACCAATCCTAAAGGAACATGTCCTAATACATTAAATTATGTTTGGTTTCTAGAAGCACTAATCATGAAAGCAAAGATAATTCCACCAAGCCTAAAGGAGCATGTACTAATACATTAAATTATGTCCTAATACATTAAATTATGTTTGTTTTCTAGAAACATTAATCATGAAGAGTCATGAGATCCACATTTCGACCATGTACTATTTTCAAGTTAAAGGAGCATGTCCTAATACATTATTATGTTTGGTTTCTAGAAGCATTAATCATGACTTTTCTTTGAGATCCACATTTCCATCATACTATTTGCAAGTTCACATTTCCATCATGTTTGCAAGTTCTATATGAAGATATGTAGTCTAATAACTAATTAGTTCACATTTCCATCATGCTAAATTTGCAAGTTCTATATGAAAATATGTAGTCTAATAACTGATTAGCAAGGTAAGCAACATAATATCGGAAGTGAAACAATGACACCACTAAACATATGTGAATTTAGATATTAAATTGACATTTATTGCAAATGACATGTGCATGGTTTATCTTAAAGTTTGACTTGAAAATTTTATGGTAGAGTTCACATCTAAAATTAATGGGAGGAAGCCTTTAGTTTGTGGGAGAAATGACGTGCATGTAAATAGTTTAACTTAAAGTGGTTGTGTTTTATGGATATTAAAATGAAGAACTTCTATTTAGATCTATTCCAGAGATTGACTGTAGGGGCATTTACTAGATATGTCACCTACCATAAAAGATGAGATCCAGAGGCTACCTGGCCCTTTACAAACTCTGCCTATAAAACTTGTAGAAGTTGAGAAATTTACATTGAAAAATTTACTTGTGAGAAATTTACATTGACAACATATAGAGATTCAACTAGGCTTGTGAAAAGTACAAGTGGACAATGTATAATTCTACTTAGAAGAGTCTTTGGTTTAATGGTTAAGCAAGAAAGAGTCGTTACTTTCTCTATCTAGAGTAGAAGTGGAATACATAGTAGTTACTTCTTTTTGAATGTTTTGGATGAAATGGGCTCTACAAGATATTAAGGTAAAAGCATATGATTGTGTCAATAATTTGAAGTAGTCAAGAAAGATAACAAAGGACCATCAAAATTGAGTGCAATATCTATGTGGGAGAGTACACAATATCTAAGGGGGAGAATACAATATAAGGAAGGAATAGAAAGAGTAACAAGAAGCATATGATTGTGTCAATAATTTGAAGTAGTCAATAGTGGGGTTTTTAACAGTAAGCTTTCCCTAGGGAATTATTTGTGTTGTGTGTGATTGATCTTTCTTCATTCTTATGTAATCAGAAATTGTGTTTTAATTTCGCAAAGATTTTTAGAAGCGATTCAGTATTTAAATTTAGCATATTGTTAGATCAGGTGAATCCAAGATATACATGCATATTGTATAATTTCTACATTAATGAGACATGACCTTCCTAGAAGGTTAAAACGTGCCATGGATGTCATGCTTTGGGTTCAAACCACAAATATGAAGTTGCCAAATATAGGTAGTGAATTGTATGAATACATCCAAGCTAATATTATAAAAAATTAAGGCAATGCATTAGTGGTTTACAAGTTTTCTTTTAATGGTGAAAAAATATGTTTTTTAGTGATAGTTTTCATGGTGAAAGAAACACACAGACTCACACACACCTAAAACATTCTAATGAACCATGAGAAAATAATAACATCTAATTGGGCCTTTAAATTGTATCAAAAAATAGTGAGGAAATTGAATAACTAAGGCAAATGAAGGTATGACAAATATAGTTAAAGTGAATCACCAAAGGTGATGAAATCCAAGGGAGCAACAACTACTTAACTTAACTAATCTAGCTATCCCACAAGAGCTGCATAGTGGAAAATCTATGTTTTGATCACTAGCTTATCTCGTAAGTGTCCATGATCAAGGAGTTACCAACTTGGAATAATTAAGAGGTGACACTTGGGTTGAAGGAGCTTAGAGCCTTTTTTAAACTATTGATTAAAACCTAATCATGAGAATCAAATGGGAGTGCATCCTTATTTTGAAAACAAACCTCTAGATAGGATTCTAAGCTACCTAGGACTCAAACCATTATTTTTAAATTTGAAATATCATGGTGTGTTGTTTCAATGCCTAATTCCACAACCCTAACATAAATTGTTTTATTCTTTTTTTGCAGGATTTAGTTGGTTATATTAAGTGAGTTGAATTTAAAATTCTTGGCTTAGTGGCATGAAACAAACATATTGTGTATTAAATGAGGAATTTTGCTCTCCCAGTCATTTCTAAATCACCCATATCACCAAGAAAACATGTTTAAGAACATACTTTGGTATGGGAAAGACCTTAGGTCCTTTGACTATGCACATGTGGTGTGAAAAATTGAAATTGACAGTGCAAAAAAGTGAAATTATGAATGAAATCACGAAAACGAAAAACCCAAAAGTGGTAAATGATTTAAATAGGTAATTAATTATTTACCGACATAAATTCTTCAACTTTTAGCAACTAAATGATAAGTAAAAAGATAAATAAATTTGTAATTATGGAAAAATTAAATGTTAACACCGACTATCCAACAACAAAAAAACTTTCCAAAAATGTGAATCTCTCAAGGGTTTCATCCATTTTTCAATTCATAGTGTCACAGTCACATGAGCATGTTTCACATATGAACAATTCAATCATGTGACTATTAAAGGGAAATCCATTCAACAATGTATGAAATTATGAAACAAGTACACAATTTATTGGGAATGATACAAATCAAAATGATTGAAAATTTATAGGAAATGTGGCTTCACCATTATGGGCTAGAGCTTAATGAATACCTAAATTGAGATACAAATAATGGTAAACTAGAAAGAGAGTTTTAAAAAAACCAATAAAAGTGACTATGTAAAATCTCTCTGTTATGGTTGCCATTCTATTGAAGGAGGTTTTCATGCAGGTGTGTATCAAAATCCTATCTCAAATGACTGTAAAAGATGAGGAGAAAAAAAAATATGTGAGTGAAAATACAAAAAAGCAATCAAACCTATTGTGATCTGAATTTCTCAATCACAAGGAGTTGTTGCTTTGTGAGTCCTGCCCAGGACTCCACTTGTAATCCTGGTCTCCACCTCTAGCAAACATAGCTTCAACAAATGGACAAAGCTCTCGCACTATATCTAACTCACTAGATCTACTTTACCCTTTACATGACTAGTTTATATAGGCCTTTTTCCCTCTCTGGGAAAATGTACTTGAACACCCATAGGCTAGATAAGTTAGGAAAAATCCACATTAATTCAGCCCTAACCAACTCATAGAAAAGCAGATCGAGTTGATCTCCTTGGGAATGAAAAACTATGAAAGTTGGTCAATTTGATCTCCTTAGGAATGACAAACTCTAGAAATTAATTCCCAATTATCTCGATTATGAAATATTATTATTTCATAATTATGAAATTGTGACAAAATAATTATGAGAAATTACTCAATTATGTAATATCACCCATTTAACATGTTCTAACTCCCTTGTAATACCCATGTAAGTAAAAGAAAATGCGAAAGGGGATGCCTTCTTGCCAACAACTAAGGTATGTTGAACTTGGGTCTCTCTCACTATAATGGAGTGGAAAATAGGGCTATAACAAAAATTATTCCTAATTATGTATATTAGCTAGACATCCACTCTAAAAATGAATTTAAATGAATGCAACCACTCTTGTTGAACTAGGAGGATCCCTAATGGATAAAGAATAAAATTCCTCAAATTGCAATGAAACCTTAACTAGATCGAAAATTTTGTCACAAGGAATCCAATGTGATGCAAACGACATCTCAATCCAAGCTCAGATGCGAAAGTTATGCTTAGTCAAAGTTTCAATCAAAACACACAAAATTCAATAGCCAAAGGTGACATGGCAGTCTATGGAGTGGACAAGTGGTACACTTGAGTTGAAATTGTAGGTACAATTGGTTATGAATTAGTGCCATGCTGGAAACCTGACTGGAAATGTGCGCAGGTTGAATGTGACACATGGCAGCTGAGTAGACATTGAAGTGGCACTGACATGTTTATTGGACCGCAAGTGGGCCAATCACATGGCGCCACATGGCCCTATGAAAATTCATGACATGGACCCATGAAATACTTCCATGTGGCCTTGCATGGATTAGATCATCACATAACCATATGTAATCAAGAAAATATTGGTTTTTTCATTGGTTATAACATAAGGTTGTTTTAAGTTGAACCCATATAAATATTGCCTCGTGGCCTTGCAGGATTGGACCATCACATAACTATATGCAATTGAGCGATTATTGGTTTATTCTTTGGTTATAACTGTTGATAGGTGGTTGTCATTGATGTCAACCCAAGAAGCACCAATAGCTACCTCGATATTTTTCAGCAAATTTGGCATGAAAATTCGCGGTCTCCTATCTCCTAATCAATCTAGTTAGATTCTCCTCCAAAATATATTTTCGATGATGTTTTGTACCCCACATAGTTCTTTATGGTTTTAAATTTATTTTAATTTTAAGTTGAAGACCCAATTTTGTGGGCTAAAACCCCAAAGGGTAGTAAAATGACACCTTATCATTAATTCACCTATGGTTGTCAATATATGAAAATAATTCTTGTCGCAATATCATTGTGTATAAGTTGAATAACTTCAAGAACCAAAGGAAATACACCAATCACCGATTTCACATCCTAGGTAGGGCCATATGCACTAAGCCAATCATTGATTTCAAAATTTTAGTGGAACTGAAAAAAATTGTCGACAAATATTAATAAGAGATAATAATTAATTAAATTAAGGGTATTATGAAAACATAATCTTAAGAAGCATTTTAAATTAATTCTATCTCATAAAAATTATCCCTCCTAACTTAACAAATACTATCTCTTCCCATAAGGTTCACGACCTCCCTTCCTTAGCACACAAGACATAAATATAATTAATATTTCAATATGTTAATTCCTATTGAAAAACCTCTTTAATATCTAATCGTCACATATAAAGTCCCTTTATAAATCTGAACGATCATCCTTAGCAACCAACATATGAATATAAAAACAAACCTTTATCACCACTTAAGAGACAAGCTTTTGAACGAATAATATAAATAATTATCTTCTAAAATTTTCGGTCATCCTTGAGGAAGCTACGCTAATAATTTGTGAGGACAGGGGTTGACATCTTTTGAAAGGTTCGGTTGAAATTTCAGTTTGAGGACTTGCTAGATGAGAAAGGAAGTATTTCTCAGAATTAAATTTGTGTAGCACTGATTCTTCAAGGGGAGCAAGGTAAAAGATAATCCTTTTGTGTCTCTTGTGCTTTGGTTAGGACCTTATTACAGTAAGCCTTGTGGAGAAAAATTACAGCCTGTTCTGGGAGAAAAATTTCCTCAAATTCAACATCCATTAACTGTTAAAAGAGAGAGAGATAGGGAACCTTTCTAGAGCGAGCTCATGATTGTTAACAAAGATGTATAAAACACATTTTATGTGAGACTTATTGATTCTATTTGAAGATCGAATCATATGGAAAGTAGTCCGAGACTATAGAAAGAAATACATGCATAGTTTAATGCGTGTACCCTCCTTACTATGGTCCACAAAATGTTGTTACATTACAGGTGTGGATTTCCTATTTGAGGAAGTGTATAAGCTCAGGAAGAGGAATAATTTAGGATGCATGCATTATAAGAAAGTAACAGTCCATTAAGAACTGTTTTGGAATTCAAATTGCACAAATTACAGTGTACCCTAACCAGTACTCTAGCAGTGGCAATACTATCCAGATAAGTCTCTCATTTGACACTTGTTTTGGAAACTATCTTGGGTTCAAGTTAGTGTAATTTTGATCATTGTTTGTTTTAGATTTTCAATAATATTTAGTCCGTAAGGTGTCACTGTTTTGTTAGGTTTTGGATTAGATCAAAGTCAGTCAATCATTGTCAAATTTTGGTTGGTGTTTTATATTCTGATGTAGCCTTTTGATTCACTTCTAGGATACATTTGCATATTGAAAAAATTGGTTTACATTGTTTTAGAAATAAGAACTGCTGAGAAGAGGGGTCATCAATGTTTCTTCCTTTACTTGGTCTATCTATGATAACAAAAATTCCATAGAATGATGTATTAATTTGGGTAATTTTGTAGTGCATATGATACTTACCACAGTTAAATATTTAAATCTTGACATTCACATGATACATCTAACATCACTCCTACAACTGAAGCAACAGGCAGCACTACAAATACATAACTACTAACACAGATAAAGAGCATGCCGAATATGTTGAATAAAGAGCAGGACAAATAGCATGCCGAATATGTTGAATAAAGAGTCGGACAAATACCTGGTATTGCAGTCACTTGAAGTCGTCGCAGAAAAACATCGCGGACGGGAGGAGCAGCGCAGACAAAAACGCGCGAACAAACAGACTAGCAGCAGCACAGACAGAAAAACGCACGAACAAATAGACCGGTAAACAAATCAACTTCACGGGCGATTTATTTATAGCAACTAGTTCGGCCAAACTATTTTAAAAGTAAAATTTCGGCCGAACTCAAAGTTCGGCCGAACTTTTGTTGCTTGTTTTCCCATCTCCGAAAAAAATTCTATTTGCCCACGCCGTCAGTGTGCCGTCAATCTAAACGGAGGCACGAGTTCGACTGAACTTTCTAAGAAAGTTCGGCCGAACTATTAAATAGTTCGGCTGAACTTTATAAAAGGTTCGGCTAAACTATTGCCGAAAAACGTTTTCCGCCCCCGATTCTCACAAAAGTGTAACTCATCTTCACATATCCGCCCTTAGTGGTTTGGTTATGAAGTAATCATCTTGAAGCAGTAAGGCATTTGTTTGCAGTAGTGAACAACAATAGAGCTTTATCATCATGTCCTTGTGTTGCAATGTGGTTTGTATTTAGGGTTTCAAATTTGTAGACCCTTTTCTTTTGAGATTTGCATCAACTTGGGTTTCACTGTCAGCAATTGCATCACTGTCATTATGCAGCAGTAAGGAAGTCTTACCATTGTCATTTTGCAACAGTAAGGTGCAAGGTTTCTGTAGTTGTTGTTTAATAGTAAGAGTTTCAGTGACACATCATTCTGCAACAGTGGAAGGAGTCCAACAGTTAGGTTTTCATCGTTGTTCTGCAGTAGAGGTTTCATTGTAAGGGTTTCATTGAATACCTTGTAAGTGGGTCATTGTCCCTAGTACGGGAGCCTACAATAGTTAGTCTAATTTATTATCATTTTCAAGGTGGTTGGGTGGTGCAAGGAAGGGGATTGAAGTCACCTTCAGGTTGTAGCCTGAAAACACTTCAGGGTGGCAGGGTGGTGCTAGGTCAAGTAGGAGCTTGTAAGAGCGTAGGAGCATCCTATCAATAGTAGCTTATAAAACCAAGGTGTTGGAGCGTCCTTCCAGTTGGAGTTGGAAAATTGAACGCTTTTATAGAGTACTAGGGGGTTGGGGCTTCTCTTTTATGTTGGAGTTGAAGCATATGACGTACTCTTAAAATTATTAGAGAAGCGTTCGATGTTTTTTCTCTCGGAAGGGTTTCCACCTAAAAATTTGGTGTCTACTATTTTTTTATTCCGTGCACTATTGATTTATGTTTTAATCTGATGGTGAAGTTAACTAATGCTTTGTAAAATAAAAAATAACTAATTTTAAGTGAAATACTAATTCACCCCCCTCTCAATATTTCCATCAGTGACAAGGAATTTGAAGCTATATGAAACATATCTTTGTGATGTTAATACATGCAACAACCACCAATTATAGTTGAAGAAGAACTCATGATTAGAGATATAATTTTCAAAGGGAGTTGGAATCATAACATGATATTTAATGGTCAAACATAGTACTTCCAGTTGATTGAGTAGAAAGTCAAAAGATACTTCTAGAAGTTTGGGCGACAATATTCAAATATATGACAAACATCATTGAAGAGTTTTTAATCAAACACTATAGCATCAATTGATTGGTTCAAATCTCGACACATTGTTTAGATTGGTAGTTCGGATATTGATACTATTGTTGATCCTTTCTACTTAGAATTTGATGCAAATTATTGGAAGTGTGTAAAGCAATATTATGTTGCGAAGAAAGAAGATGCAAAGGTTTGTACAATCAGCTATGAAGAAGTTTGGCTCCGCAAGATGTTTGATAAACTACTTGATAACATGATGGATTTGATTATGATAGTGATATTGATCAATATTACTAGGGAACTAGGAAGGTCGAAGCACACTTTGATTCGTGACATGATATGAGTTGAGAAGCTACGAAATATCTCCATAAACGAAAAGTTAATCGATGTATTGATGAAGTTATTTCTTAAGGGAAAGGTTGAGTATTATGTGACAAGCTTAGGCTTGTAGTTATCTCCTCCCAGTTTGAGAGGGAGTGCAAATGGACACCTTATTCTACATGTGTCATGTACTATGGACAAGACTAACAGTTGTAAGCCTAGTAAAGAACATTGGTAGGGAGAATGGTGGATTGGATAAGCATCAAGGATGTACATTCTTGAGTCATGTGACTAGGATTAACATTCTAAGTTGGATATATGGATTTGGTAAGAATGGTCTAGAGGATGAGATTTTCCTTGGATACCTTGTAAGTGGGTTATTGTACCTAGTACGGGAGCCCACAATAGTTGGTCTAATTCATTATCATTTTCAAGGTGGTTGGGTGGTGCAAGGAAGGGGATTGAAGTCACCTTCAGGTTGTAGCCAGAAAACACTTCAGGGTGGCAGGGTGGTTCTAGGTTAAGTTGGAGCTTGTAAGAGTGTAGGAGCATCCTATCAATAGTAGCTTATAAAACCAAGGTGTTGGAGCGCCCTTCCAGTTGGAGCTGGAAAATTGAACGCTTTTATAGAGTACTAGGGGGTTGGGTCTTCTCTTTTCTGTTGGAGTTGAAGCATATGATGTACTCTTAAAATGATTAGAGAAGTGTTCGATGTTTTTTCTCTTGGAAGTGTTTCCACCTAAAAATTTGGTGTCTACTGTTTTTTTATTCCGTGCACTATTGATTTATGTTTTAATCTGATGGTGAAGTTAACTAATGCTATGTAAAATAAAAAATAACTAATTTTAAGTGAAATACTAACTCACCCCCCTCTCAGTATTTCCAACAGTGACAAGGAATTTGAAGCTATATGAAACATATCTTTGTGACGCTAATACATACAGCAACAACCAAGACGTCCTCCTATACATAGAATGACTATTTTCATTAACAAAGCCGACCTATCCGATACATTAAGGTTTGATAGAACTAAAGTATGTCTGTTGCAAGAAAAAAATATACGATCAAATCTTTGTAAGAAGGGATAAGGTAAGGTCAAAAGAGGTATTTATAATTCATGTTGATTTCAAAGTTGTCTTGCAAACTATTTTGCATATAATGCTAAGTTATCTAGATCATGGTGAACTCACATGAGAAACAAGCTAATGATCTGGTGCTCTTTTGAAAGTTAGTGTCATATTATGAAAATATCTATGAATATATGTTAGAAATAGTTGATATAGTCTCTTCTTTATGAAGACTAGGTTTTTATATCAAGAAATGAAATCTCATGCATAGAAGGCTTGTCAATAGTATTACTAGGGTTTTAAATTTAGTATGTTTGTAGAATTTCCAATTTTTTAATAGCAAGTGTTGAAGACTTTGGCATCTAGGGGTTGTAAACCCTAGCATAGGTTTGAGTTAGAAAAACCTAGGAATAGAAATCTTAACTAATCATTTCCGCTATAAAAAGAAAACCTAGAATGACGAGAATGACACCATGCTGATATAAGAACAATATTGGTGAAAAAGGTTCAAGGTTAAGAGAGAGTTGACTCTCCTCAATGAGATAACTATTCTACACCTCCTTTCTTTACTTATTACTGTTGTTATTTTGTCTATGCACTTTTCCTTTTGTTCTTTCATAGTCTTATAATAAAAGTTGCAGGTCAAGAAAATCTCTATCCAAGCTTGACTAATAGATGGAAGAATTGAAAGAACGTAGCAATGCACAAAGACAAGAAGAAAGTTGTTTGAAGTATGCATCAAAGAAGTCATTAGATGGCACCATGAAAGAAGAAGTCTCTATCAATTAGAGGGAGAATCTCTCTTATCCCAGCTGAAGAAGGTTACTCCTATTTTCTTAAGAGGGAATTTCATGATCATAGCAAAACTTGCACTTTAAAATCTAGTTGAAGAAAAACTCATGGATTAGAGATATCATCTTCAATGGGAGTTGGAAGCATAACATGATATTTAATGGTCAAACATAGTACTTCCAGTTGATTGAGTAGAAAGTCAAAAGATACTTCTAGAATTTTGGGCGACAATATTCAAATATATGACAAACATCACTGAAAAGTTTTTGATTAAACACTATAGCATCAATTGATTGGTTCGAATCTGGACACATTGTTTAGATTGGTAGTTTTTATACTGATACTACTGGTGATCGTTTCTACTTAGAATTTGATGCAAATTATTGGAAGTGTGTAAAGCAAGATTATGTTGCGAAGAAAGAAGATGCAAAGGCTTGTACAATCAGCTATGAAGAAGTTTGGCTCCGCAAGATGTTTGATAAACTACTTGATAATATGATGGATTTGATTATGATAGTGATATTGATTAAGATTACTAGGGAACTAGGAAGGTCGAAGCACACTTTGATTCGTGACATGATATGAGTTGAGAAGCTACAACATATCTCCACAAACGAAAATTTAATCGATGTATTGATGAAGTTATTTCTTAAGGGAAAGGTTGAGTATTATGTGACAATCTTAGGCTTGTAATTATCTCCTCCTAGTTTGAGAGGGAGTGCAAATGGACACCTTATTCTGCATGTGTCATGTACTATGGACAAGACTAACAATTGTAAGCCTAGTAAAGAACATTGGTAGGGAGAATGGTGGATTGGATAAGCATCAAGGACGTACATTCTTGAGTCATGTGACTAGGATTAACATTCTAAGTTGGATATATGGACTTGGTAAGAATGGTCTAGAGGATGAGATTTTCCTTGGATACCTTGTAAGTGGGTCATTGTCCCTAGTACGGGAGCCCACAATAGTTGGTCTAATTCATTATCATTTTCAAGGTGGTTGGGTGGTGCAAGGAAGGGGATTGAAGTCACCTTCAGGTTGTAGCCTGAAAACACTTCAGGGTGGCAGGGTGGTGCTAGGTCAAGTTGGAGCTTGTAAGAGTGTAGGAGCATCCTATCAATAGTAGCTTATAAAACCAAGGCGTTGGAGCGTCCTTTTCATAATAACCTTGAACACTTTATACAGAGTAATAGTCTATATTTTGGGGACTTTTCATTGACTTAAGCATATGATGTACTCTTAAAATGATTAGAGAAGAGTTCGATGTTTTTTCTCTCGGAAGGATTTCCACCTAAAAATTCGGTGTCTACTATTTTTTTAATTTTGTGCACTATTTATTTATGTTTTAATCTGACGGTGAAGTTAAGTAATTCTATGTAAAATAAAAAATAGCTAATTTTAAGTGAAATACTAATTCACCCCCCTCTCAGTATTTCCAACAGTGACAAGGAATTTGAAGCTATATGAAGCATATCTTTGTGATGTTAATAGATGTAGCAACCACCAAGACTTCCTCCTATACATAGAAGGACTATTTGCATTAATAAAGCTGACCTATCTGATACATTAAGGTTTGATAGATCTAAAGTATGTCTGTTGGAGGAAAAATATACACGATCAGATCTTTGCAAGAAGGGATAAGGTAAGGTCAAAAGAGGTATTTATAATTCATGTTGATTTCAAAGTTGTCTTGCAAGCTATTTTGCATATAATTCTAAGTTATCTAGATCATGGTGAACTCACATGAGAAACAAGCTAATGATCTTGTGCTCTTTTGAAAGTTAGTGTCATATTATGAAAATATCTATGAAGATATGTTAGAAATAGTTGATATAGTCTCTTCTTTATGAATACTAGGTTTTTATATCAAGAAATGAAAACTCATGCATAGAAGGCTTGTCAATACTATTACTAGGGTTTTAACTTTATTATGTTTGTATAATTTTCAATTTTTGAATAGCAAGTGTTGAAGACTTTGGCATCTAGGGGTTGTAAACCCTAGCAAAGGTTTTAGTTAGAAAAACCTAGTAATAGAAATCTTAACTAATCATTTCCGCTATAAAAAGAAAACCTAGAATGACGAGAATGCCATCATGCTGATATAAGAACAAGATTGGTGAAAAAGGTTCAAGGTTAAGAGAGAGTTGACTCTCCTCAAAGAGATAAGTATTCTACACCTCCTTTCTTTAATTATTACTGTTGTTATTTTTTCTATGCACTTTTCCTTTTGTTCTTTCATAGTCTTATAATAAAAGTTGCAGGTCAAGACAAGATCTATCCAAGCTTGACTAATAGATGGAAGAATTGAAAGAACGTAGAAATGCACAAAGACAAGAAGAAAGTTGTTTGAAGTATGCATCAAAGAAGTCATTAGATGGAACCATGAAAGAAGAAATCTCTATCAATTAGAGGGAGAATCTCTCTTATCCCCGATGAAGAAGGTTACTCCTATTTTCATAAGAGGGAATTTCATGATCATATAAAATCTTGCACTTTAAAATCTAGTTGAAGAAGAATTCATGGATTAGAGATATCATCTTCAAAGGGAGTTGGAAGCATAACACAATATTTAATGGTCAAACATAGTACTTCCAGTTGATTGAGTAGAAATTCAAAAGATACTTCTAGAAGTTTGGGTGACAATATTCAGATATATGACAAACATCACTGAAGATTTTTTGATCAAACACTATAGCATCAATTGATTGGTTCGAATCTGGACACATTGTTTAGATTGGTAGTTCTGATATTGATACTATTGCTGATCGTTTCTACTTAGAATTTGATGCAAATTATTGGAAGTGTGTAAAGCAAGATTATGTTGCGAAGAATGAAGATGCAAAGGCTTGTACGATCAGCTATGAAGAAGTTTGACTCCACAAAATGTTTGATAAACTACTTGATAACATGATGGATTTGATTATGATAGTGATATTGATTAAGATTACTAGGGAACTAGGAAGGTTGAAGCACACTTTGATTCGTGACATGATATGAGTTGAGAAGCTACAACATATCTGCACAAACGAAAATTTAATCGATGTATTGATGAATTTATTTCTTAAGGGAAAGGTTAGTATTATGTGACAAGCTTAGGCTTGTAGTTATCTCCTCCCAGTTTGAGAGGGAGTGCAAATGGACACCTTATTCCGCATGTGTCATGTACTATGGACAAGACTAACAGTTGTAAGACTAGTAAAGAACATTGGTAGGGAGAATGGTGGATTGGATAAGCGTAAAGGACGTACATTCTTGAGTCATGTGACTAGGATTAACATTCTAAGTTGGATATATGGATTTGGTAAGAATGGTCTAGAGGATGAGATTTTCCTTAGATACCTTGTAAGTGGGTCATTGTCCCTAGTACGGGAGCCCTCAATAGTTGGTCTAATTCATTATCATTTTCAAGGTGGTTGGGTGGTGCAAGGAAGGGTATTGAAGTCACCTTCAGGTTGTAGCCTGAAAACACTTCAGGGTGGCACGGTGGTGCTAGGTCAAGTTGGAGCTTGTAAGAGTGTAGGAGCATCCAATCAATAGTAGCTTATAAAACCAAGGCGTTGGAGCGTCCTTCCAGTTGGAGATGGAAAATTGAACACTTTTATAGAGTACTAGGGGGTTGGGACTTCTCTTTTCTATTGGAGTTGAAGCATATGATGTACTCTTAAAATGATTAGAGAAGTGTTCGATGTTTTTTCTCTCGGAAGGGTTTCCACCTAAAAATTTGGTGTCTACTATTTTTTTTATTCTGTGCGCTATTGATTTATGTTTTAATCTGATGGTGAAGTTAAATAATGCTCTGTAAAATAAAAAATAACTAATTTTAAGTGAAATACTAATTCACCCCCCTCTCAGTATTTCCAACAGTGACAAGGAATTTGAAGCTATATGAAACATATCTTTGTGATGTTAATACATGCAGCAACCACCAAGACTTCCTCCTATACATAGAAGGCCTATTTTCATTAATAAAGCTGACCTATCTGATACATTGAGGTTTGATAGATCTAAAGTATGTCTATTGGAAGAAAAAAATATACGATCAGATCTTTGCAAGAAGGGATAAGGTAAGGTCAAAAGAGGTATTTATAATTCCTGTTGATTTCAAAGTTGTATTGCAAACTATTTTGCATATAATGCTAAGTTATCTAGATCATGGTGAACTCACATGAGAAACAAGCTAATGATCTTGTGCTCTTTTGAAAGTTAGTGTCATATTATGAAAATATCTATGAAGATATGTTAGAAATAGTTGATATAGTATCTTCTTTATGAAGACTAGGTTTTTATATCAAGAAATGAAATCTCATGCATAGAAGGTTTGTCAACAGTATTACTAGGGTTTTAACTTTAGTATGCTTGTAGAAATTGCAATTTTTGAATAGCAAGTGTTGAAGACTTTGGCATCTAGGGTTTGTAAACCATAGCAAAGGTTTGAGTTAGAAAAACCTAGGAATAGAAATCTTAACTAATCATTTCCGCTATAAAAAGAAAACCTAGAATGACGAGAATGACATCATGCTGATATAAGAACAAGATTGGTGAAAAAGGTTCAAGGTTAAGAGAGAGTTGACTCTCCTCAAAGAGATAAGTATTCTACACCTCCTTTCTTTAATTATTACTGTTGTTATTTTGTCTATGCACTTTTCCTTTTGTTTTTTCATAGTCTTATAATAAAAGTTGCAGGTCAAGACAAGATCTATCCAAGCTTGACTAATAGATGGAAGAATTGAAAGAACGTAGCAATGCACAAAGACAACAAGAAATTTGTTTGAAGTATGCATCAAAGAAGTCATTAGATGGCACCATGAAAGAAGAAGTCTCTATCAATTAGAGGGAGAATATCTCTTGTCCCAGATGAAGAAGGTTAATTTCATGATCATAGCAAATCTTGCACTTTAAAATATAGTTGAAGAAGAACTCATGGATTAGAGATATCATCTTCAAAGGAAGTTGGAAGCATAACACGATATTTAATGGTCAAAAATAGTACTTCCAGTTGATTGAGTAGAAAGTCAAAAGATACTTCTAGAAGTTTGGGTGACAATATTCATATATATGACAAACATCACTGAAGAGTTTTTGATCAAACACTATAGCATCAATTGATTGGTTCGAATCTCGACACATTTTTTAGATTGGTAGCTTTGATATTGATACTACTGTTGATCGTTTCTAATTAGAATTTGATGAAAATTATTGGAAGTGTGTAAAGCAAGATTATGTTGTGAAGAAAGAAGATGCAAAGGCTTGTACAATCAGATATGAAGAAGTTCGGCTCTGCAATATTTTTGATAAACTACTTGATAACATGATGGATTTGATTATGATAGTGATATTGATTAAGATTACTAGGGAACTAGGAAGGTCGAAGCACACTTTGATTCGTGACATGATATGAGTTGAGAAGCTACAACATATCTCCACAAACAAAAAGTTAATCGATGTATTGATGAAGTTATTTCTTAAGGGAAAGGTTGAGTATTATGTGACAAGCTTAGGCTTGTAGTTATCTCCTCCCAGTTTGAGAGGGAGTGCAAATGGACACCTTATTCTGCATGTGTCATGTACTATGGACAAGACTAACAGTTGTAAGCCTAGTAAAGAACATTGGTAGGGAGAATGGTGGATTGGATAAGCATCAAGGACGTACATTCTTGAGTCATGTGACTAGGATTAACATTCTAAGTTGGATATATGGACTTGGTAAGAATGGTCTAGAGGATGAGATTTTCCTTGGATACCTTGTAAGTGGGTCATTGTCCCTAGTACGGGAGCCCACAATAGTTGGTCTAATTCATTATCATTTTCAAGGTGGTTGGGTGGTGCAAGGAAGGGGATTGAATTCACCTTCAGGTTGTAGCCTGAAAACACTTCAGGGTGGCAGGGTGGTGCTAGGTCAAGTTGGAGCTTGTAAGACTGTAGGAGCATCCTATCAATAGTAGCTTATAAAACTAAGGTGTTGGAGCGTCCTTCCAGTTGGAGCTAGAAAATTGAATGCTTTTATAGAGTACTAGGGGTTTGGGGCTTCTCTTTTCTATTGGAGTTGAAGCATAGGATGTACTCTTAAAATGATTAGAGAAGTGTTCGATTTTTTTTCTCTCGGAAGGGTTTCCACCTAAAAATTTGGTGTCTACTATTTTTTTATTCCGTGCACTATTGATTTATGTTTAATCTGATTGTGAAGTTAACTAATGCTCTGTAAAATAAAAAATAACTAATTTTAAGTGAAATAATAATTCACCCCCCTCTCAGTATTACCAACAGTGACAAGGAAGTTGAAGCTATATGAAACATATCTTTGTGATGTTAATATATGCAGCAACCACCAAGACTTCCTCCTATACATAGAAGGACTATTTGCATTAATAAAGTCGAACTATCCGATACATTGAGGTTTGATAGATCTAAAGTATGTCTGTTGGAAGAACAAAATACACGATCAGATCTTTGCAAGAAGGGATAAGGTAAGGTCAAAAGAGGTATTTATAATTCCTATTGATTTCAAAGTTGTCTTGCAAACTATTTTTCATATAATGCTAAGTTATCTAGATCATGGTGAACTCACATGAGAAACATGCTAATGATCTTGTGCTCTTTTGAAAGTTAGTGTCATATTATGAAAATATCTATGAAGATATGTTAGAAATAGTTGATATAGTCTCTTCTTTATGAAGACTAGGTTTTTATATCAAGAAATGAAATCTCATGCATAGAAGGCTTGACAATAGTATTACTAGGGTTTTAACTTTAGTATGTTTGTAGAATTTGCAATTTTTGAATAGCAAGTGTTGAAGACTTTGGCATCTAGGTGTTGTAAACCCTAGCATAGGTTTGAGTTAGAAAAACCTAGGAATAGAAATCTTAACTAATCATTTCCGCTATAAAAAGAAAACCTAGAATGACGAGAATGACATCATGCTGATATAAGAACAAGATTGGTGAAAAAGGTTCAAGGTTAAGAGAGAGTTGACTCTCCTCAAAGAGATAAGTATTCTACACCTCCTTTCTTTAATTATTACTATTGTTATTTTGTCTATGCACTTTTCCTTTTGCTCTTTCATAGTCTTATAATAAAAGTTGCAGGTCAAGACAAGATCTATCCAAGCTTGACTAATAGATGGAAGAATTGAAAGAACGTAGCAATGCACAAAGACAAGAAGAAAGTTGTTTGAAGTATGCATCAAAGAAGTCATTAGATGGCACCATGAAAGAAGAAGTCTCTATCAATTAGAGGGAGAATCTCTCTTATCCCAGATGAAGAAGGTTACTCATGTTTTCTTAAGAGGGAATTTCATGATCATAGCAAATCTTGCACTTTAAAATCTAGTTGAAGAAGAACTCATGGATTAGAGATATCATCTTCAAAGGGAGTTGGAAGCATAACACGATATTTAATGGTCAAACATAGTACTTCCAGTTGATTGATCAGAAAGTCAAAAGTTACTTCTAGAAGTTTGGGTGACAATATTCAGATATGTTACAAACATCACTGAAGAGTTTTTGATCAAACACTATAGCATCAATTTATTGGTTTGAATCTGGACACATTGTTTAGATTGGTAGTTCTGATATTGATACTACTGCTGATCGTTTCTACTTAGAATTTGATGCAAATTATTGGAAGTGTGTAAAGAAAGATTATGTTGCGAAGAAAGAAGATGCAAAGGCTTGTAAAATCAGCTATGAAGAAGTTTGGCTCCGCAAGATGTTTGATAAACTACTTGATAACATGATGGATTTGATTATGATAGTGATATTGATTAATATTACTAGGGAACATGATATGAGTTGAGAAGCTACAACATATCTCCACAAATGAAAAGTTAATCGATGTATTGATGAAGTTATTTCTTAAGGGAAAGTTTGAGTATTATGTGACAAGCTTAGGCTTGTAGTTATCTCCTCCCAGTTTGAGAGGGAGTGAAAATGGACACCTTATTCTGCATGTGTCATGTACTATGGACAAGACTAATAGTTGTAAGCCTAGTAAAGAAAATTGGTAGGGAGAATGGTGGATTGGATAAGCATCAAGGACGTACATTCTTGAGTCATGTAACTAGGATTAACATTCTAAGTTGGATATATGGACTTGGTAAGAATGGTCTAGAGGATGAGATTTTCCTTGGGATGAGAAGGAAATGGTTATGTGAGGACATAATTTGGGAACACCTAGGTGGGGTATGTGCGTGACAGGTGGTGGTGTCAATTCCTCCCAACATTGTGCTCTGATCTTGCGTAGAGATAAAGCTTACTTTTTAAGGCCTTGGTATTTTGACAATGTTGGTTGTGATTATTGAAAAATGTAATTAGGTCGGTCTTCATGTTGACTATGTAATTATGAAAAGGAAAATGTAATTAAGATTCATGTAAATGGAATAATATCCTCCAAGACAATGCAGAAGAATGGCCTTCAAGACTGCCCATATTCATCGTTGAAGATAAGCCTAATTGCTACAAGGAAGTCGGCCTACAAAACTGTGTGGAAGTCGGCCTACAAAACTGTGTTGAAGTCGGCCTACATGTCGGCTTAATATATGATAGGAACAACTATTTATACCCCTACATATGTTGTGATATAGACTCAAGAAATTGCGGATTTTTCTGAGGTTGGACAATAGATAAAAGAAATTTTGGATCTGTCTGAGGTTGTACAACATATAAAAGAAATTGTAGATCTGTCTGAGGTTGCACAACAGATAAAATAATGTGGATCACCTAAGTTTTTGTGGACAAGTCTGAGGTTCAACAAGCATGGAAAGAGGAGAAACTATTATGGATCTGTTTGAGGTATTACTACAGTTAAAAGATGCGGATTTTAAGGACATAATTTTAGTGAAGACTGAGGAGTATAAACTACAGATAAGTGTAGAAAAGGACAGACTTCGGATAGATGCAGTTAGGAACAGATTTGTGGATTTACAAGGTTGGTCTGCGGATAAGTACAGGAGGATACAAGTGCAGATACTCTTGAGCTCTAAAGTATCAATTGTAAGAATTTGTCTAAGTAAAGAAAATGAATTAAAGGTGACAAAAGGTAAGGAAGGTAAATCAAAGCTAATCTCATTGCAAGATATTCAATTACAAGTAAAATCAATTCTGTCTCTATATTTGTGTAAGTACTTTGATAATTGACTTGATGAAGAATTAACTAAGAAGACATAAGCAAGCTCACAAGTAATTATCAAGAAGAGAATTTTTGTATTAATCTCAAGCCCTTAAATTCTCAACAGTGATGATGTAATCATCATTGATGCTTATCAATCTGAATCCTTTCTTATATGAATATTTCAAGTTGAGATTGTCCTGACAAGGAATTATGAATATCTACCTAGTTAGGAGGGAGTATTGAAAATGTAACTAGTGTTGGTATTCACAATGTAATATAAATGTACCTTTGATGTATTTATTATATTCACTTATTATAGTCATTATTATATTCATATTTAGTCAAATCATGTTCTTCATGCTCATAGATTCAAAAGAATCAAAAAGAAAATTAGTTTGAGTCAACTAAAATGTACTTGAGTCGTGTCCCATTTGGACATTTATAAGAAAATTAATTTTGATTTTTGTATTGAGTCAAAGTCCACCAAAAATGGCCAAAGACATGAGCTTGTCTCCTTCTTTCTCTCAAAGAACCACCTATTTGACTTCTTGGATAGTTATATCTAAGATGCCAATTCGACCTATTGGAGCTCATCCATTTGACCTATAAGAGACATCTGAAATCAACGAAGGAAGAGGAGTCAAGACAAGTCAAAAGAGAGAGAAGATCGAAGTCAAAAGTAAGAGAAAATTCCAAGTTTGACAGAAATTTTGACTAAGAAGTAGCTCACATGTGTGGTCTGAAATTTTGTGCACAGGGCCGAATTTTTTTAAGGTAGCCACAAGGTTGAATTCCGACCTCCTACTGCAGGACTATAATTTCAGTACATTGACCAGATTTGACCAGTTTGATTATTGTTGATTTTGACCAGAGTTGATAAGCTTTTGGAGGTGACTTAGAGGAGGGTTGGACTTGACATTTTGGTGACAATTTTTGAGTCTTGGTCTTGTTCTTGGTCTTGGAAGTCTCATTTTGATCTGATTCCTATAAGAGAAGCATTGGTTGGGTTTTCCCCCTTGTGGGGTTTTTCCCTGGCTTGGATCCTAATTCTTTGTGATCTCTATATGTTCTTGGAAGATTGATATTGTATAATTGCTTGATGAATAAGAGATAGTAAGAAATAAGAAGAAGTTTAATATTCACAAGTAATTATCAAGATAGAGGAATGGAGTTCATACTACATTCTACTTGGTTTCTCAAAATATTGTAATTAAATTTTGTAGGCAGTATATGAAATGGTCTACCCTTTTTGACAAGAAAAAAAAAGAAGCAAATCATTTCTTTACCCTTCAATGTATATAATGTGACAATAAGAAATTATTTCCATTTAATAGATTTTTTTGAAACGCTCAATACATTTAACCTAAGGGATGAAAAAATTATCAAAGGTTTTGATCCCAAAGGGGTGTTTTTTGAATTCTTGGCATCAATGAGGTATGGAAATTTTTTCACCAGGATTGTGGAAGGAATTGTCAACTATGACCCAAATATTACTAAAAAGAGAGAAAAACAAACATGCAATGAAAATTTAGTAATTGAAGTGGGTACCAATTCTCAACGTCAAAGGACTGAAATGAAACAAGGAAGCTAAAATGCAACCCCCCCCGGTCCATAGGCACATAAGAGTTCCTCCTTTACGAAGAAAAAACAAGAATCAAATGAACAAGTTGGAGGAGGTGATGGAAATGACCCCTCCATGTTGACATTGAGAAAACATATTCAGTAACATACACCAGAAAGGAAGAGAGACCAAAGCAAAGAAGGTTATAAAATTTTGAAGGGTCAACAAACGTTTCTGACATGGAAGTACACATTGTTATTGTACTTGACTAGCTAGCATTGAGAATTGTTGAAAGCTAGGGGAAAACAAAATAATTAGCTCAAGAAAAACCCATTATTTGTTAAGAACAATATTTAACGATGCACAATGCCAATATAATAAAAGAAGAAACGAAGTTGCAAACATAATGCGAAAAATGAGAAAGAGGCTCAAAAGTGAACATTGCAAGAGTTGGACCCTTTGGAGTCCTAAAACTGCATATGAATAGTAAGGATGCCATTACTCATTTTGTTTCAGAGCAGGGGTTTGAAATATTAAATTAAAAATAAGGATACATGAGCTAGAGGATGCATTAAGTCTTAAAATTTTATTTATAGAACCATTAGCTATTGTTGTTCCAAATGAAATGCCTCGAAATACAATCGGGACATCAACACGTGTAAATAAATATACTAAATTACTTAGTGGAGTGAGAATTTATGCTGTAGAAAACATTAATAAGCGACTAAATATCATTTTAGGAGCCTGGGATGTCAAATCAAATATGAGAAATATGCCACAAATAATTTCCAATTTTCGGGAGTATTTGTAGAAATATTTGAAACATGATTAACATTTTTATAAAAATGATTTAAATTATTTAATTGATTGAGTATCTAGTTTTAAGTGATTTTCATAGAAATGAATATGGTTTACCTTCAAACAAAAGGATAAAACATGTACAAGAAAAATGGTCAACAAGGATATATATGCTACAAGAATCAATAATTTCTAGTTGCACAAAGATCAATGATAAATGAAAAACACTTAAAATTGTTGAAGATATTGAGGAACCAAATCTAATAAGAGAATATGCACTTATAATGAAGGAAAATTTGGAGGAAGAATTGAATGTGGTTAAGCTTCATCGGCTAGCAAGTTTGATAGTCTCATTGATTTTCTGGAGGAAGAAATTAAAAGGTGGTTAGTCACTTTTGTCAATAATAATGAAGACCGCATAGCATCAATGGAGCAACTTCACTTTGAATTCAAAGAAATTGAAGATGGATTTTTTCTATTTTAGGTTAAACACGATATTATGATTCCACCATTAAAATAATATATTAAATAGTGGCTCAAAAAATCATTAACACATAGTCTTAATCAAGAGTAACTACCAAAATGTGGTTATAGTAGAAATGCTCAAGTCCCATATATATATATATATATATGAGAAGACCTTGATGTGAAAGAGAGATCAATCCATCCAACATTCATTTGCAAATTTTGTGAGTGTATTTTATTTGATGCAATTTTCCTTCGTTCATCACAGTTCTCGATCATCCATCTTTATTAAGTGTATTTTCATTTATAAAGTTGATCCCTAACTATATTTCTCCTTTTCTTCCAAGTTACTACTGCTATTTTATTTGGTCCACAAGAGCCCCATCTTAATCCATTTGGATGAATGCATATATTTTAATCATTCAAGTATCATGAATATTGTGTTGTGTAATTGACACACACTTTATTCGAACATGCACATCAATTTGTAATAATTTTCTCCCGAAAAGAGCTATTTCAGGAGTTCATAATATTTATTGTTTCCATATTTTATATAAGTATGAGATCTTGAGTATGTTTCTCCTATGCATCTTGTTATTTTTAATGAATGAAATCATTTAAAGATGTTTGAGTTTCTAAGCCATCAATCTTATTTTGTCTATAAATATTGCTTCAAATATGTTTTTGTCAGTGTGCATGGATGTATGTGATGGAATGAATTTATTTATTTGTGTTTGCAAGGTTATGATCTTTCAACTATAATTTATTTGTGTCCTATTATTTTTAACCACCTAGTCCACTCACAAGTGTTGATATAGTAAAAGTTTTATTTTATTATTTTTAAAAAAATCATTTGAATATTTGAATGAAAAATAGGGGTATCATTTGAATATAAAAAATTCCATAGGAGAATGACTCTCATTCTTAACTGGGAAAGAGATCAACATTTTAGTGACTTCACTGGGGAATGACTTAAATATCTTATCTTCAGTAAATGACTTGTCTTGACCTAGTCTAATGTCATCTTCGCATTGTATTGGATTATCAAATAAATATTCAAAATCAACCATATCATTTGGTCCTGAAAACAATAAAGAATCAAGATGAACTTGGATGATCTTAGCAAGCCTTGGCTTAATAGGAACTCCTAGCACCACACAACTTCAAAAGGTGGTTTTTTTAAGGAAGATATTAATCTAGAAACACCAAATATGTTTGAAGGTCCTATAATTCGAAATGGAACAATATTATTAAACAAGTTAGCAGTTCCATGACTCCTTTTTCCCACTAGCTATTCAAGAAATGGGAGACCATGAAGAGAGAATTAGTGAAGAAAGAGTAGAAGAGGATTGAATGTTGATTTTCTGTGTAGCGTCGAGAGGTATTCCCGCATGCAAAAAGGTCTCCAAGTAGGCCTAAGAAATTTATAAATAAAAATTTATTTTTGGGTCACTGAGTCGGCCCAAGAAGACAAGTCAGCCCAGCTCATGAAATTGTGTGTCCCTTGGGTTAATTTACCCCCATTCGACTAGTATATATAGATGATGTGACATCTCATTTTTCTCCAAACAAACGAGTTTTTTCTTTATATAAGGCCCTCTTATTCAGTCGCACATGTGGAGAAAAGGAGGACTAGTTGACTATTTTTTTTAGGTCGAGTTTGACCGGGGTTAATCAAGTTGCATGAGGGATGCATGTGCGCATAAATTTGACCACAATAAAATACAGTTGACTGCAGGAGCCGCAAGGTAGAATTTGATTGCAATCAACCGCAGTTGATTGTAGGAGCCACAAGATCGAAATTTGACTGCAGTCAACCACAAGATTCACAGGGCCAAAGTTTGATCGCAAGCTGACTGTTTGACCAACATTGAATTCTAAGCATTTTGTCGGGTTTGACCAATGTTGAGTTGTTGCTACTTTGACCAAGTTTTAACTGCTATTTGGATTTTTACTTGGCACAAATTTATAGATATTTTTTATTTGTAAACCTTGTTGAAGAATAATTTCTCCTAATAATTTTTTTTGGGTTTTCTCCCAAGGTTAGGTTTCAGGGTAAAAATATTGTCTCTATTGTGCATGCCTATATTTCTCTAATATTTAGAGTTTTTTTTGCATTCAGTGTTGATATTTTCTATATATAATTGCTCAATGATATCAGTGACATGAGATAAATTTATTGAAGTTCATTAGGTACTAATTATCATATCCAAAATTTTCTTTCTACATCCACCTTGTAGAAAATTCAAAATGGTATCAGAGCTTTGTTGAAAGAACAATCATTGAAGACATCTTAGATGGTGCCATCAACTTCATATCTTGGAATACCATCATACTTATTATTGGAAGAGAATAACCTTCAAGATCATATGGAGAAAGTTATTACATAGCCAAAGGGAGTTGAGTAGAAAGCCAAGTATAAGAAGAATGAAGTCAAGGCAAAAATAATCTTGGTAGATTCCATAAAGGACCACTCGGTTCCTCATGTTTCTACATTGAAGACTGTCAAGGAAGTATCTGATGCTATGGTAGGATTTTATGAGAGTAGAAATACTAGTAGGAAGCTAACCTTGAGAAATCATCTCTGTAATGTCATGATGACTAGATCAAATTATGTTTTCTTATATCTTATGAGAATCTCTCGAATTAGAGATGAGCTTGGAGCCATTGGAGATACCATTGATGATACATAGCTAGTTACAATGACTCTTAATAGATTCCCTTCCTCATGGGAGCCATTTTTTTAGGGAATTTGTATACGAGAAAAGTTTCCCATGTTTAAACTATGGACCGATCATGTCCAAGAGGAGACCAATTTGTTTTCCAAGAACAACTTGCAGAATTTGAAGGATGAATAAACTCAAACCCTTGCAGCTCATACAAGGAAAGAAAAAGGAAGATAGAACTTTGGAAAGATTGATAAGAAGAATATAGGTAGAATAAATTCTTACGATCATGGGAAGAAGTATATGTAAAAGGTCAAGTGCTTCATTTGACGTGATTTTGGACACTATGCCTCCTAGTGTCCTTAGAAGAAAAGGAAGGAAAAGCAACACGCATCAAAAACCAATGTTGATGATGAGAATCCACCTCAAAAGAAGTCAAATTAATTTTTCCTTTAGGATCTACTATTTGTGGAAAGTTGTGCCTCGAGGCACATGACAAGTTTCCAAGTTTCTATTACATATTTTTCAGAAAGGGAGTGTTGGCCCTCAATTTTGGTTAATTTTTCCTATCACTAACCCACCTATTTACCACCATATTCCATCTTATATCATCCATATATGCCTCATTTTAGCCTTATTATGCATATTCAGGTAATTAAATTAATTTTTTCAAATTTTTTTGAATTTTTTGAAAAAAATGGGTTTTAAGAGTATTTTTGGACTGCACTAAAAATTCCCATAATAGCTTCATTGAAGTCATATGTGCAGGAAACTTGGGTGAGAGTTGAGCATATATTTGGAATGCTTAGGAACCACAGATGGAAAAATACCTATTATTTCGGTCAAAATGAGCTAAAACAGACCCAGTCAACGCTGGTCAAACTTGACCTGTCATTCAGAAATCCCTAGGAAAAAGGGCAGAATTAGTATTTTTGGGGATTTTGCTGATTTTTTAAAACATAATGGATGAGTTCAACCTATATGTATGGGATTAGGATGGATAATACTGTTATATACATTATAGCTAAGTTTTTTATTATTATTTGTCTATTTAAACCAAGTTTATGGACCATTCAAGCATGTCGAATTTGTGTAATTTTGTATTGAGACTTTTGAAGACTTTGAGATAATTTGAAGAACCAGTTTCACTTTCTATTTTTTGTTCATGTTGTGGATGATTGATTAAGTTTTTTGTAGCTGATAAGTTCTTCAAGTGTGCAAGGCAAGGGTGGAGGGCCCCCACACCAAGCTAAGTACACTTTGGTTAAATTAGCATATTTTTACTGCAATAGTTCTTGCTTCAGATTTATTATTCAATCATTTAGATGTGTGAATATTTCTTATGATTGTTGGATGATAATTTTTTCAATTCTAATTTTCATATGAAAGGACAAACAAGAATTTAAGTTAAATTCTCTTTCTATAAAATCATGAACAACAACTAAAATTCATCCTCTTTAGTTTCCTTTCTTGAATTATTTCTTGAATCTCCAGTTTTAATGCAGTGGTAATAATGTTGGAATAGAATTGTAAATAAGGACAACCTGTACCTCCTAATTTAGGAGTGTCTTCTCTTACTTTCTATACATCATAAACTATTGTTCTTCAGTTTCTCTTCTTGAAGATAGTACTATGGGGAAGGACAACCAGGATCTCCTAAGTTAGGAACCTCTTCCTTCACTTACTACATATTGAATCATAAAAATTTTAGTTAGATTTTATATTTGTAATATGCATTTCAATTAATCTTAGAATTTAGAATATATATGTAATATGCATTTCTTTCAACTTCTAAACTTTCTCTTCTAAAATTGACTTCACCTGAAATCCAATATTTTGGACATGCTTCCAAGTCTGCAAACCCCGATTGACAAGTAAAATACATGTGTTAGTTTACTTAGTAAATTGACCCAACATTTTTGGTGCCGTTTCCATGGAAGCATACTTCAATATAGTCAATTAGGAAGATTAACCAAAAAAAAAAAAAAAAACACAACAAAAACAACAACAAAATTTAGTTTTTTTTAGTTATGTTTCTTTATGCTTAGAGAAAGAGATCAAAAAGGTATATTTTATAAACAAAACCCCCCAATAACTCAACCACCCATAGGAGCAGGACCATTAGGACTAATTAAACCAGTTGCTGGAAGACCAACTTTAGAAAAATTGGAAGAAAAACAAAGATCAGGACAAAGATTGACTTTTATGAAACACAAACCTTGTTAGCCTATGAAGTGAAAAGATAAAAAACACCAATAGAAATACCTTTCATAGAAAAACAAAAGGAGACAAGGAAACCACTTGTTAAACAATTAGAGAAACCGGTTCTTGAACAAATACAGAAAGTTGAGGAAAAACCAACTCAGCCTCTTATTGAAAAATTACAAACAATTGAAAATAAAATGATGGAGGAAGGAGAAGAATATAATATACCAATATTAACTCTGGAACAAAGAATTCAATATGAGAGACAACAACAAGAATGACATAGAAAAAGAGAGGAAGAAAGGAGAATAGAAGCAGAGAGATAAATAGAAACAGGTGAAAAAAGAGAATATGGCAATAAGAGACGTAATGATTAGACAATGATCAGGAAGCTACCTTTGGCTTCCCAATTATAGACACAAGAGGAATTCTTGGAGAGGAGGTAAAAATGAAGAATATTCCACCTTCTATTTTGCCTAATTTTTATGGAATGTCTACTAAAAATCCTGATTCATTTATGTTTGAGTTTGATATTTTATGTCGTACTTATGGATATAAACTTCGTCTCTTTCTTGCTACTCTTAAATAAGTTGCACTGAAATGGTTTGTGGGATTAGGAGAACACACTATTGCCTCTTGGGATGACATGAAGATAATTTTTCTTAAGAAGTATCAAGCCTATTATAGATCTAGAGATTCAAAAGAAGATATTTTCAGGATGTCTCAACAAGAGGATGAGAGTTTGGAAGAAAATTTAGAACGATTTCTTTATAATTTACAAAAAACCAAACGACACTCTTTAAATCCTGTACCATTCACACAATTTTTATCAAAGGTATACGAGATGAATACCTTGATATTCTAAATATAATGGGGAAAGGAGACATCCCAAATTTTCCATTTGATGAGATTGTTAAACTATGTCAAAAATATTCTAGGGGAAGAGCAAAAGGTGGAAAAAGAGATGTTAATTCAAGAGATTATAAATCAGCAGTAGGAGGAGTAACAAGAGCAGAGATAGGAAGTTTATTAGAAACTTTAAAACTGATCTTTTGAGCACTTTAGGAACACAAGTTGACGTGTTGAAAGCCAAGAAAAAACAATATGAACAAGATCAGATCCCATCAATCTTTTGTCTTAAGTGTAGAAATAAGCATCCACTAAGAGAATGTCCTTTGGATAATATTCAGGTGTGTCGACTTTGTACAGAAAATCATTCAACTGAAAATTGTCCAAAGCTTAAAAATTGCAAGTAAATTCAATTGAAGAAATACAAGGGATTGATTCTCTTTACTATATGGCACCAAGGAGACCTTGGCAGCCAAGGTTTCCAGGTATGACCCAGAATTTACCCCAGCAATTTTCTCGACAAATCCCTCATAATTATCAATATCCTCCACAAAATTCATGGAATACTCCTATGCCATGGCAGGCTTAGCCTCCACAAAAATAACAAAACCAACCTGGACAAGGTTGGCAAGGATATAGTTATGGAACCCAACCGCCTCAACAAATCTATCCTCAACAACAATACCAATCTTATCCTCAACAGCCATATCAACAACCATATGCTCAACAACCATTTCAATATAAACAATTCCAGCAACATCCTCAACCAATGCCATTTCCACAACAAAATCCTGCACCCTTACTAACTCAACCACAACAGCTGCAACTACCTTCTAACCAACCCCACCTAGACCAACTCAATTCCAAGCTCAACCATTAGCAAATCCGAGTAACAAAGTGGAAAGACCAGCATATAATGTGGAAGAAGCAACATATTTTCCTACATATTCTATTTTTTCTATTCAATACATCCACTTAAGGTTTGGAAAAGTATTACACAAAGATTCTCCACCAATCATAGAAGAACAAATTGAACAAGGAGAACAATTTGAAAAATCTAATCTAGGAAATCAAATTCAGAAAGGAAAAAATATTATGACTCAAACACCACCTTATCTTGAAAGGTTAGTAGAGCAGAAAATTTCAATTTCTCTTCTTGAATTTGATATTTTGGATGAATTAAAGAATTCTTATGTCAAAATTCATTTGTTGCAAGCCATCAAAGACATTCCAATCTATGCAAAAACAATAAAGGAATTATGTATTAAGAAAACTGGCAGAAAGAAAGAAATCCACCCACAATCTAAGTCATTGGAAAATTATGTTGGATATACTAAGAGGGGGGTGAATCAGTATTTATTTTCAATTGTTAATTTTACTAGTTAGATCACTTATATTTAGAACACAAAATGAAAAATGATGGAATATATACTTTTATTAATTTTTTCTTTACAATAAGTAAAGTACAATAATGATATAGGGCTCCAACCCTAGATGAAGACTCCAATCTTCCAGGTTCCAACCTGTATTTTTCCAAGCACCGAATTGGAATTTCCAAGGCTCCAACCTTGTCAATTTAAGGCACCAACCTCTAGGGCTCCAACCCTATCTCTAGTACAGGCTTCGACCTGGTTTCTTTAGGACTCCAATCCTCTAGGGATCCAACCCTATCTTCCAAGGCATCGACCTTGTCTCTATGAGGCTCCAACCTCTTGGGCTCGAACCCTCAACTTCACTTCATCAAAATATGTTTGGTTATTCTTCAAGGATCCCAAAGTCTTCTTCAACGAGCCCTGTCACACTTAGTCTCCACGTCACATCATCAATGAAAACCTTTTCTTCTTAGAAGGTTTCACCAATGCTCTTCATCGTACCCAAACAATTTCTCCAAGTTACCTCATGATGACATCAACGATGCATCATGATCTTCAATGTTATTTCCAAAATCAATTAAGGCTTCTCAAAAAAATATCTTCAATCTTCTTCAAGAACTCTCCAAGAGAGTCTTCAAAAATGCTCAAAGGTTTCTTTTAGACAACATTTCTTCAAAGCTCCAAGTAGTCTTCAAGGATTACTCCAAATCTATCAAAGTCAGCTTCAAGATATGTCTTCACAAAGCTTCAATTGTTTCAAGATGATCAAGTGTGCTTCAGAATCAAGGGGCAGCTCCAAGATGTCTCGAATGGATGCTCAAGGTACAAACAACATTAATGATACTTCAATCTTAAAATTCTATGCTTCAAAGTCTCCATGGTTCAAGCCACGAGTTATTCACAAAACACAAGTCCAGTGCTAAATATGAAGTATAGTTCTAATTCTACATAGGTAGAGTATAGTCTGAGTTCCATAATACACCACCAATCTGAGATTCTAAGCCTTCAAATACCAAGTTGTTGTCAAGATTCTCACAGAATCGAGCTCCTAGAACACTGTATTGTAGTCTAGCAATCTGAGTTTCAAAACATAGATATACACTTCAGGTTTCTTTAGAAAATAGGTGGTTGTTGGAACTTCTAAAACTTGACACCAAAGGCACAAGATAACATTCCAAAAACTAATTCGAGGTGTTGACCCTAGTTTTTGAGCTTCATTTCTTTACCACAATTTGAAGTTGTAAAATATTGTGCTTTATTATATTCTGCACAGGTTCGAGGTATAATTTTGCATAGGTTCGAGCCTACACAGTCAACGATCGAGTATGAAATTTAGAGTTGATGACATGCTTTACTCCATAAGAAAATCGAGCTAGATCACAGATAAACCTAGGTTATGTCACAATGATTTTTCCCACAGGGAACTCGACCCTTCTGTCATAGATTTTATTTTCTGCTCTACAGGTTCATAAGATATATCATTGAGGAATTTCGTAGACTGACCCAAATGCTCTTCATTATAAATTCGTGAAGCTCTACGTTATAAATTCATGAAGCTCTGCACTGTAAGATTCAATTTCTTGCCTATCCCAAAGAACCGGTCTGCATATATATATAAATTCATTTCGATATCGGTGGTGGGGGGCATGGATATGAGTTTCTTGGAGCCGAAATAATTCGTCCATTTCATAGAATACACAACGTTCATCATATATTTTAATGTTATAAAATTTTCACCACCATAAAAGGCTTGGTTTGGTCATCTAATTATATTGTGTATAGGAAATACTTTCCCTTTTTTTAATTCTTTTTTCTAATTCGTAAAGTGTCAACGGTTATGATTTTATTAATTAGGATTTAGGGTATCATGTATGGGATAGAGATATAGCTAGGGTTTCAAGGGTGAGATATTTAATAATGTTAGGATTTCATAGGGTTATTTATATATTTTCCATATGCTTTGAGGGTGTGGTCCAATACAAACTAGGGTTTGAATGTTTTTCAATTTTGGCTAGGGTTAGGGTATTAATATAGCTAGGGTTTCATGCTAGATTTTACAAAAAAAGGTTCAACAAGGGCTTAGGGTTTCTTGCATATTAGGGTTAGTCAAATAGTTAGGTTTTAGGTCTCCTATGGTTAGGGTTTGTTTCAACAAACCAACTATGATGCCATCACAAGAATATTTTCCATCTCCAACAATGCCATATTGACATCAATGACAATATTGAACAAAAAATTAGCTATTCTCATATCTACAAAAACAACAATTGAAAAGTATATTGATCCTGGGATACCTATGGTTACCATTTCAATCAATAATTTTTTAGTTCCTAACACTTTAATTTATATGGGAGCTTCTATAAATGTCATGGCAAGAGAGACTATGAAATATTTAAAATTGCCAAATATTCGACCTACTACTACAATTTCAGAGCTAGTAGATAGATCTAAAGTTATACCAGAGGGAATATCAGAAGACATCATTGTTTCTTTGAATTCATGGGAATATCCTGTAGACTCTCTAATCTTGTAACCAAAAACAAATCTAGGAGGCCATCCTTTAATTCTAGGCAGACCATGGTTAGCCACAACAGATGCTTTCATTGGATGCAGATTAGGAAGCATGATCATAGCACATGGAGATGAAAGGAAACATGTTTCACTCTATCCTCTAGCTCAATATCCTTCTTTATTATCATGGCTTGATGAAGAACAACAACAAGAAACTCAGTCTGTTCTAAGTATTAATCAGGTCTTTAATTTTAGAGAAGAGGAAAAAAATGAGGATTTAATAGACCTTTTCATCTCAGAACCTGATATTTTTGAGTAGCTAAGAATAACACAATATGAAGCTGCAAATCATATTTTGAATCAATGCTTTTAGGAAAATTATACTATTCAATCATTTCAAAATTCATTTGAAATTATTTTTCCTATTAACTCAATTACCAATTCACAAAGAAAAATCATCGAAATCAATCCTAGAAAGAGTCTAAATACTGGTAATAATATACAATCATCACAAGAACAACATATAATTGCATTATTACATAAATATTCAAAATATTTGCTTAGGATTATACACACATGCAAGGAATTCATCCAAAGCATGTATCCACCATATCTATATTGATGATCATATCAAACCAGTTAGACAACCACAAAGAAGAATGAATACTATGATGAAAGAAATAGTGAAATAAGAACTGCAAAAATTGTTACATATGGGATTCATCTATTCTATTTCAGATAGACAATGGGTTTCTCCTTTAGTTGTGGTACCAAAGAAAAATGGAAAATGGAGAATATGTGTAGACTATAGGGAAATGAATAAAGCCAAATTAAAATATCATTTCCTATTACTATTCATTGACCAAGTATTAGATTCACTAGCAAGAAATAAATTCTTTTATTTTCTTGATGGATTTAGCGGTTAGTATCAATTTAATATAGCATTGGAGGATCAGGATAAAACTGCATTTAATTTTCCTTGGGGAACATACACATATAATGTTTTTCCTTTTGGATTATGTAATGCACCTTCTACTTTTCAAAGAGCAGTCCTAGACATCTTTGCTGATTTAATTCATGAATGTGTAGAGGTCTACATGGATGATTTTACTGTCTATGGAGATACATTTGATGATTTTTTGAATAATCTTGAAAAATTTCTAAAGAGATGCATAGAGACAAACTTATCCCTCGGCAAGGAGAAATGTTTTATGATGTTAACTCAAGGGATAGTGTTGATACACCACATTTCTTCTTCTGGGATAAAATTAGACCCAGCAAAGATATAAGTCATTGTAAACCTAATGTTACCAACAACACAGAAGGAAGTAAGAATTTTCTTGGGATATGCAGGATATTACAGAAGATTCATTGAAAACTTTAGTAAAATAGCTCTACCCCTGTTCAAATTACTTTCAAAAGACATTGAGTTTCAATGGACAACAAATTGTCAAAATGCATTCGAAAAAATGAAATAAAAGTTGTCAATAGCACCCATTCTTAGAGGGCCAAACTGGTCATTTCCACTTCACATATCTATTGATGCATCAGACACAAATATAGGAGCATCACTTGGAAAAAAATAAAATTAGTTTAATTATGCCATTTACTTCATAATAAAAAATGTAACTTCGACAAAATTGAACTATACAGTAACTGAAAAATAAATGCTAGTTGTTGTGCACACAGTCAATAAATTTAGGCATTATATAGCATGCTATAAAGTGTTTATTCATTCAAATCATTCAACCATTAAATAATTAATGAACAAAGCAATTGCAAATGACAGAATTACTAGATGACTGTCGTTAATGTAATAATTCAATCTCATTATTCTAGATTGACCAGGTAAAGACAATCAAGTAGCAGATTTCCTGTCAAGACTCCATTCACCTAGTGATCCTATTCCTGTTTCATACAATTTTCCAGATGAAAATCTATTTTCTATAACAGGTAAAACCCCATGTTTGTAGATGCAGCTAATTATTTATCATCTAGAATATTACCATCTCATTTCACTAGCAAGCAAAAAATAAAAATAATCAGAGAGTGTTAGATATAGTTGGGTCAATGGTGACCTTTTTTATACTAGTTCTGATCTTTTGATAAGAAAGTGTGTTAGAGAAGATGAAATTCTTGATATTTTAAAAGAATGTCATGAGGACTCATGTGGTGGCCATTTTGCAGACCAGCGAACAACATACAAGGTGCTCAAACTTGGATACTACTCGCCAACAATCTTCAAGGACTCAAAAGCCTATGTCAAAAGATGTGATAGTTGCCAAAGAATTGGAAGACCTGTAATATCAGATGAAATTCCATTGAAACCACAAGTACTTATAGATACATTTTAACAATGGGCACTTGACTTTGTGGGACATATTAACCCACCTTCAAATGGAAAGAAGTACATTCTAGTGTGTACAATTTGTTACAAAATGGGTCGAAGCAAAAGCAGTGTCAAGAGCAACATAAGAAACAATGGTTTCATTCCTTTTTGAAGAAATCTTTGTAAGAGTTCCAAGAAATATTGTTACAGACCAGGGAGAACAGTTCACTTCTAAACTTGTCTGAGATCTTACGGAAATGTATAAATTCAAACACAGAAAGTCTACTCCGTACCATCCTCAAGCAAATGGACAAGTAGAATCTACTAATAAGGTCTTGGAAAACATCATGACAAATACGGTGCAAATGAACAGAAAGGATCAGTCAGAAAAGTGAAGAGATGCATTATGGGCATACAGAATTACATGGAAGAATACAACTGGATTCAGCCCACATCAGTTGGTATATGGTAAGGAAGTTTTGTTACCAATTGAATTTAAAATTCATACTTTTAAACTTGCAGCAGAATTGGAATTGGACCTGTCAGAAGCACAACAACAGAGAGTTATGCAACTAAATGAACTAGATGAAATTAGACAACAAGCATGAACATACATCACTAGTGAAACAACAAAGAATCAAATGGCATGACAGATTTATCGAAAACAATTTTTTTCATAAGGGAGACTAGGCACTTCTTTTTTTACTCCAAGTGCAATGACTTCAAAGAAAAGTTTACAACTCATTGGCTTGGGCCATATGAGATAGAAGAAATATTTGACAATGGAGCAGTTAAAATAAAGACAATTGATAAAGCACCAATTTCATTTCTAGTTAATGGACATAAACTCAAAGTCTATAATAAACCTACTAATAAAGAATAATTTCTGAAAAGAGTCTCAACAAAAAACAATATGGAAATAATGGAAAAACATAGTGATATGCATTCCTTACTTCCATAATAAAAAAATAATAAATAATAAAGGAGTTTGGTTGTGAAAATCCAAGAAACTGGCATAATAAAAACTAGAATTCATATCGGAAAACGAACTTGTTTGGCCAATATGAATTCTCTATTTTGTTTTACTTTTTCTCCAATTTCATTTTGCAGAAATCATCCTCCAAAATTCAAATACTTGAGGACAAGTCTCAAAATAAGCAATGGGGAATATTCATAATAAAACTATAAAAATATTTTAATAACAAGCAATTGTATTGTAGAAGGGACCTGAGACATCAATCAAATATCATTGTAGAAGGGACCTGCACAAAATAAAATATCATACAATTACAGAAGGGACCTGAGACATAAATATTCATCAGAAGGGACCTGAATAACCTGATTAAATCAATATTAGATGTAGAAAGAACCTAAAAACATCATAATCTACATCAAGGGAATCTGATAAGCAGCTACAAGCACCTACAATCCATCAAAATTCATCTTTGAAGTCAAAAGAATTATCATCATTAAAAAAAAAGATTAAAGAGTTGACAAACTAGCAAAGGTCATCATCAACAAAATGAGATTGACAATGAGCTACCAAGCGAAAGGAAAGTACTGTAAGTGTAAAAAGTGTTCTTAAAACCTTTGATTTTGAAACAATTTCTAAGATTGTTAAACTAATTTTAAAAAACTTGAATATGAAATACTCATGAATGCACTATCCTACATCCTATTACATTATGACCCTACATTAAAAAGATTTCATTCATCTACCAACTTCATCATAACCTTACATTCACTCATCATAATCCTACATTCATCCTCCTACATGAGCATTTTTGACAAAAAATTTGGCCCAATTTTTTTGCCTCATAAGGAATTGCCTGCAAAAACATAAAGGGTTAATTTGCCTACAAAACCAAAACAAAGGAGTTAGTGTAATTGCACAATGAATTTGATTTGAAATGACCTATGGATATGGTCATTTCAAATAAATTTAATATATAATCATATAAAAAATGACGTACAAAGGAATCAAAAGGAAAACATACAATATGCAACATGCAATAAGAATGAAATAACAAATGCATGACAATGCATGATTGCGAAAACATGAAATAGGCATCCAAACAATAAAGTGAAGACCTTAAACAAGTGCAAGAGCCATGATATAGCATCGAGACTATACAAAAGACAGAGATGGATAAACAAACATTATGGTGACAAGACCAAGCATGAAAACTTGTGGCGGAGAAGATAATCACATAGTAGAGAAGGCAGTCAAACCATGACACATAGGAAGCACAAGTGGCATCCACGAGTACAAATGTTAGAGCATGAGTTGGGAGTGCAGAGATAAATATTCAAAATGTTTAAAAAAAACAAAACTTGTTCTTTTTATGTTCTTTTCATTACAACAAAACTAAGCTCATATTTGAGAGCAACATTGCGCATTCACTAGCATAGATGAACCCTCGTTGAAAGAGAAATATGCAAGAAAAATGAAGAGATTAAAGAGAGGACTGCGTAGGTCAGGAGATCCCTAATTTGTGGAGAAATAACATATAATTGGGTGAATAAATTGAAGGGTCTGCATGGAGAAATAAGGAGAGACACATTGGTTTAAAGGAAGAGATTGAGACCGAGATTTTCTCTGCACCAAGCTGACCATTTTCTCCAATGAATTCCAAGCATTTTGCAAGTGGTAGGTAAGAGTCAATCCCGAAATTTTACCAATAGTTAAACTATTTTGAGGATATTTAACTCAGGATTTTTTTCAAGATGTGTCATAGTATGAGAAAAGACGACTCTAGTTGAATATTTGTAATGCTCTGTCACCATAGACATACGCTACCACCTGTAGAATCCATGCATATTCGAGATGATGAGGGAGGAATTTTAATTGAAGTTGTCTTGTTTAACAAGGGAAAACAAACCATTTAGAAGAACCCTCTTCAAGTTTTCTACAAGTTTGTCGAAGTTCAGGTATCCTAAACGATTTCTTCATGCATATTTGTCAAAACATTTTCCCATGAAAATGCAAAGAGCCTCATTTGTATACACAGTACGAAATTTTGAAATAGAGAGGGGTTTCCATGAGAAAATTTTGCAAACATAGATTGAGGCATGATTTTTCAAAGCAGTGAAACTTTTTCGAGATATTTGTATGGTTTTTCACACAACAAAAGATTTTTTTATCAATTTTACAAACAAAGGATTCATTTCGGGTACCATTTGTAGTAGAATAGAGGGAAATTGAAGAAGTTACAAGCAGAGGAATAGTCTCATTCTTTTTCAAAGAGCTTCAAATATTTGGTACGTCCATATACCATGGTATTTATCCTAAAAATTGCATGAATAAAAATGACGAGTATATATATATATATATATATATATATATATATATATATATATATATATATATATATATATATATATATATATATACATATATATATATATATATATATATATATATATATATTGTTTATTCATGATGAGGATTTTGACTGTACAAGGATATATCAATTGGTATACAAGCAGAGGAAAATGGTAACCAAAATTGAGCCCAAAGAATTCAAACTAGAAAACTGAGGAAAGGAAACAATAGAAAGATTATACCAATCAGGATTATTGGAATTTCTTAAAAAGTTTAATGGACACAATGACAGAATCACACAGGAATTTATAAATCATTATGAACATGGGAAAATAAGAGTGGGTGAGCTCTCCATACCATTAAACCCAAAATTTCTCTCTCAAGCACTAGATCTTCCCTTGACAGGAGAGGAATATCACAAAGGTCTACTCTTTAAGGAGAAAGGATGGACATTCTTCCGAGAAAGACAAAGGAAGGGATCCTTTGACAGGGCACAAGGAATTCCAAGATATTTTTTAAGAGATCCATGGTCAGAATTATTGTTTATTATCCAAAAATATTTCACCTGTGACAACCGATATAGTGTGGTCTATCTTTATCACGTAAGGTTGCTTCAACACATGAGGGGAGAATCCAAAATCAATCTACCTTATTTCTTCTCAAGAAGCTTGACTAAAATGATAGACAATGTCAAAAAAAAATTGAAGCAAAGGAAGAAAAAATTTATCATCAAGGATTAATCAAAATACTTGTGGAATATCAAATAAGAAATAAGGGAATGGGCTGGAAATAATTTTTGGTTCATAATCATCTTGAATAGAAAACAACAGAAGAAATTTTTTAACAATTGCATGTGACAAAGAGAATTTTGAATTCCCCTATGTATCCTAGGACTAGATCAAAGAAGAAGCATGATAGTATTATGGTTGAAAAATAAAGTTCCTTTCTATCCATTCCTAGGAAAACTAGGAGGAAAACATAGGATGAGCCAAGTAACAAGGAAAAAGACCTAGAAGTTGAAATTGTTGAACCTCCACCAACATCAAAGCAAATTGATGAGATAATACAAATAATGTAGAGGGAAGTCCAAGAAGAACCTATGGATAGAGACTCCTACTTTGAGAATGCTTGGGTAGGTGCCACCTCATCTCATTCATATGCCAAGGAGACCAGAGAAGACGTTAGAGAGCTACATAATGAAGAGTACCTTAAGAAGATAGAGTAACTAACAAGAGAGTTGGAGGTCAACAAGATCTTGGAAAGACACTTGAAAAAGGATAATAATATGTACAGAGAAAACAACAAAAACATAATCAATGAAACTGAGGAATTGACCAAGAAAATTGGTAAGCTTGAAACTAAGAATATCCTCATCTCTAAACAAGCTTACAGATGGGTCAACGAGAAGAAGACATGGCAGTACAAATATGAGAGGCAGCAGGTGAAAGCTGCCATCTACAAGGAAGGGAAGTATGAGAGTATTGATTATCTTCTTCAGGCTGCACAAGAAGAGGCTACAGGATCAGGGACAGTAGGGGCATCATCACTCAGGATATCCAAGCAGAGGAAACAAGCATGAGGACATGCTTGAACATCAACAAGGGGGAGATGTTGGCCCTCAATTTTGGTCAGTTTTGCTTATCATAAACCCACCTATTTAACAAAATATTCGATATTATATCATCCATATATGCCTCATTTTATCCTTATTATGTACATTCAGGTAATTAAATTAAGTTTTTCAATTTTTATAAATTTTTGTAAAAATTGGGCTTTAAGAGTATTTTTGGACTGCACTAAAAATTCCCATAATAGCTTCAATGAAGTCATATGTGCAGGACACATAGGCGAGATATGAGCATATATTTTGGAAGCTTAGGAACCACAGATGGAAAAATACCTATTATTTCGGTCAAACTAAGCTAAAACAAGCCTGGTCAATGCTGGTCAAACTTGACCTGTCATTCAGAAATCCCTAGGAAAAAGGGCAGAAATAGTTTTTTTTGAGATTTTCTTGATTTTTTGAAAAATAATGAATGAGTTTGACCTATATGGATGGGATTAGGATGTATAGGACTGTTAGATACATAATAGCTAAGTTTGTTTATTATTTGTCTATTTAAACCAAGTTTATGGACCATTCACACATGTAGAATTTGTGTAATTTTGTATTGAGACTTTTGAAGACTTTGAGATAATTTGAAGGACCAGTTTCACTTTCTATTTGTTGTTCATGCTGTGGATGATTTTTTTAATTCGATGTAGCTGAGAATTTCTTCAAGTGTGCAAGGCAAGGGTGGAGGGCCCCCGCACCAAGCTAAGTACACTTTGGTTAAATTAGCATAGTTTTAATGCAATATTTCTTTCTTCAAATTTATTATTCAGTCATTTAGATGTGTGAAGATTTATTATGATTGCTAGATGATTATTGGTTTAATTCTATTTTGCATACGAAAGGAAAAACAAGAATTTAAGTTAAATTCTCTTTCTATCAAATCATGAACAACAACTAAAATTCATCCTCTTTAGTTTCCTTTCTTGAATTATTTCTTGAATTTCCAGTTTTAATGTAGTGGTAATAATTTTGGAATAGAACTGTAAATAAGGAAAATCTAGACCTCCTAAGTTAGGAGCCTCTTCTCTTACTTTATATATGTCATAAACTATTGTTCTTAAATTTCTCTTCTTGAAGATAATACTATGGGGAAGGACAACCAGGATCTCCTAAGTTAGGAGCCTCTTCCTTCACTTACTACATATTGAATCATAAACATTTTAGTTAGATTTTGTATTTGTAATATGCATTTCCATTACTCTTAGTATTTAGAATATATTTGTAATATGCATTTATTTCAACTTCTACACTTTGTGTTCTAAAATTGACTTCACCTGAAGTCCATATATTTTGGACATGCTTCCAAGTCTACAAACCCGAATTGACAAGTTAAATACCTGTTTTAGTTTACTTAGTAAATTGACCCAACAAGGAGTTGACAATCATTAGCCATTTCTTCCTTAATCAAGAAATAAGTACTTCATTGTTTTCTTGATTATTATTATCATTTTTATTTTTTGGTTAGTCTCTTGTCCTTGTATTTTTCTTAGTTATAAACTTTTCTTCCATGGCCTCCTAAGTGGAGTTTTGCATAAAGGAAGAATTGTGGAGACTGTCAGTGAAATGATTCATGCAATATATGGAAACATCGAGAATTACAAAGCAAAGTTTTTGGCAAGAGGATTCTCTTAGAAAGAGGGAGTGAACTATGAGGAGATTTTTACTTCAGTTGTCAAATGGTTAGTTTCTTATATGACCTAAGAGCTCGATCATAGTTCAACAAGAGTTATTGATGCTCAAGAGCTAGGATTATATAAAATTTTGGGACATCTAGGACCATGTCACATGACCGGAAGAGCTTCCAGTTTTGGAGAAGCATTCCTTCAAGAATAATGGAAGGAGCAACCTTCCAAGAGGATTTCATGGGTTGAGATTTTCATACTAGATGCTTAAATATGGGAGGTATCTAGGAGAAATATGCCTTATATGAGGGACCATTCCAGAAAACAGGATGCACTTCGGTGACAAAGGGAGAAACAACAATAGAGGGGACATCCTGGATTTTCATAGGAGGATTTTCTTCAATGTCAAAGGGAGCACCGAGTCAGGGTGACTAGAAAGTAGCTATGGAAATGGATCCAATGAAGGACACTAACTATGGTTGAGGCAAGACATGTAGCAAAGCATGTGTTGAAGAACTTGTGTGGAACAATTGAATATGGTTTGAGATATGTCGCAAGTGGTGAAGTGAGGTTGTAGGGATATACTAATTTATATTGGGTAAGGAGTGTAGAGACAGAAAGAGCACCTCATGGTGCCACTTTAGCTTGGTATCAATTATGATTACAAAGGTGGAGCATATCGCAACTAGTGTCATAGGTCATGAAGCAACGTGGCTTAAAAATATTCTTGCAAGACTCTTTGATCAAGTCAATTCATCCAAGAAATGGTGCAGAAGGGAGAAGTGAAGCTCAAGTACATAACATAGATGAGCAGATTGTAGACACTCTCACCAAGCCTTTGTTTAAAGCGAATTTTTTATACTTCAAATAAAATCTTGGCATGATGCATAATGTCTCCCTCGTTGAGAGGGAGTGTTGATGTCTTTGCAGGATCAGACAGACTATCTTTTGAGAAGCCCGATGGACTTGGCTAGGTCATGTTGATTTGACCAGGGGAGATGGATAAATTTACCTGAGTAACCATGAAGGACTTTGGCAAGGTCATTGATGATTTAACCAGACATGAATGGCCTAGGGAAATTTCAATATTAGACAAATCTTCTTCTAAGAAGCCAAAAGGACATGGTGGGGTCATGTTTATTTGACTAGAGGAGATAGATGAAATTCACCTAAGAATCCATAAAGGACTTTGGTTGGGCCATGATGATTTGACTACGAGTGAATGGTCCAAGGGTAAATCCTCTCCTAAGAAGCCATGAAGGACTTTGGCTAGGTCATAATGATATGACCATAAGACATTGATACTCACATTTATGACTCCAAGATGGAGTGATCTATAGACGTGAATGTGAAGAGTCACATTGCCTACACTAGGATGGAGTGATTTATAGACATACATCAACATAGCAAGCTCATGAAATTTTCTTATAGAGGAGAAATTTCAGCTAAGGGGAAATTTTTTGTAGCTAAGGAGAATACTGCCCTCGATAGGGAGTGTTGATTTTTTGTGTAGCATCGAGAGGTATTTCTATATGCCAAATAGATCTCCAATTTAGCCTAAGAAAGTTAAAATAAAAATTATTTTTTGGGAAACAATTCAACCCAAGAAGATAAGTCAAACAAAATCATGAAAGGGTGTTTCAATTGGGTTAATTTACCCAAGTCGATTAGTATAAATAGATTATGTGACATCTCATTTTTCTCCAACCAACAAAATGATTTTCTTCTTCATTTGAGGCCTCTTGGACAGTCACGCGTGTGGAGAAAAGGGGGATGAATTGATTGTTTGTTTTAGGCCAATTTAACCAAGGTTGACTGAGCTACAAGAGGGTTGCACGTATGTAGGAATTTGGCAGTAGCCAACTGCAGTTGACCGCATTCACCTGAAATTGAACACAGGAGTTACACATTTGAATTTGACTGTAGTCAATTACATTTGACCACATTTTACCATAGGAGTCGTAGGGCTAGAGTTTGACTACAAGTTGTTTGTTTGACTAACGTTGATTTATGAGCATTTTGAATGGTTTGACCAAAGTTGACCTATTGCTACTTTGACCAGGTTTTGAATGGCATTTGGATTTGTACTTCACACATATTTCTAGAGAAATTTTTGATTTGTAAACCTTGTTGAAGAATAATTTCTCCTAAGTTTTTGGGTTTCCCCCCAAGGTAAAAATATTGTTTCTATTGTGCATGGTTTTCTTTCTCTGATCTTTATTGTCTCAATTTCATTTACTATTGATATTTTTCTATGTATAATTTCTCAATGATATCAGTGGAATGAGATAAATTGATTGAAGATCATTAGGTAGTTATTATTAGATCAGGAAATTACTTTCTACTACCACCTTGTAGAAAATTAACATTGAAGATGAGAGAATTATGGAAGAAAAGAGGAATAAATAAGAAATAATGATAGGAAGAGAATTCAAAGTTGGAGATAGAGAGTAATTCCTCTTGCAATTCAAAGTGAACATCATCAATTACCAAATCTTCCTATAGGAGTATTATCTGGTATTTAATGGTGATGGTTTAATGCTTCCTAACAAGAATTTGGATCAAATTTTGACAATTTGTGACATACATGGAGTAATACACAATGATTCTATGGTTAAAGTATCCCTGCAAACTTTGATAGGCCCAACCTATGATTGGTATCTATCCTTACTAGAAAAATCAATTACATGTTTTGATGATATTGAATACACATTTTTGAGTAAATATTATCCTAAGATGACATATTATCATTGACTATTTAGCAAAGCTATAGATTACCTTTCCATTTTTGGAGGTGATCAAGATTCCACAACAAAGATAAAATCTACTTAAAGTGATAGAAAATAGAGACACATTTGACACAAGAGTAGAAGCAGTGGTCATTGGTCATAAGCAACATTGTTTTTCCCTTTTTATGAGAGCACAAGGATAAAACCCTCCATTTTTGTTTGACATATAGTTGTGTAACTAATAACATTATGTATCTTTCTATAATGTAGACGATTAGTTATGGAATGTACCAAGTATTGAGATAGGAGAGAGAATTTGTGAAATTGATTCAAGAAGAGTGCCAACATATGGAGAAATCAAGTATTTATGTGCATTGATAAGATTTGCACCCCATATTACTACATTTTTTACAATAATTATAATATATCTACTTGAAATATATGGTTTCATTTTAGAAAGGGAATGGTGCTTTGCTTAGGACATTGATAGAAGTTGTATGATGCTTCTAAATAAGGAGGGTGGATTCACACCAGGTCCCTTATGAACAAAAAGTCTTGATTTATTCATGAAATAAATTGACACAATGGTAAACTATATTGATATTGGTCATATTAATTATGCCATTTTAAGTAATTGTGATGTCAATATTGAAAAATATGATGAAATCCCATTTCAGGGGGTTTGGAAATTTTTTTTCGATGGTGCTTCCTCAAAATTTTCTGGAGTTGGGAGTAGGTGCGATATTTAAAATCTCTTAAGGAGAATTGTATCCACATGCATTAATTAAAATTCAAATGTACAAGAAATGAAGCAAAATATGAATCATTGATTTAGGTATTAACACCTACTCATCAAATGGAAATAATAGATCTCATAGTCATGGGATGCTTACAGTTGGTCATCAATCAGGTCCAAAAAATATATAATACAAAAAAGGTGTTTTAAAGGCTTATGATTGAGGGAATTTAGGATATTCTCCAAAAAATTGATTCTTTCAACGTATCATTCATCCCAAGTGAAAGAAAGCAGACGTGGTAGTGACAACTACACTCTTTAATATAGAATCATCCTATAACTCATTTCATGCTACGATGATTTTTTTGCCATCAAAACCAGATAACCATAATTGTTGGAAAATATTTGAAAATGAATAACATATTGTTGAATTTCTCATAGAAAAAATCATAAAAAAGAAATACTTTTCATAAGATCTTGAATTCAAATATTTAACTCCTAGAAATGATGCAAGTATTGAAATTCCTATTCTTTTATAATTTGTGTTTACTTGAGATGAACGAATATGAAAGTGTAAAATTCTTGAATAATTATTACTTAGAAAAATTCAAAAGGTTCAAAAAATAAATATTGTGTTGTGTAACTAGCTCCAAAAATAGAAGAAAAGAGATATGAACGCCTTAGAAATAAGCCACTTTGAGGGGGCAACCTCCAATACATTACATAAATGAACAATTCTTGGATGATACAAATGAACAAAACCTCCTTCTATATATAGGAGTCCATGGGGCCACAATATAATCCAAGTGGGCCACAATGTAATCCTAGCCGACCTGACAATAATAATGTAAGGGCACAATAATAACAATATGGGGGTTACAGGGGTACAACAATAACAATAAGTGGGGCTACACTAACATAATAAGGGACTACACTATTAATATAGGGACTTAACATGCCCCTGTCCTTCAAACAAGTGTTGTCCTCAACGCTTGATTATTTCTTGATGCTTCTGTATAAAATTATCATCCTCCCATGTGGAATCTTCTACAGGAAAGTTCTTCCACTTACTGAGATACTCTGAAATTGATCGTAATTGTCGATTTCTTGTTTTTGTGACTGCTTCAGAACTTCTTTCAATGTGATGTTGATATTCCTGTTGTTTCATTAGATTCTGCACCAAAGTTGGGTTATCCTTTGAGAGTTGGAGAACTTGTTGTTGATGCTCGATGTGATCTTCCACTAATTTATCATCCATATTTGCTATTATTTGATCGTTCAAACCATCCAACTTAGCCTCCATTTCTGCTTTTAAACCATCTATTTCATCTTCAATTTCTCTTCGTAAGATTGAAACTTGTTGCACTTGGTACCATAATTTTGATATCTCATACTGCAACTCTTCCTCCTCATGCGTCATAGTATAGATTTTTGAGGGATTGATGGGTATGGAATTATTTTTTGGAGGCATTATAGAACCCAATACTAATAAAAATTCTAAAATATGCACTTGGAATCACTTCAATTGTTTTTTCAAGCAAACATTATGCAATTTTAAAAACCAGATACACACCTTTCTCTTGATTTTGAGGGGCTAGATATTGAAATTAAATTATTTATATAATTGAAAATATTCAATATCTAAAATTAAGCCCTGTAGTAGCCCTCTAAAGCTTCTTTCAAATGCCACAGGTCTGATCTAATTTGGATTCTCCAAGACAAATTTGTGTCCAATCTCCCACAATGACCTAATTATGGACTGGTTCAGTAGAGCGAACTTGTACGACTTGCCACGTGTCACTGTTTCATCCTTTGTCTCTAAAATTGATAGCCAATAAACTACAGTCTGTGTACTTGCGACCACTTTTTACAGCACTCCAATCCGATGCCCAGAGAGAGAGTTATTGAACTTTTCCCACGCTCACCTATTTGAGATGCAATTCAGGAGTTTGAAAAAGCACTACCTTCCACAGATCATATCTCCAAAAATATTGTGAACCAAGCTCTGAAATCTTTTGATGAATTTTCTCAGGATTTCAGCTTCGCACCATATGAATTTCAGATTCTGAAACTTCATAGAAAAAAATTTATAGCGAAAATGCCACGATGACCTGTTTAGGAGCTTGAAAAAATACCTAACTTCCACAGATGATATCTCCGAAAATATTGCGAACCAAGCTCTGAAATTTTTGTACAATCTTCCTCAGGATTTCAGCTTCACACCCTAAAAATTTCAGCTTCTGAAACTTCGTAGAAAAAAGGTTATAGCGAAAATTCCACGATGACCTGTTTGGATCAGCGAAACCCTAGAATCCCAAGCTCTGATACCAAATGTTGTGTAACCAGCTCCAAAAAGAGAAGAAAAGAGATATGAACGCCTTATAAATAAGCCACTTCGAGGGGGCAACCTCCAATACATTACATAAATGAACAATTCTTGGATGATACAAATGAAAAAAACCTCCTTCTATATATAGGAGTCCATGGGGCCACAATATAATCCTAGTGGGCCACAATGTAATCCTAGCCGACCTGACAATAATAATGTAAGGGCACAATAATAACAATATGGGGGTTACAGGGGTACAACAATAACAATAAGTGGGGCTACACTAACATAATAAGGGACTACACTATTAATATAGGGACTTAACATATTGGAACTCAACATAAACCAAAATGTTTAAATTTGGGAAGCACGTGTAACATGGAGGAAGTTGATGGATACATAAAACTCTTCAAATACTTCCAGGATGTTTTTGCATGGACATATGGTGATTCGAAAGAGTATGGTAATAGTATTATTTAACACGTCATACCTTTGAAAGAAGGAATAAAAGTTGTAAGTCAAAAGTCAAGGATAATTAGTCCCATATTAAAACCTTTAGTTAAACTGGAAATTGAAAGATGGAAAGGTAGGAATTATTTTTTAGTTAGACATTTTGATTTATTTTCAAATCTAGTGGTAGTAATAAAAACAATGGATAAATATGATTATGTATCAATTTTTGGGATCTTAATAAAGCTTCCATAAAATATAATTATCCCTTTCCCAATATGGAAATGTTGTTGCAATAGGTCACTAGTTTGCGTTGATGTCTATGCTTGATGGGTTATTTATATACAATCAAGTATTAGTGGATGATGAAGATAAACATAAAATAAAATTTACTACACCTTTTGGAACTTATTATTATATTCAAATGTCGTTTGGATTAAATAATATTGGAGCTACTTATCAAAGAGGCATGGATCATGTGTTCAAAGGGAAAAGTATGGGATATTATCAAGATGACTTGAAAGCCTATTCAAATTTAAGGGAAAAACATCTCTCACACCTTAAAAAAGGTTTTGAAAGATGTAGTCTGTATAGATTATATTGAAATCCAAATAAGTGTTTATTTGTAGTTTTAGAAGGAAAAACTCCTCTAAGGGTTTTACCAGCAAGGGATGGAAAGAAGCTAGTCTTCCTAAGGTCTGAAGAGTTTATATATATAATATGAAGGCGTCTTCGGTCCCCTTGTACAACTCACACTTCAACTTCTGCTACCTCTATCCACTTCCACTCCTGTTTCCATTATTGCTGCTACCACAATCCACTACCACACATGTTGTCGCAACTGCTTCTACCACTGTCCACTGTGACACCTGTTGCCACTGTTGTTGCACTTCACTACTACACATGTTGTTACTGTTGTTGCACTTCAATTCAACACTCTTCTACCGATAAGAAAAAAACCTCAAGAATGATGCGATATTATATTTAGATAATATGTTGCTTTTACAAGGCCAAGATAGAGATTTGTATTAGAAGCATGCCTTCAAAATGGAAACAAGGTCCTTTATATAGTTTGTGTAGGAACAATTATGAGGTTAGTCAACCTAATCATCAAGGAGGGAAAAAATTAAATTTGAAATTCAAAATTTCCCTCTTATTTTGGACCATAAACAAATTTGAATTTTATTTTTCCCCAAGATTTTGGACCATGAAGACTTTGAAACTGTATTATTAAATTTCCTCCTATATAAAATTATCCTCATTTTTCTTAATTAAGTTTTCCATAGACTCAACATAATGTTGCCACATCATCACCCTTTGCAGCCTTTGACCACAAGATGGGTTTAACATATTTGACTAGGGTTATATCTCAAACAGCAAGGGCCCACGAAGCACACCACATATCAACATAATCAACATAACGAGGAGAATCCAATGGTGATGGTGTCCAAAGAGAATTCATTGATCTGCTTCTTAAAAGTCTCCAACAATTGTGGGGTATGATCATCTTCCAAGGGATCCAAACCCTAGAGCTAGGGTTTCATCAATGCATAATATCATCCATGCATTTCAGCATAATGGAGACATCAATGATGATATTCGACACTTGCTTCGACATCAATGAAAAGTTACTCAACATAATTGAAACCTCCTCAAAATCACAAAGTTCATTTTTTTTTTGGAAAATAAACTGTTAAGAGATTTGTCTAAGATTATTCTTCAATTGTTAATCCCATAAACTAACTACTTTAGGAAAGAATAAAATTTGTATTGCGCTGGTGAGCCTGATAAAGCTTTTGTAAACATAAAGTTGGCAATTTCTACTACTTTAGTTCTCATCAACCATGAATTTGAGAAATATTTTATTTTGTATTATTTTGCCTCAAAGGAAACCATTGCCATTATACTAACACATAAGGAAAGACTATAATTTTGAATGCACTAGTGAGATTCATAAATATTTTGTAAAAATAAAGTTGGAAATTTCTACTACTTTAGTTTTCATCAGCCTTGATTTTGAGAAAATAATTATTTTGTATTCTTCTGCCTCAAAGGAAACTATTGCCACTATACTAACACAAAAGAAGAATCTGAAGGAAGAACGCCCAATTTCTTTTATGAGTAAATTTTTATAGGACCATGGACTGAATTATTACCCTATGAATAAGAAAGAATTTACTTTATTCAAAGCTATATCTTACTTTGGAAGTTATACTGTAAAGGCGCGTGTGATTGTTTATGTTCCATATCTTCCTATCGAAACAATGTCGTCTCACTATGATTCTTGGAGAGAGGAGATGGGATAACTAGTAGGCCGAATTACAAGAATGTGGTAGAGAATTAAAACCACTAAATTTTGTGGAAGGACAAGGGTTATGAAAGTTACTTAGTGGGATTGAGGTTGTCAACATTGATTTATCCATTGAAGAGAAACTACCTACACGAGATGAAATTATAACAATATCTTAATGGTATCAAGACATTACCTTTTATGTAAATTTAGGAAAATTTCCAAATGGTGTGACAACTAAAGAAAGGAGACCACTCAAGATAAAATCAAATTCTTGTGTTGATTTCTGGAATATTGTTTAGAAGAAATTTCAATGGCATGTTGTTGAGATTACTCAACCACTCTAAGTCTATTGAAATCATAAAATATATGCATCAAGGTGTTTTTGGTGGACATTTTTCTCTAATGGTAATATATCATATGATCATTTAAACTTATTTTTATTGGCTTACACTATTTAGATATGCATATTCCTTTATAAGAAAATGTTTACAATGTCACAAAATTATGGAAAAAAATAAGGTTTCTATGCCTCTTAGTAGGGGAATTTTGAGGTAAAAAATAGGGCCTCTAAATGAAAAATGTACTAATAAAACAAACTTTAAAATAACCAATACGATTCAAGATTATGATTTGGGACAATCATCCAATTACCATCCAACAAGTAGATTTCACGAACAACAAGTACCCACTCTACATACTTTTGAGTAGACCGACACCAATAAAAATTGAAAATACATGAAGAAATGTGTTTCCTACCCACTCTACAAACTCTTGAATAGACCCACATCGAAAAATTTGAAAATAAATGAAAAAATGTGTGGGTCTACTCAAGTATGTAGAGTTGGTACTCGTTTGATGTCGAATCTACTCATTGGATACACAATCTAATTTTTCATCCAACTAGTACCCACACTTGAAATTTGAGTAGTGAGGAGATAAATTGAAAATATAATTAAAAAAAATATTTTTCTTTCTTTTCCATTAAGAAATTGTACTCTTCTTTTATTATTTTACTATTGTTTTATTATTTTCCTTAAGATACCTAAATTAGACCTCAAAATTCTCGTAATGAAAAAGAATCAAAGTTGAAAGTCCTTTTACATAGTAGAGTTTAGATGTCATTGGTCCCATAAATCCTAAGTCCAACTTGGGCTATTATTAGATTGTAACATCCATTGATTATCTTACAAAGTGGTCAGAAGCAATAACATTGAAGCAAGCTAGTACTAAGAATCTTATTCAATTTATACAATAAAATATTTTTTCAAGATTTGAGTTTTGGAGAAATTTATCATACATAATGGTTCTATATTCACTGGTTAAAAGTTTACAACATTTTGTGGAAAGTTTGGTATACTAGTGGGATAATCATCCAATTAACATCCTCAAGGAAATATACTTTTTGAACCAATTTATAAACCTTTGGTGGAAATTATTAAGAAATAAATTGCTACAAACTGAATGAATTGGTATAAGAAATGTTAGATTTCCCTAAAACTCAGTAACTGATTCACAAATTTTAAGTGTAAAACTAGAAATACAAATAATTGTTATTCTAGAAACTTAAATTACAATTACACTGAGTTTTCTAACTTAGCATGCACAATGGAAATAAATAAATCATAATACAGACACATTCAACACATAGAACCAATATATACCCAAGAAACCCCAACTCGAGGGGAAAACCTACAAACTGTGTGTGTGTTCTATTAGCTCAACAAATGATAAAATCCATAAATTTATAAATCAAGGGAATACTTCCCTTCTACAAAAAAATCCACTCAATAACTAATATGAACCAAAAGTAAGACAACCCTTACACACTCGTGCTAATATATGGCTACACATATCTACTCTTTTGTGAACATATGCATACTGTAAAACCACACAAGTCAACCTCCCCTTGCACACTATAACTTGTTGTATGGATACAATGGTTTTGGCCTAGGCTAAGGGCATTCATCCCCTTCCTTCCTTCCTCTTGATCATTGATCTGGTCGCTGACTGTTGAAAACCCTAACTTCTTTTGTTGAGCTAATCACATACTCTCTCTGTTGTTCGAATTTTTCACTTACTCACTCTATCTCCTCTTATAATTATGACCTAAGCCCCTCCTTCACTCTCAACGAATGAGAGTATATATTGATGAAGGGATGCAATTAAATCACAAGTTAACTTAGGATTTTTAAATTTTTCATGAGCCTCACTTTAGGAAATATTAAATAAATTAATATTTTGCTAAGTGGTTGTCTTTTGAGTCCCTCTTCTAGCCTTAGCACCTAGGAAAGTAGAACCCTTACTTATCTACTCCAATCAACACTCCCTCTTAGATAGGAAGGTGTTTTGCACTACACACAACTTCTCATTGAGGTAAACTAATTTACTCCCTAGTAAATCCTCAGTCAAAGTGTTTTTTGTCTGCTCCTTTTTTGGTATGTACTAGAGTGTAACTATACCTCTGTTTGATATCTATGATGTGATGATAATGTATGTATATGTGCTTTGAGCGATCATGAAACACTAGATTCTCAAAGAGCTTGATGCAACTCAAATTGTCACAGTGGATCATGGTGGACTCTAACTCTTTCCCAAACAAGACCATGTGAAACTTTCTCAACCAAATAGATTTGCACCCTTCCAAGCTGGAAGCCATGTACTCAACCTCAGCCAAGTTCAATGTAATTGATATTTGCTTCTCATTGAACCACGAAATAGTTGTTGATCCAACAATGAATGTGCATCTCGGTGTGCTTTTCCTATATTTGGAGCTCCCTGCCCAATATTCATTAGTGAATCCCTCAAGCCTTAACCCATCAACCTATCTATACCACAATCCATACTCTATTCCCCCCATAATATATTTGAATACGTGCTTGGAAGAAACCCAATATGCTCAGTAGGATCAACCATAAATTGGATCAAAGAGTTAATTGCAAAACATATTTCTGGATGTGTGTTTACTATGTACATAAGCAACCCTATCAATTTTTTGTAAAGTGAAGCATCTACTTGCTCTGATATGGATGTATCCACCTTCTTCCATTTTGTGACTAGAAGCATGTTCATGGGCTTGAAATCCTGCATATGGAATCTCCTTTTAATTTTCAGGGCATACTTTCATTACCATAAGAATATCTCCCCATCACCCTGTCAACCTCTAGCCCAAGGAAATAGTGCATCAACCCCATATCCTTCATCTCAAACTCGCCTACAAGATATCTCTTTTACTCATGGATGATCTTATCTATGCATATTAAAATCATACCATCCACATATAACAATACAATAAGTGAATCACCTCCAACAACAATGTAGTAGAGGTTGGGGTCCACTTCACTCTTGGTGAAACCAAATTTATGAAGGTAATTTTCAATCCGAGCATAGCATTCTCATGGGGCATGTTTGATCCCATATAAGGCTCTCTTGACTTTGTAAACACGAGTCTCCTTGTTGCATGTATAAAATCCCTCTAGATGCTCAATATAAATCTCCTACTCATCAACCACATTTGGGAATCTTGTTTTAATGTCCATCTGGTGGATCTTCCACCCCATATGAGCTACAATAGTTGTACTAGTCTTGATAGATGAATATCTGACCACTAGGGCAAAGGTCTCGTCATAGTCGATCCCTTCTACCTGTGAGAACCCTTTTTCCACAAATATTGCCTTATATTTTTTGATGCTCCCACCAACCTCGTTATTAATCTTGTAGAGCCAACGAGAGCCCTCCACATATTTTCCCTTTGGAATCAACATCAATTCCTATACATCATTATTCATGATGGAGGCATATTCCTCCACCATGGCATCTCTCAACACCCTCTGAGTGGTTTCCTCTTGGTAAATGGAAGGTTTAGCATCCAAAAACTTTTTCATAAGTGCCATATATCATGTGTACCTATGTGGTTGTATGCTCTATCAAACTGATGTACTAGGAGCACCAACTTGCTCCAATTCCTCTTAGATCAACTCTTCTACCGAGCTCACTCTTCTTCTCCCTGTTCTAGGAGTCACTGCCTAAGCGGTCTCCACTCTCTCTTCCATTTATGTGTCCCTTTCATCCTTATGTTGTTCAAACTTCCCATCAAAATCTACAACTATAGTCTGAGGTGATGGGTGAGCCTCATGCTTGGGAGCCTACTTCCACTTATTGGAAAAATGTAATGTGGAAGCTATTAGATTAATATTTTCCTTATTCCTTAACAATTTATTGTGAAATTTACTTATCTTCTTTTGTTTCGTTATTATATCTTTTCATCAAAAAAATATAAATATAAAAATAGTAAATAAAAAGGACATAAATATTAGGCTCCAAGCTAGGGAAAAAACCCTTCCAAGGGGAAAACCCAAAAGATCTTCTCTTCTTATAGAATATGCTTCAAATGATACCAATAAGACCCAAAACCTAAGATCATAACCTCTTCCCAACATCAAGTCGACGAGAGATAAACCCTTGCAGAACTACTTCAAATTCAGAATTTTGGCCCCTAACTACTGAATATGTCCATGGCTAGACCATCATTAAGAGGAACAACTTCCTCTTCCTCACTTGGAGCTTGCTCTACTACTGGAGGATTGGGAGACTGAACGGTGACCCATTGTGTTCTTGGCATTAGATCAAAATCTTGATTTTATGGCTCCATTTTCACCTCCATGTCTTAAATCTCGTTCAATTCCTCAATCTCTCAAGAAATATCTTTTTCTTGTAACGGTTTTCTCTCCTCCTCTAGTTGTCGGTTCTACTTTTTCTCCTCGACTTGTCTTCATTTTGCTTCTTCTTCTTATACTCTTCAGTTTTCTTCTTCGTCTTGCTTATGCTTTTCTTATTCTTCATTCCTCTAACTTTATTCTTCCAATATCCTCTGCTATTGTTCTTCCCTCTGCTTTTGTTCTTCTTCTTGTTTCCTCTGTTTCTTCTTCTTCTATGCTACTACGGTCTCTTTAAGCATGAATGGATCTGCTTTCATCTTGTGGCTTCACTCTCCTGTTGGGGTATGTGCAAACTTCCTCTTACCCTTTGTGTGCACTGGGTTTCACCATTCTACTGGTATTTCCCTCGGAGTTCCTTCATTTTGCAGAGTAACCTACAATGTTCTTATGAAGCTAACTAGTTCATGAGACTTGGAGGCATTGTAACAACTCTTTATCTCTTCCTCCTTAAGCTTGTGAAAAGTATCACCCAACCACTTGAAATTAATTCATGCACAATGGTATCTACAAACATTCCTTGGATCGTACAGATTGAATTCAATACGATCGAATGCGAATTTATCTATTGTCTTTCCTTTGGTGTTCACAACTTTCACTTTATTGATTTTGTACAACTTGACCTGCATAGGAAGAGCGGGCCAAGTTTATTTCTTATTCCTTTGCAGAACTCCTAACTAATATATGGAGACATGATAAGCAATTTCTTGCACGAATAACTTATCGGTGGCATACCTCGGTAAAATATGTAGAGAATTTTGTCCATCGAACACCCTAAGGAAAGTGTCATCCAGTGAGGCAAACCAATATTCTATCTTCGACACTGTTTTCATTGCCCCACATGACATGCAAGCTGGTTCTTCCTCAAATATCAACTTGTACAACAGAATGAGGAAGTGGTCAGTCAGATTTTCCATTACTCTTTTATGGCTGCACTCCTAAAGAAGCTTGTATTACATGTGTATGACAATATCTCTTGGTTTCCAGGTCCAATTCATGCCAAGGAATTAATTGTGAGCACAAATTTCATCCAGTAAGTAGGCATACATGTAAAATATAGCTTGCTTTCCTTGGGGTGGATTTTGGGCATTGGCTACATGGATCTTATGTTGTTGAGCCAACAAGTCTAACCAGTTGAATGGCCTTCCTTCATTCACAACCTGGTTTAGAAAAAATTCCCACCCTTCAGGAAAGGTCTCAATACTCTATTGACCATAGATTCTGTAACGTAGAACTATTAATAATTGATAGGCTCCCCTGAGATATTTTGTATTTTAGGTCTTGATGGGTGTTTGAAAAAAGTTTAATGGATATTTCACTCAACTCTTAATAATATGATTTGTGTTAAAGCAATTGGTGTTTGCATAGATGTAAGAATCCATGAGAAATTATGGCTCCAAAAAATGGTACATGAGATGGTAATCCGCTGCCAGAAAAGAGGTGAGCCTTTGTCCGCTGGAATTTGTGAGAGTGATAGTCTTGGTATATGTATGAGACAATATCTTGATGATAATGTCTGCACATGGGAAATTTGGGTACTTACATGCAACCTTATGTATCCCTGATCTTTGGACATTGACATACACTTGCCGGTCTTCAAGTTCTGCTTTGAAGCTTCTTGCTGAGAATGCTTCATTCACTTTCAGCCATGTGATATATGGTTCCTTCTCTATGAAAAGTTAAGTATCTGAGTAAACTAGAAATTTGACTGGAGTACTCTAAACTACCTCCTCAGTGCTTGCTTTCAGTAATGTCCTTTGAAGAATATCTCTTTGGTGCCATGATGACACTGAATGATGAAGATAAGTGCTCAAAACCTGCAATATCTGTGAGAGGAAAATGCACTCATGGAAGACATGAATTAGTTTTTAAAACAATGACTTTCAAATAAATATCAAGTAGTAGCCACATGAATGATGGGAAAAAATTTTCATTTCTTGAGGTGAAGGGAGGGAGACTGGATGATTGAACTATGCATTGCACAATCTCAACATCCAGTGATGCAGCTTGAGGCTAGAAATTGTGCAATGCACAGTTCAGCCTGGGAAGAATGAGGGAGAGACTATGCATTTCACATTCTCAGTGCCCAAGGATGGGGTATTGAGCCTTGGAACTATGCAATGCACAATTGGGATAGCCAATTACTATGAATTGTGCAGTCTCAGAGGCCAAGCAGATAACTTGAGCCCTAGACTTGCGCAATGACCAACTACATAAGGCAACTGCTCATGGAGGGAAGTGAAGATCTGCCCAAAGAGGGTATGGGAAAATGGAAGATTTGAGTGATAGTGTAAGTTTGAGTGTAGATATGAATAAGAATATATAGATCAGTGAAAATCAAGTGCAGAAAATAAACATGCAAAAGGAGTCGTTAAAACAACGACCACTAATGGCCAAAAACAAGAAAATGATGCGACACTTGTAGAAGGAGAACAATGGACCGAACCAACACTTTTACAAGCTAATATAAGCTAAAACTCCAGTAACCATGAAAATAAACAAGAAAAACAACACTCATAGAATCGAAACGACAAAAAAAAGTGACAAAAGACAACAAATGAAAAACTCACCCGAAAAAGCGCTACAAACTCCACTGAAGGTTCCTTGATATCCTTGGGAATTCTAGAGCTCCAAGATCAAATTTTCAAATGAGATCTAGGTGCATCTATTATATAGATCTAAATTGGTTAGGTTTTAATTCCTTGGTGAATAAATTTTTCCCACATAAACAACTTTATAACTTGAGGATAAAGGATGGAGAATCGGTGACAATGCATCTAAAAGCCTTCAATATTGTGGTAAGTTAACTATTATCTATTGATATTAAGGTTTCATATGAATATAAGTGTATTCGCTTGTTTTTTTTTTACCATAATCATAGGATAGTTTGGTTGTTTTCATAGGTAGTTATGAAACTACTTTAATTTTAGAGGGTATAGTCTCATCCTTGTTATCAAAGGATACGAGACATAAAAATATGGAAGGTAGGAACACAAATACCTTTTCTATAAGAGGATGCTCTTAGAAATAAATAGAAATAAGTCCTCGAGTGGGAGATTTAAATTTAGAGGAAGGTATAAATCTCTAAAAAAATTTGTAAAAGGTATATTGGAGATGTAGAAAAGAAGGGCACTGCGAGAAAGAATGTAAATCCAAAATTGTTGAGAAAGGGAAGGGATATTATGATCCTCATTCTAAGCAAGCAAAAACATCCTCAAATGAATAGGTGATGTTTACTTGGCTTCTTCAAGTACACATGTAGATCATGATGCATCATTTATTGACTCATGGGCATCATTTCATATGACTAGGAGTGGTTTTGTGAGTATGAAAGATATAATGGTGGTGATGTTTTCCTAGGATATAACTTCCTAGCTAGAATAATAGGACAAGGAAAATTCAAGTTGAAGCTAATGGAGAGAGGACTATAACACTCCCTATTGTTCTAAAAATCCTAGGATTGACTAGAAATTTGATTTTGGAAGAAATATGAGTGATGTAGGTGTTAAAACAGTGTTTGAAATGGATACCTACAAGATAATTACAAAAGAAATGGTATTTCTAAGAGGATTTTGGATTAGGATTGTGTATAACTTGCAAGGAAGCACTCTTAGTGATGGATGTGATAGTTCCATTTTTCCTGAGAGTGGAGTGGAATAAGGAAAAAAACCTACAATCTCTAGAGAAATGGCTAAGTTGTGACATCAAAGATTGGGATATATTGGAGAGAAGGGCCTTCAAGTACTACATAATAATGGTATGGTAGAAGGTATGTCTAATTTCTCTCTAGATTTTTATTTATGTGAGCATTGTTTATATGGGTAGAAAAATCGGGTAAGATTATCCTCTTATGCTACGAGGTAAGATGGAATATTATTGTTGGTGCACATTGATGTGTTTGGGCCTATGTTGGTTCTGTCACTAGTTAAATATATGTACTATGTCTTATTTATATATAAATTCCGAAGGAATACACAATTTTATTTCCTCAAGAAGAGTTATGAAATATTTGACAGATTCAAAGAGTTTAAAGTTGTTGTGAAAAATAAAACAGAGAAGAAAATTAAGGTGTTGAGGACAAATAATGGTGTAAAATTTTGTAGGAATTAATTTAAATAATTTTGTAACAAGCGCAATATATCAAGGTAGAAATTTCTCCATGCACACCTAAGTTGCAATAATTATTATTAAGATGCTAATGGAGAAAGGAAGGAGCATGCTCAATGGTATCAGGTTAGGATAGGAATTTTTGCAAAGGAAATGGGCACTACATGTAACCTGATAAATAAATCACCCTCATCAAAATTAGATAATAAGACTCCACATGAGATATGAACTAGTAGGAAGCCATCTTTTAAACATTTCAGGGTACTTGGTTGTGATGCTTATGTACATGTTTCAAAGGAGAATATGAATAAGATGGATAAGAAAGAAAAATGTATCTTTATTGGATATAAATATGTTTTGAAATATGATAATCTTCAAAACCCATAAACTAAGAAGGTAGTCTATGGTCAAGATGTAGTACTTATAGAATTCAAATATGTTATCAACAGGGAAAATTTGAAGGATCGAAATCTATGTTAAATTTAGAAACCTTGGCGAAACTTATTAGTCCTTAATATGAAAATTATAAACTATTTAGCTATATTTTTATAAATATATTGAACTTTATAATGATTTTATTTAATCTCTATTAATTATTGGTGATTTGTAAGGTAAAATAATTTTATATTATCAAATTTGGGCGAATAATTTCTAGAAAAAATGGATATTGGTGAATCTTTTTTTTTTGAAAAATCTTGGAAAATTAGCCCACCTGCGAACATTAGCCCCTAAAATTTTCCCTGGTTGTCAAACATAAAGTCTTACCAAGGGAGAAAGAAATCGAAAAGATAGAGTTTGAAATGAATAATGATGAATTTGACTCTATAGAAGAACAATAATTAGAACAATAAGAACCATGTACTATTGTACTGAGGAGAGCGATTTAGGAGATAAGGTAGCTAGAAAGGCATACTCCACTTGATTTTCATTCAAATTTTTCTTTTTTTATTACTAATGAGGATCCTAGAACTACTAAGGAGAAGGTGGATTTAGATGATGATAAATTATATAAAAAGGCCATGGTTGAAGAAATGAAATCCTTAGAAAAAATGAGGCTTGGGATCTAGTGGAGTTGTCGACTGGAAGAAATCTCATTGAAAGGAAATGTGTATTTAAGAAGAAGTTGAATGCAAAAGGAAGATTCCATAAAGACAAGCTTAGTTAGTAGAAAAAGGTTATTCCCAGGTAGAAGGAATTGAATTTTGTGGGTTTTTTTCTCCTATTTCCAAGTTAACTTCTATTAGATTTATTTTATCAATTGTTGTTGTTTTTTATTTTGAATTAGAATATATGGATGTGAAGACATCATTCCTACACGGGGATTTGGAAGAAGTATCTATAAGGTCTTTCTATCAAAGGAAAGAAAGAACATGTACGAAGGTTGAAAGGATTCCTAATAGGTTAAAGAAATTACCAATGATGTGGCATAAAAAAATTGATATTTATATATTGGGACTTGGTTTCACAAGGAGAAAAGTAGATAATTGTGTGTATTTCAAATTAGTTGGTTATCATCTTATTTATTTGGTGTTGTATGTGAATGATATCTTGTTGATTTAAAATGATAGGGAAATCATCCAAGAAGTGAAAACTCACTTGTCCTCTAAAATTGAAATGAAGGATCTTAGTGATGCAAACTTCATTTTGGGCATGGAAATTAAAAGAGATTAGGCAAAGAGGAAAATTTGGATAAAACAGAGGAAATATGTCAAGATAGTTTTGTAGAGGTTTAATATGTAGGAATGTAAATTGATAAAGGTCTAGTTTCATATAGGTATAAATTTATCTACAAAAAAATTTCCCAAGAAACATGAATATGAAGAGGACATGTCTCATGTTCCATATGCCAATGCAATTAGAAGTTTGTTGTATGCAATGATCTGTACCAGGCCAAACATTGCACATGTAGTGGGAGTGTTAGTAGGTATATGCCAAAATTAGGGAAAGAGCATTACACAATAGTAAATAGGGTTTTCAGGTGTTATCATAGCATTATTGGTTGTGGCATTTTAATGTGAACTAAATGTTGTCTTAGGGGTTCTAACCTTTATGTTGTGGATATTTATAACAAATTTATATATTTCAAAATGGAAAGGTCGATATGGATAACTTCCATACTTTATTCATCAAATTACTACACACTTTTGCATGCTTATCTAAAATTTCTAATATTTATAAAATACTCACCAATAATTTTCATACAACTTGTGTGCTCTTTTATACATGTAACACTCCCTTCCACCCCCTTGCACTATCTCGAGTTGTGGAAGGTTTTACTTATGATTTAACCCAACCCTCATTGCCTATTGTGAATATGGGGTACAAAAATCCTCTTTTCCAACTTTTTCAAACCCAAAATAAATGCGACGATATAAATTTTATCTCAATCCAACTCTCAGATTGAAAGTTGTTCCATTTGAAAGATTGGCCAACTAACCCTTGCCACACAAGACACTGCCACATCGCACCCATGTTCGATCCACATGATTTTACCATGTCACTTATGGATCTCATTGTGGCACCTATGGGGCCATAGTTATGCCTTCATGGGGCTTGCCACCTCATCTTGATTCATGGGTCCCACAAGGTCCAAGACCTTTGTGTAATTCAACACTTTCATGTTATATCTAGTTCTAGAGGAAAATGCGTGCACCAAAATTTTTACTTTTGCATACTCATGAACCTTTGGACTCTTGTGTGTTCAAGAAAATCTGGTCCAACATAATTCTTCCTCTAAGGCCCAGTTTGGCACGTATCCAACCCTGTGTAATTATTCTCCAAGTAGGGCCACTTCGGATAAGTTGCACACCCTTTAAAATATGGATCATCGCATAAGTGTGACGTGGAAAATCCATGTGGGTCACACGTGGATTCCACATGGCAATGTCCTGCTAATGTGGCAAGATTTAATTGGTCAAACTTTAAAAGGGTATAAATTTCAATTCGAGATTTAGATTGAGATAAAAATTATATTGTCAAAAAGCTCTCGATGAGATGAATGTGCAAGATGGTGGTGTTTATTTTGGGTTTGAAAAAGCTGTAAAAAAACGGATTTTTTAATCTCATCTTCATAATAAACCATGAGGGTTGTTGATTTTTCAAGTGAAATAGATAAAAGCACAATATTTTTGAAAAATAATAATTACTTCTAATGATGTTTATCTTCTTTCAATTTCCTAGTATATCGTTAAGAAATTGCACTTCATAAATTCAACCATATAAAAATAGTAGAACAATAGAGATCAAGATGCACAAATAGAGCACAATATTTACCCTAGGAAAATCCACTTGGGAGGAAATCCCAACAACCTTTTCAATAGAGAAATTCTTCTTTTCAACAAGAGACACACCTAAAATTCTAGTCAAAAACTATGTCAAAATGACCTTCAACAAATATATGGTCAAACTTGGTCAACACCCTCCAATTCAAGCCTCCAATATGACCCAACAACTTGGACTTATAATTCTGCCTTAGGTCGAATTTCAACCAACCAGAAACTGCCCAAAAACCAAACATTTATGCCCTGCAACTGCCTAGAAAATTCATCCCTCCAACTACAACTACCTAAATAATTATGTGAGTTGGAGATAGAGAGATCTTCCACACATGCGAGCTATATAGAGAGAGAAAGAGATGAATTTGTCCTTCATTTTCATCCTTCTTGTCCTTCACTTGGATGCCCATAATATTTTTGCTTGAGAGAGATCAAATTATTTCCTTAAGGAAGAGGTTGAACTTTCTATAAATAGTGATCTTCTAGGTCAAATGGGTGTATCTTATGCATGGGATGAGTTGACTTCGAGGGAGGCTAACTTGACTTGTTTTAGATCCAAAGATTCAATTTCGAAAAATTTAATTTTTTCTCTTTTAAGAAGTCCATAAGGAGATGACTCAAAAATATATTTTATTTTGACTCTAGCATGAATAACATGCCTTACATTGGTCAATATAAAACACATCAAGTGCCAAAATATACATTATGAAGGTTGACCATAGTTACAAAATTAAACACTCCCTCTTAGTTATGGAGGTATTCATAATGACTTTCTTAAGTTTTCTCTAGTTTGAAAATTTTCTCCATGAAAATGTTATAACAAATCATCATCATCCTTGCTAGCATCTTTGACATAAGGTAAATCATCACCATCAACTAGTTTCCACAACTGGTCAGTACCACTGACCCATAATCCTGGTAGGTACTCCTAACACATGCATAATATTTAGCACCAACTAGTTAGCATAACTCTGGTGTAACACTGACCCATAATCTTGGTCAGTACTCCTGACCTAGACTAGTCTTGATTCACCATCCTAGTCAATCTCTTTAAACTCCAAAGTCCAAAATCTACATGAGAAACTAGGCTCAATGCTAAATGAGCTCCTCATCCTATCTAAAGAGGTTGAGCCTTATGCTAAAAGCCACACACTCAACTAAGTGATCCAAGGCTTCTAGAACCATTCTCCCTAATTGGTCAACATATTTAACATAGGGATAATGATTGTCTATGATGCTATCATATAAGAACTCCCTCTCAATGATAGCATAAATCTCCACAAGCCCAAGATTGTCCCTAAATTATATTAAATTTTTCCTGCATAGTGGCTTTGTCAAAATATTAGTTCTCTATTCATCAATGGAGATGTACTCAAGCCTTATTTCTACCTTATACACCATGTCATAGATGTGTTGGTACTTTATTTCGGTGTAATTCAACCTATCATGGAACATTAGGTTATCTTAAAGCTTTACATAGCTTTGATTGTCACAATATATCATAGTTGGTTCCAGCTCTTGGTCAAAAAATCCTGCAAGCAACTTCTGAAGCGACATTGTTTTAGTACAGGCTTAATTGGTTGTGATATACTCTTCTTTTGTAGTGCTGATTGCGGAATATTTATGCTTCCTTCTCATCCAAGAAATCATGGGAAAGCCCAAACTAAAGCATCCTACTAAAGTACTCTTCCTATCACCTGCACTCCATGCCTAGACAGAATATTTATATCCCTACAATTTTACATCATTGTTTGAGATATATCTCAAACCATAATTTATAGTACCACATAGTTATCTCAATATTTTCTTTGTTTCAATCCAATGCTCTTGTCTTAGTTCCACCTGGAACTGGCTCAACATGTTTACTGCAAAGAAAATGTACGATCTAGTATTAACCAAGTACATCAACGAGAAAATAAAATGCAAGTACATGGATGGATCTATCAAATTAGACTTAGATTCTCTCAACTTATTTAAATTAGTCACCCTGTTAGTTGTCATGAATTAAAAGTCCATCATGCCAAACTTCTTAAGGATCTCAATAACATACTTTTCTTGACCAAGGAAGATATCATCAGGATTCTGCCATACTTCTAATCCCAAATAATAATGCATCAAGCCAAGATCCTTCATTTCAAACTCTAATTTCAACTCCCTCTTACACTAAATAATGAGAGGTTCAACACCTGTCAGAAACAAGTCATCAACATATAGAAATAAAATCACGGGTGCATTCTTCACAACCTTGAAATAGATTTTTAGATCAACATCATTCTTAAAGAATCCAAGTCTCATTAGGTAGCTATCAATTCGTGCATACCAGGATCTTAGATATTAGTTAATTCCATACAAGGATTTCTTCAACCTAAAAATGCGAGATTCCTTCCCATGCACCTCGAAACCTTCAGGGTTCTCTATGTACAACTCTTCCTTAATTACACCATTTGGAAAGTATTCTTTACATCCATCTGATGTAAAATCCAACCCAAATAAATAACAAGAGAAATAATAGATATAATATAAGTGTACTTGGAAACTGGAGCAAAGGTCTCATCATAGTCCTCTCCCTATTTCTGGGAGAATGCTATAGCCACAAATCACGCCTTGTATTAGTCAATACTTTCATCTATTGCATGCTTGATCTTATATATCCACTTGGAATTCACCACTGACCTCCCTTCGAGTCTCAACACAATATCCCATACATCATTATTCATGATGCATTGATATTATTTAATCATAGCATCCTTCCACACTTTTTGGTTAATGGATTCTTCATAAGTGGAAGGTTTTTCATCAATGATATTAGTCATAAGATACGCATAACTATAGAACCTTTTAGGTTTCATACTTTCTCTGGATGTTCCAATTGGATATTCATATCCTTATACTTATTCTAAGGTAGGTCTAAGTCATGTTGGTATTTTTCCTAATCTTAGGAACAACAATTGGTTCTACAGATTCACATGACCCTTCTGGATCTTTAGGATGTTCTATATAACTTGAACCTTATTCCTTAGAAGCCTCGTGTTCTTATTCATAGTTGGATTCCATGGAAACTTCTTTAGACTTACAATATGAAACCTTCTCATGAAAGGTAACATCATAGATGACCTCAACCTGTCGCTGCTCTGAAATGTAAATTATATAAGCCTTTGAGGATTCAATATAACAAAAAAATATTACTTTCTTTCCTGAAGGTTCTATATTCTTCCTCTTATATTTGGGAACATGAATGTAAACTACACAACCAAATATTATCAAATGTCCAACTTTTGGAATCTATTTAGAGAACGCTTCTTCAAGAGCCATGTCTTCTAGAATTCGATGAGGACTTCCATTATGAATGTATAGAGCTATTAAGGATTCTTTTCGCCATAATAACATAGGAAAATGCTTATCATACATCATAACCTTAACATATTCTTCAATGGAATTTTTCTTTCTTTTTGCCACTCCATTTTTCTTAGGATTATAGGGGACAATTAGCTCCATCTTAATCCCTTATTCTTTACATAATGGAACAAGTTATTTTGATGTTTATTCTCCTCCATTATTAGATCTTAAAATATTGATATTCTCTTATGTCAAATTCTCTACTTCAGCCTTGAATTCTTGAAACTTGGTAAATACTTCATCATTGGTCTTCATGATATGGATCCATGTCTTATGAGATAATTCATCAATAAGAGTTACATGGTAGAAAGAACCTCCAATTGATTTCACTGACATAGGACAACATACATCAAAATGAATCAAATCCTAAAAAAAATGGATCTATTGTCACTACTTGGAAATAATTTTTTGACATTATTTCTAAGTGCACAACCTTTACATACACCTTCATGTTATATCTGAAATTCAAGAACTCCTGAAAATATTTAACTTAAAGCAGGCAAGGCTCTATAATGAAGGTGAGCATATCTCCTATGCCATATTTCACATGGATTGATTTCATCATATACTAAATCTTGAGATGGTTGACCCAAGAGTCTATACGACCTTCCTTCACGAATTCCAATAACTATAGAATCATCTATACTAGAGAGCTTGGTCCATACAAGTAATTTTCCATCAAAAAATGATACTCTATCTCATTTATCTTCCAAACATGAAACAAAGTCAAATTTATTTTTCAAATTTGGAACATATAGAACATTGTTGAGATGAAAATTTTTACCAAATCACATATCAATAAATGTATTCTCAATTCAGTTCACTGAATAGTTGTGGTTATCTCCAAGCTCCACTCTTTGAGATAATATTGTTTCCATAATTTTAGTGAGATTTTCACGATCTCATGTCATATTTCTTGAAGCACCACTATCTACTAGCCACATATCATCGCCATTTTCACTGGAGCCTATTAGAGTATAAAAGTAAACAAAATATTTGTCACATTTGGAATTCTTTGTATGTTCATCGATTCCTATTGTTGAAGCATGTTATTTTCATTTCCTCATTCTATCATTCGCTCCTTAAAGACATTGTCCCGTATAGTGGCCAAATCTATGACAACAATTACATTGAATATTTGACATATCTATATTTCCTTGTGGAGCAGGGCTTCCTTTTGGTTTTCAATTATGGAAACCAATCTTCTTCTTTCCTCCATCATTCCTTTTTAAATGTGTTGCAATTGCTTGAGAGTCCTCTTCCTTTCTATCTCTTGATATAATCCTTGATTCTTCTTGAGCACAAGAGGTCCATAATTCTTCAAAAGAGTAAACTTATTTCCTGCTACTTATACCAGCTTCAGACTCATGGTGTAACCAATGTATTTTATTGTAAATAGATTAATTAGGGCATCATACATCTTCTTTGAATTTTCAATTTTTAACATATATGGGATCAGATAATCTCTCATGGAATCCACAATAAGGCTCATGGAAATGATTTCATACTTCTTAAAATTTTATTTTCCTGCATTATCTAATGGTTCTACAATATTTCCACTGACAATATCCAAAACTTTGTTCTTTGCAAGAATAATATCAATCCTAGTTTTCCAATCTCTGAAATTTGAAGCCCCTTCTAGCTTGTTCTCCAAATTCGTAGAGGAAGCCATGGATGTAGATTAACAATCAAGAAGGTCTCAATAATAGTGATGTTAATGTATATTTCTTCAAGAGTGATCTTAGTGTCCCTTCCTTCACCAAAGTTCTAATACCATGTTGATTTTTCAAGTGCAATAAATACAAGCACAATATTTTTGAAAACTGATAAGTACTTCTAATAATATTCATCTTCTTTTAATTTTCCAATATATCATTAATAAATTACACTTCAAAAATTCAACCATATAAAAATAGTAGAATAGTAGAGATCACAATACACAAAGAGAGCACATGGTTTACCATGGGAAAACCCAATTGGGGGAAAAACCCAACAAAATTCAACAAGAGACACACCTAGAATTCTTGTCAACAACTAGATCAAACTGACCTTCAATAAATATATGGTCAAAACCCTCCAAGTCAAGCCTCCAATATGACCTAGAAACTTGGTCTTCTTGTTTTTCCCTAGGCCGAATTTCAACCTCCCAAAAAATACCCAGAAACCTATAATTTTGGCCCTGCAATTACCCATTAATTTGGCCCTACAACTACAACTACTCAAAAAATTATGCGAGTTGGAGAGAGAGAGATACTCCACATGTGCGAGATAGATAGAGAGAAAGATATGAATTCATCCTTCTTTTCCTTCTCTTGGATTCCCAGGAAATTCTTTCTTGAGAGAGATCAAATTTCTACCTTGAGGAGGAGGTCGAGCTATCTATATATATGATTGGCTAGGTCGAGTGGGTGTCTCTTCTGCTTGGGATAACTTGACTTGGAGGGAGGCCAAATTGAATTTTTGTATAGCCAAAGATTCAATTTTGAAAACTCAATTTTTTCTCTTTTAGAAATTCCATAAGGACATGACTCAAAAATATATTTTTCTTTTGAATCTAGCATGAAGAACATGCTTTACATTAATCAATATAAAATACATCAAGGGAAAAAATATAAATTATGAATACCAACCATAGTTACAAAATTCAACAAGGGTCAGGTAAGTTCATAAGTAATGTATTCCACATCCTGAGACAGTATAAGGGGGTGGATAAGGGGGTGGAAGGATTGTTATAAAGCAGTATCTTAGAATCTAGGTGTTGAAAAGTGTAACTAGGATCGGTCGTCATATTGACCATGTAATTATATATTTATGTAAAAGAAGAAGAAAAAGATAATAAAATGTACTTTTGTTAAGCTTTCTTCATGGTTTTCATGAACAAGGTTTTATTATAGGTCAATATAATTCTTCTTGATGTCTTTTAGGATTTGTATTCTAGTTATAAATGTAATTAAGAGTCATGAATATGAAGAGTCTAGTCAACAAAATATGCTCCAAGGCCTTGTCATGAGACCGTGAAGAAAATGGCTCTTGAATGATGTTTAAAGCTACCCTCATGTCATCCTCTCTAACGCTGGAATGTAAGCCCTCCATGTCGGCCTAAAGAAAGAGGTAAAGTTCAGCCTACCAAGAAGCTTGGAGATTCGGCATAAATATGGAAATAATGCACTATATATAGTGATGGAGCTGCGACTCATTTGGATACAGAAAATGCGGATTTCTCTTAAGAAGAATGTAAGGATCAGTTTTAGGTAAGTTTGATATGGACAACATGGTTAAGTTCTAAAGAAGATACATGTGGATCACAATGAAGAAGTTTCGGATTAGTCTGAAGCGAAACTGTGACTAAAATGTGTAGCAAAGTTTGTGGCTTATCCACAGTAATATGCACTCAGAAAATTATGAGATATACAATCTATTTGTGGAATGCATTCATATGATGTATTGCGATATAATGTGAAAGATTGAAGTTTAGTTTGATGCAATTCTAATGTCTATATTGTAGTGCAAGAATATAAGGAAGGTAAATCTATGATTTACCTTCCTATCTATAGTATGTAAAATAAAGTAATGTATCTAAAAGGAATAAGGTTTAAAGGATATGAAAAATAAAGTATAAGGTCTCAAGTGACTCTGTCTCCAATATATGAATAAGCGAGTAGTGTTTGGGTAACCAAGAATGGATCAAGGAATATAGAGATCGAGCCCTCTAGTGTTGGTGTTGGCCAGTGCATATTGGTGCCAAAAAGAAGGATGAGTGTTGGAGGACAACAAAGAAGCAGTGACAAGGTCTTGGAAGCGTACATAGGTTAAGGGTCCGAGTCTTGGTCATGATACTTGTCATTTGAAAGTCTATAAGAATAATTTCTCATGGGTTTTCCTCTCTAAGAGGGAGAGGTTTTTCCCTAGCTCGAGAGCCTAAATTTGTGTCTCTTGTATTTTGGTAATTGAATTGATGAAATACTAAACAAGCTAAGAAGAGAAGACATAAGTAAATTAAGTAAGCTCACAAGTAAATATCAAGGAGATAATTTGAATTAATCATTGCACTACCAAATTTCTCAACATGGTATCAGAGCTAAGGTGCTAAAGGAAAAGCTACTTAGCAGACAAGACTCTCAAGGAAGCAAAGATCAAAGTTTGGGTTAAAAGGTAAGATCAGTTTGCAAGGAATATTCTCCATAAGATCCACTAATCGAAAAGATAATATTTGCCATCAAAGATTTATATTCAAGACTTTGCTGGAATAGATATCATCTTTTTTGAAAATATTTTTCATCATCAAGGATTCAAGAATCCCTTAATTGGAGAACTCGATCTAAGAAGGATTTCCTATCTTCAGTCTTATCAAAGAAGCTGCGAAAAGGAGGAAGTCACTCTACTCAAGTAAGTATCTATGACTGTATTTAAATCTATCAAGATGACTTATTGTAAAGAGAGCAACAAATTGGTTGGGTCATCAAACTTTAGTGCATGGAAGAAGAGGGCATATTTGAACCTAATTGAAGATGAAGTTATGGACTACATCGAAGGATATAAAATTCAAACCTCAAAAGATGATGCTCCAGCTCATGCCTACTACATGAAAGGAGAAATCAGAGCCCAAAGGATTCTCATAGAATCCATTAAGGACTCACTCATACCCTATGTGTCAAAACTGAAATTTTCAAAAGAAATACATGAGAAACTAGGGGAGATATTCTCTGTGAGTACTGCAGGAGAAGCAATCTCTCTGAGACAAGAACTATAAAAAATGAAATTGTCAAGGGAGGAAGGAATCACTTCATAATTTATAGGGACTTTTGAAATAAGAGACCATTTACAGGAAGTGAGAGAAGTAATGTCTGATAGTGAGATGACTACAGTGGTGCTGAATGCTCTACTGGAAGAATGGGGAAACTTCACTTCAAGCTTATATGGGAAGAAAGACACAACACCATTTTGTGATCTATCGTCTCTATGTAAAATAGAGGAAACAATATTGAAATCCAAAAGATGATACAAGATCAAGTGAAGGGAATCAAGCCTTTGCAACCATGTATAGAAAGAAAGGAAGATTCGGAAAATTTGGTCCTCATAATAAAAGAAAAAATATGGACAAAGTAAGAGCCTTTGGATGTAATTAATTTGGGCATTATAAAATGGATTGTTCTAAATATGGAAAGGACAAGAGGAAAAATGAAGAATCACATATAAGGGAAGAAGCCGATAAAAATAAATCTAAGAAAGAAGAAGCAAAAGATCTCTACTATGATTGAGATCATCTTCATATTTAAGTGATTTCTGATAGTTGTAAAAATAGTATGATAGGAAGAAATGTATATTAAAAGCATCATGATAGAAGCATGGAAGGAGCTCTTGTAGAAGGAGATCCTGGAAACCTCTCTGATAACAATACTAATACAGTCATCAAGATCAAGGGTCATCATTCAATAATCAATATGGAAACAGGTGCTGACATTTTCTAATGGAGTTTTCTATGGATTCATTGGTTATAAATAAATCATAAATATTTCATTGAGAATTCTATGCTACATAATTTTGGGATTAATATGTGATGACATATTGATGAAGCAGGTCAAGGTAATGAATTTCTTCATTCTATTAAAATTTCTACAGGATGACTCAAAAGGAAAATGTATGAGGTACATATATTTATATGGTGACACTGGATGTTGTGAAGTCATTTCATATGGTTGCAGGTAATGGACTTCTATATTTAGAAGTATGATCTATGGAGAAGGATCTCTTACGGTGCACAAGTTGTCACTAACATATGAAATTAAATATTTCCTCATATGAAATATGAGGTAGTTGTATACAAACAAGGAACTTGACACTGGAAGTTCCTAGGTATGAAGTTGTGCATAGAAATAATTGAAGAGATCATGAGGTGCAACCATGTAAAGAGGTGGTTATCATCTGGAAGCCAAGAAAATGTGACTAGGAGATCTCCTCAGAGGATATGTAGACTCTGATAAAATTCTGGTAAAGAAGAAGACCCTTGACAATAAATATATTTAGGAGATGTTTCAATCTGAATAGAGGATGTCGATGCCTACAGGAAGATGTCATGGTGAAATATCATCAATGAGGTAACTTTTGATTTAAAATTTCATATGTATATGTTTACCTAGATGAGTTTATGTAGGGCTTCCAATCATGTGGAAGGATGTAAGATCCTTAAGAGATGATTCAAAAGAAAGCAACATGGCATAAAGGTGGACCAGATAAGGAAGTTTGATGAATCACTTTCTGCTAGTTGAAATGACTCATGGAAGAAAGTGATGGATGATATGTGCCCTATGGAGCCAAAAATTTGAAGATTCCTCAATATAAAAATTCATTACATCGAGCAGAGGAATTCTTCATGAGCAGTTGGGTGTCTCACCATTGTTTTTGCAAGTCCCTGATTGAGAGGGAGCTTGGTATTAAGTTTCTTGCTTGGAATAAACTTGAAGTATGTCCTTCCTAAGTTAAGGGGGAGTGACATATATGATTCTCTAATACATGTGTCATACACTAGACCAGGACTAACAATCGTAAGTCTTAGTGAAGGCCATGTTGAGAGAATGGATAGACACATCATTCTATTCACCTGGAAGACAGAATGGAGGATTGGGTAATCATATGGCATTCGATAATTTTTTAGAATGTTATAGGGAATTCAAGATAAGAGTATTCGGGGACCGATATTCTTTGAGGGTTGGCTACCCAAGAGAAGAATAATCTAAGAAGGTCATACTCTGGGAACACCTAGGTGGAGTATGTGCCTTGGAGATACAATGACTATGGTGTCTATAAGTCATGTGTCTCGCCAACATTGTAGCCCATTCTCTCGTTAAGAGATGGGGTTGTTAGTCAAGGTCTTGCACTAGGACAATTCTGGTTGATATGATGCTATATAGATGTGATTACCAATCTGATTCTTCTTATGAGATTCTTTAGTTTGAAAGTTAGCATGTACCTATATGAATACCTCCCTAGTTAAGGAGTGTTGAAAAGTGTAACTAGGATCGGTCTTCATATTGACTATGTAATTATATATTTATGTAAAATAAGAAGACAAAGATAATAAAACATATTTTTTTTATGCTTGCTTCATGAGTTTCACGAGAAAGGTTTTATTGTATGTCAATAGACTTCTTCTTGATTTCTATTAGAATTTGACTTCTAGTTATAAATGTAATTAAGAGTCATGAATATGAAGAGGCTATTCAACAAAATATGCTCTAGGACCTTGTCATGAAACTGTGAATAAAATGGCTCCTTAATGATGTTCAAAGATACCCTCATGTCGTCCTCTACAAAATTGGAATGTAATCCCTCCATGTGAGCCTAAAGACAGAGGTAAATGTCGGCCTACCAAGCAGCCTGGAGAGTCGCCCTAAATCTGGAAACAATGCACTATATATAGTGATGGAGATGCGACTCATTTGGATACAGAAAATGTTGATTGCTATGAAGTAGAATGCAAGGATCAGTTTCAGGTAAGTCTGATATAGACAACGTGGTTAAGTTCTGAAGAAGATAAATGCGGATCACAGTGAATAAGCTGTGGATTAGTCTAAAGGGAACCTATGACTAAAATTCTTAGCAAAGTTTGTGGCTTAACCATAGTAATATGCACTTGGACAAGTCTTAGATATAGAGTCTATCTTTGGAAGGCATTCATATGATGTATTGCAATATAATATGAAAGACCGAAGTTTGGTTTGATGTGGATTCTAAGGGCTATATTGCAGTGCGAGAATAGAAGGAAGGTAAATATGTGATTTACCTTCCTATATACAGTACATAAAATAAAATAATGTATCTCAAAGGAATAAGGTTTAAAGGAAATTAAAAATAAAGTATAAGTTCCAAGTGACTCTGTCTCCAATATCTGAATAAGTGAGAAGTAGTGTTTGGGTAGCCAAGAATGGATCAAGGAATATAGAGACCGAGCTCTCTAGTGTTGGTGCTGGCCAGTGCAGATTGGTGCAGAAAATAAGGATGAGTGTTGGAGGACAACAAAGAAGCAGTGACAAGGTCTTGGAAGCATACACAATGTTAGTGTCAAAATATGCATTATGCCATCAGTGATCAAAATCACTCTTTTCATATTCATTTTAGGTGTCCCACTCATAATTTTTTTTTTATCATTCCATTAGGTCATGTAAAAAAGTGATTCACTAATGGTAGCCCTAGTCATAAAGTCTCACTCTCCCTCACAAATTTTCATTTTCTGGCCCACCTTCATGTCTTGCTGAGCATAAAAACACTTTTAAAAATCTCATTTCACTGTCTTATGTCAGTCAAAGTCAACCATGGAGTCAGGTCATTCAAGGTCCCATTAGGTCATTAGGTTTCATTGTTCAAGGTCCAAAAATGCACTATTTCGTCTCAATAAGGTCAGAAAAAGGTGTGAGAGTGACTCAATAAACATTTCATTATCATCTGCAGAGAATTATCAGCATTTAAATATGATATTTTTAAAGTTGTAATTATGGTTTAAAGTATGATTGTCATACTCAAACGTAATTTTATTCAAAAGCATAATTTTAATTTATTTCATATTTTATGTAATTTTATGCTTCCTACATGTAATAAGTTACTCACCAAAAGCTGCCAACTCCAACTTCATAAGCCAAACTAAAGACCACCAAATCAAAGTGAAAATTTCCAAACTCCAACAGCTTCATCCCACAAAGAAGAAAAGTCAAAGAAAAAAGGATATTCAACATGCTTTCAAAAAACGTGAAAAGAAACATAGGAAAAGTGGATTTTTGATCTAAATAAAAATTCACTCAAGTATTAAAGACTCTTAGACATCAATTTGAAATTCATTTTCCTCCTATTATATCGAGCAAACACTTGAGGAGAGCGAATTTTCGATTTTTTGGGAAAAATTGGAGAAAAACTTAGCAGAGGGTGCATTTCTTAAGGCGTTATGCACAGAAAGAAGGCCATTAGGGGAATTTTGAGGTGTAAAATGGGCCTCCTAAGAAAAATGTGCAACCAAAATAAAATTTATAAGAACCAATAGGATTCAAGATGATGATGTCAACCATGGGGGATGATTCACCATTTTTGGAGTAAAAAAGTAAATAATAATAATAATAATAATAAAACTACTTTTTCAACCCGTATTTTCAACTTATCTCCCTAAGTTTTTACTCAAATTTTTAGCAAGAGTACTCATTAGATGAATAATTTAATTTCTTATCCAAGGAGTACCCATGTTGCATACTTTCGGTAGACCTTGCTACATGAAAAATGATAAATACATGAAAAATGTGATTGCAATCACGTTTTTCATGTTTTTCTTATTTTTCTTGTAGCAAGGTCCATCGAAAGTATGCAACATGAGTACTCCTTGGATTAGGAGTTAAATTATGCATCCAAAGAGTACTCCCTCTCAAAATTTGAGAAAAATTTTAGAGAGATAAGTTGAAGATACAGGTTGGAAAAGTAGTTTTATTATTTTATTATTTTTTATTCTTTTTACTTTTATTTTTTCCCTACAAAATTTGATGATGTAATCTAATATTATTCTATTATTTCCACTATAATTTTATAATTTCCTTAGGAGGCCCATTTTAGAACTCAAAATTCCCCTAATGTGTTGCGCACAACCTTAAGACGTTGCTCACAGCCTTAAGGCATTGCGCATATGTCCAGCAAAGCCCAAAATGCTTCAAAATTTGCCCAAATCACCTCTAGAGATACAACATCGATCTTATCAGCCTCTAGCAAGTAATTAAAGGTCAAAATCCATCATTTCTCTCCTCCTTTAAAGTTTATTGGTTGGTGTTGTATAAGTTGCTTGAATAATTTGGTGTAAACTCACTCAAAACCCTAGTTTTCCTCCCTAACACTCACAACTCCTAAAACCCATTTCCATTACACTTTGATACCCTTTCCACATTGAAAATACTCTTTCCAAAACCTTTGTTATTACAATCCCTGTCCCTAACCTTTTAAATCCTAAAACCTTAAGCCCTAGGTGCTCCTTTTACCTAGGCTCTTAATTCCCAATTCCCCATCCTAATTCCCATCACACTATCACTCCTTTTCCCTTACCCCATTTCTCATATCCCTAACACTATCTCCCACAAATTTCCCTTTCCCCATTTCCTATCCCCAAAATTCACCTTCCACATTATCATATACTTCCCTAGGGTTTTGGACATAAAAACACCATGGCAGCAGAAGAAGAGCATAACAAACCATACAGTGAGGAAGAGGAAATAGAGGCTAGGAGGCCACCTAAAGGGGGCAGGATAATCAAACTTTAACCTACGAGCACTAGGGAACTTTTGGCTTCTCCAACGGTAGTAACATGTTTAAAACATGTTGGTTGTTATGATTTTTGTGAACAAATTCAGAGGGTTTAGCACCATGACATGTTGACTAGGCTCTTCATATCCAACCTCCACAACAACCAAGTCACTTTAGTTGGAGTCACATTTACTGTCTCAACTGCCATCATTTCAGCTGCCACCAGGATCCCGAATGTTGGGGAGAAGTGGTTCAAAAAGAGTGATTTCGAGGAAAACTACTTTGAGCCCTTCCCGAAACCAAGGTATAAGAATGAGAAAATCCTCCAGGACAGATATGCACTGATGATGAAGATAAACATGAAATAATTTTCATGCGAGGGTAGATTTTCAAGGCTTTATACTTATCACATCCGCCTTTTGATGCATTTTACTAGGGTAAATATGATGAACATACCTTACTACCTTTTCTGAAGCATAGATAAGATGGCATTCATTGTCCAAAAAAGGGAATATGAACATCAAATGAAAATTCTTTTCATCATTCCTTAATTAAAATCATAGTCTTATATCATCTCATTCAACTAAATATTTCATGGGATACCTTCATATCCCATGATATATTCAGAGATACGCCTACTCAACATGCACAAAATGTGCCTTCATCATCTCAACCATCCACTTCCATCCCTCCATCTCAGCCCATATCGCCTTCATCCTCATCAGATCACACACCTTCACCCATTTCAACCCGTTCATCTCCATTTCATACTTAGATTGGATCACCCAGCAGGATTGAGGTCGATGAGCCTAAGAGAGCTATTATGGTTGAGGTTGAGCCATTGCCAAAAACCTACCAGAGAGGTCACAGGCATATGTTTGCTCCACATAGAGTGGAAGGGACCAAGCCTTCTATATCAACAAAATAGGTGGACAAAGGAAAAGAGAAATTCATTGAGACCGTCATTCCTGATGAGGAGGACACTCATGAAACAAAGCAGGAATTTCAGCTTGTTGATCTAGATGAGGATGAAAATGACAAAATCACTAATGCAGCCATCAAAGGAAAGGATGCCAAGATTAGTGAGCTCCAAACTAATCTTGACAGGGCCAAATATGTCATATACTTCCTTGAGCAGGAGAATGCGCAATTAAAGACCAACCAGGTCATTGATGAGGTCAAGTATGTCACTGCTCAAAGGGAGGTAGAAAAGGTCAAAGCCATGCTAGATGAAACACTTGAAAAGTATGGCTTGCTTGATGAAAAAGAGGAACAAGTACCCAGAAATAAACCTAGAACTAGAGGGCTAAAAATAGCTCTAGCTCTATAAAGACAAAGGGAAGCTAAGCTTGTTGATCATCTAACCCTAAATGAGTAGCTTGCTATAGTGATTAGTGAAAACAGGGAGCCATGGCTTGATAGATCCAATCATTAATTGGAGAAGCTGCTAGCAAAGGATGATAAATACAATGACCTATTGAGGAGGAAATTCAAACACCATGACCTAAAGGAGAAAATTGCAATGGCCAATCTCAAGGCATCCAATGAGAAAATTGAAGCCCTAACCCATCAAAAGGAGAAGGAGAGGTTAGACATACTTTTTGAGGCTTCACTCCAAGCCTAGCCACCTTATCAACATCCTCTCCACCAATTTTGAGGCAAGTTGAAACATTTTAGAAAATTCTGATTTTGACTATGTTTTTTTGAACAAGGAAATATCAGAAAATTTGTCATATGCGCAGCACCCTAGGCGTTGCGCAAATGATAGGGGAATTTTTCGGGCAAAAGGTCACCACCAGTGGATTCATAATGACAAATACAATCAGGAAAACCACTTTTCCGTCCTTCATTTGCAGATTCAGGAGGTCAAAAGGGCAAAAAAACACCAAAAAATCATGTTTCTACCCGTATTTTTTCCTAGGCGATGTGCACAAAACAGTCTTAGGAAATTGCAATTTTGAAGGGTCAAATCAACATCATTTTGAGAGATGGGGGAATATTCAGAAAGAGGATCTGAAAATATTTCCAACAAGCCATCTTGGGCCTGATTTGGACACCTATAGGTCAGTCAAAAGTTTCCCTGAACATGGAGGGGGCACAACCTTAACACGCTGCGCATATGATAGGAAAATGGCACATATGATAGTTTGCTGATATTTTGGGGTTTTCACTGTAAATTTTTATTTTATATCAAAAAATCGTATTTCTATTAATGTAATTCATCATAGTAAATGTAATTATGTCAAGGATAAGTTACCTAGGGGTAGATTCATTAGGTAAAGTTATCCTTTAGTCAAAATGAATTAGTTTGAATGTAATGAGGGGTGAGTCACTTGGACCATCCTACACTTCATCTTTCAGTTCATAAATTAGTGGATCTCTTCCTCACCTCATGGATTCAACCCATGAGGATGAGTGAAGATTTTTTGATGTCTATTTATCCCCTTTATTCACACTAAGAAGGGTTGGAATCAGTTTTTATGTTAGCTTGTTGATCAAGGAACTATTGTACTCAGTTTGGCCAGTTAATAAAGAAGAGTTGCAACTATTTTTTGGGATACTTGTGGTATGATGTTTATAATTGTTTTTTATTCAGTTTCATATGTTAGAATGTATTGTATTCATGTTCATTACATCTATATGGTATGATATTTTTCAAGTTCATAGGCAGAGCACATGCTTGCTCATGCTCGTTTTTGGGAAATATTTCATAATTTGTTCATTTTCCTCTATTTAGGAAGAATACTTCTCCCATGCTCTTTATAAATTCTCATCATTCTCAAAACCACCTCGTCAAAATCATCTTAAAGTGATAAACCTCGTGCCTACCTTGCCCCATTGAATACCTGCAGCCCTATCTCATTTTCCCTGAACTAGCTCCCTTAACCTAACTTATTCATCCAATGAAACCCAACCAAATAAAATCAAAACAATCCCTGCACTCTATATCTAGCATAAAAACCTTAATTCCTCCAGCCCTCTTGGTTGTGACCTTGTGGACAGAGCCCTCTCCAGTTTGGTAGGGCTAGCTACCAAGCCAAAATTTTGGTTTGTGGTTACCTCTGTTGGGATTCCTTCTTCAGCCTTGGAAATTTGGCAAACTGATAACATTCTGGCCTTGTTGCCGAGGAGTGAAAAGAAAAATTTTCCCTGGGTGTACGAAAAATATCAGATCTGATTGTTGATGGTGAATAATGATTAGGCACAAGAATTTTGTGCATCATTCACCTAGTGACTCCATTGACTGAAAGATCCAGAAAATCAACACTTCATGGCCATTCCACTACATGAAAATTAATAGCTTGAAGAAATTTTCAAAATGGATTCAGTTGCTCGAAGGTATGATCCCATGAGCCGAGATCACATACCAAGTTTTCTGAATCGCATACCTTGATTTGATTGGATGACATATCTTCCGAATTTCAAAAATGTGAAAGGTAATGATGCTTCTCTTCATATGGTGAGATTTCACATGCATGTGCGTAGATTAAAGATTGATTTTCCTAAAGACTACTTGATGAAGATATTCATGGCCACTTTGGAAGGTGAAGCCCGATCTTGGTATGAAAGTTTTCCACCTTCTTTTATTTATTGTTTAAATAATTTTCATACCATGTTCTTTGAAAGGTATAAATAATATTTTCCATCCTTAATATTAGTTCAGAGCTGTTGTAAACATGTTGATAGTTTTATTGAAAATCTTGAGAAATTTTATGGAGATGATGAATTCATGGACAATGAGATCATGGAAGCCCTGTATGAAATTCCATTTCAACAGAAAAATAAATATTGGAGGATACTTATCAAGATGCTCAGGAAAGTTTGCAGTAGGTTGAAGGTCTTTGTACAGTTGAAAATGATGGAAGACGAGGTCTTATTTCAGATCTGCTTGTAGTAGAAGATGGTATGCAGGAAAATCAAGTTCCAATTTCATATTATGGTAAAGTCAAGTTGGCCGATCCAGATCTAGATTTAGATTGCGATGATGAAGAGTATGTTGTTCCAGATCCCATGAAGGAAATATCTATTGTTGAGATCACCTTGAATGAAGAAAACAAATTTATTTACCTAAGTGTTCTCATCCCATCAAAACAAAGTCTTTAGGAGGAGGTAATCCAGTCCTTTTCTGAAAAACAAGATGAGATCTTTGTTTAAGTAAGTGAAAAATCTTCTTCGAATGGTTATGTTGTAAATTATAGGAATGCCAGTTTTGAGTTTCACGAACAATATGAAGTTTTCCCTCTTATGATTGATGAGTGTGATAAGAAACATGAAAATCTGGTTGCCATGTCATATGAAGATGATCAACAATGTATTCAAATTGCAGAGGACCAATGCATTGAGGACTGCCATTCAGATTTTTCTTCTCATGTTTCATGTTTAGAATTTTTATTTCAAGAAGATATTTTCTTACCTGCTTGTTCATAAGTTTTTTACGACCAGGAAAACACTCTTATGAAGAGAGATCAAAATCAAGAGAAAAGGGTACTTTGTTTCTTATAGATTAGCAATAGGTAAATTTTCATGTTTTTCAAGATCCAGTGGCAAGTTTATTGCAGTCATTAGTGAAGGTAATTATTGCAGTATTCAGTGATGATGGAGATCATTGTCAACTATGTTTTTGGCTGCCAAATTGTGAATATTTATTGTTGTCAAGAGAATCTGATTCGGAGAATCAATCAAGGAGGCATTTTCTTGATTGGTTACATTTCGATTTTGATATCGCCTGATACATATGCTTTCAAACAGACATTTGGTTGTCATCAGGATTTGAAGCCCTCAAGTCTCGGTGATATGCTGTCATCAATAAGTTTAGTAATTTTTTTAATTTTCAATCAGTTTCAAAGTCAGTTTTTGTCATTGAGTTGTCTGTATTTATTCATGCATTTCAGTTTGATTTTTTTGACCGTATTGGCCCAATGGTTAGGCACTTGGTCTACGGTGTTCTTGAAACCTCCAAGGAGCTGCCATCCCCAATAAGGTCAATGATAGTGTTAGAATATGCATTCTTACATCTGTGATCAAAATCACTCTTTTCATATTCATTTTAGGTGTCCCACTCAGAAATTGTTTTAATCATTCCATTAGGTCATGTAAAACTTGATTCACTGATGGTAGCCCCAGTCATAAATTATCACTCTCCCTCACAAATTCTCATTTTTTGGCCCACCTTCATGTCTTGCTGAGCATAAAAACACTTTTGAAAAGCTCATTTCACTATGTCTTATGTCAGTCAAATTCAACCATGGAGTCAGGTCATTCAAGGTCCCATTAGGTCATTAGGTTTCATTGTTCAAGGTCCATAAATGCACCATTTAATCTCAATAAGGTCAGAAAAAGGTGTCAGAGTGACTCGATAAAAATTTCATTATCATCTGCAGAGGATTACAACATGTAAATATGATATTTTTAAAGTTGTAATTATGGTTTCAAGTATGGTTTTCATACTCAAATGTAATTTTATTCAAAAACGGAGTTTTAATTTATTTATTTTTTTATGTAATTGTATGCTTCCTATATGTAATAATTTACTCTCCAAAAGCTCCCAACTGCAACTTCATATGCCAAACTGAAGACCAACAAATCAAAGTGAAAAGTGCCAAACTCCAACAACTTCATCCCGCAAAGAAAAAAATCAAAGAAAAAAGGATATTCAGCATGCTTTCAAAAAAAGTGAAAAGAAACATAGGAAAAGTGGGTTTTTGATCTAAATCGAAATTCACTCAAGTATTAAAGACTCCTAGACATCATTTTGAAATTAATTTGCCTCCTATTCTATCGAGAAAACACTTGAGGAGAGCTAATTTTCGATTTTCTGGGAAAAATTGGAGAAAATCTGAGGAGAGGGCGCATATTCTGAAAGCACTCTACACAGACATAAGGCGTTGCGCACAAATATAAGGTTTTGTGCACAACCTTAAGGCGCTGCTCACAACCTTAAGGCACTGTGCATATGTCCAGCAAAGCCCAAAACGCTTCAAAATTTGACCAAATCACCTCTAGAGCTACAACATCAATCTCATCAGCCTCTACCAAGTAAGTAAAGGTCAAAATCCATCATTTCTCTCCTCCTTCAAAGTTTATTGGTTGGTGTTGTATAATTTTCATGAATAATTTGGTGTAAACTCACTCAAAACCCTAGTTTTCCTCCCTAAAACTCACAACTCCTAAAACCCATTTCCCTTACACTCTCATACCCTTTCCACATTGCAAATACTCTTTCCCAAAACCTCTATTATTACAATCCCTGTCCCTAAGCCCTAGGTTTTCCTTTTACCTAGGCTCCCAATTCCCAATTCCCCATCCTAAAATTCCCTTTAATCCCCAATTCCCCATCCTAATTCCCATCACACTATCACTCATTTTCCCTTCCCCCATTTCTCATATCTCTAACACTATCTCCCACAAATTTCCCTTTCCCCATTTCCTATCTCCAAAAGTAACCTTCCACATTATCATATACTCCCCTAGGGTTTTGGACATAAAAACACCATGGCAGCAGAAGAAGAGCATAAAAAACCATACAATGAAGAAGAGGAAACATAGGCTAGGAGGCCATATAAAGGGGGCAGGATAATCAGACTTTAACCTACTAGCACTAGGGAACTTTTGGCTTCTCCAATGACAATAACATGTTTCAAACATGTTGGTTGTTATGATTTTTGTGAAAAAATTAGAGGGTTTAGCACCATGACATGTTGACGAGCTCTTCATATCAAACCTCCATAAAAACCAATTCACTTTAGTAGGAATCACCTTTATTGTCTCAATTTCCATCATTTCAATTGCCGCCAAGATCCCGAATGTTGGGGAGAAGTGGTTCAAAACGAGTGATTTGGAGGAAAACTACTTTGAGCCCTTCCTTAAACCAAGGTATAAGAATGAGAAAAAGAAGTTCTTTCCTTTTTCCCACCTCCAGGAAAAATATGCACCGATGATGAAGATAATCATGAAATACTTTTCATGCGAGGGTAGATTTTCAAGGGTTTATAATTATCACATTGGCCTCTCGATACATTTCACTAGGGTAAAGATGCTGGACATACCCTACTACCTTTTTCGAAGCATAGATAAGATGGAATTCATTGTCTAGAAAAGGGAATATGAACATCAAATGAAAAGTATTTTTCATCATTCCTTAATTAAAATCATAGTCATATATCATCTCAATCAACTAAACATTGCATGAGATACCTTCATAGCCCATGATATATTCAGAGACCCTCCTACTCAGCATGCACAAAATGTGTCTTCATCATCCCAGCCATCCACTTCCATCCTTCCATCTCAGCCCATATCACCTTCATCCTCATCAGATCACACTCCTTCACCCATTTCACCCCCTTCATCTCCATTTCATACAGAGATTGGATCACCTAGCAGGATTGAGGTCAATGAGCCTAAGAGGGATATTATGGTTGAGGTTAAGCCATTGCCAAAAACCTACCAGAGAGGTCACAGGCATGTGTTTTCTCCACATAGAGTGGAAGGGGCCATGCCTTCTACATCAACAAAGTGGGTGGACAAAGGCAAAGAGATGGTCATTGAGGAAGTCATTCATGATGAGGAGGACACTCATGAAACAGAGCAAGAATTTTAGCTTGTTGACCTAGATGAGGATGAAAATGAAAAAATCACTAATGCATCAATCAAAGGAAAGGATGCCAAGATTAGTGAGCTCCAGACTAATCTTTCCCAGCCTAGATGCAAGCCATGTATACTTCCTTTCTCCTTGGTATGACTGACACTTGACAATTAAAGACCAAACAGAGTCATTGATGAGGTCAAGTATGTCACTTTGACCAAAAGGAGAAAAGGCCAAAGCCATGCTAGATGAAACACTTGAAAATTATGGCTTGTGATGAAAAGTAGGAACAAGTGCCAAGAAAGAAATCTAGAACTAGAGAGGTGAAAGGGCTCTAGCTCTAGAAAAATAAGGAAGAACGAACTTCTTGATTAGCTAACCTAAATGAGCCGATTTGCTATGTTGATTAGTGAAAACGAGGGAAGACCCGCAGCGATAGATCCAATCGTCATCCCTTTGGAGAAAGTACAACGGCAAAGTCTAATAAAGACAATGACATATTGAGGAGGAAATTCAAACAACATGCCCTAAAGGATAAAATTTCAATGGCCAAGCTCAATGCAGCCAATGAGAAAATTGAATCCCTAACCCATCAAAAGGAGAAGGATAGGTTTGACATACTTGTTGAGGCTTCACTCCAAGCCTAGCCAGCTCATCAGCATCCTCTCCACCAATTTTGAGGCAAGTTGAAATATTTTAGAAAATTTTGAGTTTGACTGTGCTTTTCTGAAAAAGAAAATATCAGAAAATTTGTCATATGCGCAGCACCCTAGGCATTGTGCAAATTATAGGGGAATTTTTTGGGAAAAATGTCACCACCAATGGATTCATAATGAAAAATACAGTTGGGAAAATAAATTTTCGATCCTTCATTTGTAGATTCAGGAGGTCAAAAGGGCAAAAAAACACCAAAAAATCATGTTTCAACCCATATATTTTCCTAGGCACTACGCACAGAGAAGTCTTAGGAGCTTGCAATTTTGAAGGGTCAAATCAGCGTCATTTTGAGAGATGGAGGAATATTCAGAAAGAGGACTTGAAAATATTTCCAACAAGCCATCTTGGGCCTAATTTTGACACCTTTAGGTCAGTCAAAAGTTTCCTTGAACATGGAGGGCGCACAACCTTAAGGCGCTGTGCATATGACAGGAAAATGGCGCATATGACAGTTTGCTGATCTTTTGGGTTTTTCACTGTAAATTTTGATTTTATTTTAGAAAATCATCTTTCTATTATTGTAATTCATCATGGTAAATGTAATTATGTCAAGGATAAGTTACCTAAGGGTAGATTCATTAGGTAAAGTTATCCTTTAGTCAAAATGACTCAGTTTGAATGTAATGAGGAGTGAGTCACTTGGACTATCCTACACTTCAACTTTCATTTCATAAATTAGTGGATCTTCCTCACCTCATGGATTCGACCCCTGAGGATGAGTGAATCTTTTTTGATGTCTATTTAGCCCCTTTATTCACACTAAGCAAGGGTTGGAATCAGTTTGGATGTTAGCTTGTTGATCAAGGAACTATTGTACTCAGTTTGGCCAGTTAATAAAGAAGAGTTGCAACTATTTTTTTGGGACACTTGTGGTATGATGTTTTTCATTGTATTTTCTTTAGTTTCATATGTTATAATTTATTTCATTCATGTTCATTACATCTCTATGGTATGATATTTTTCAAATTGATAGGCAGAACACATGCTTGTTCATGCTATGTTTTGGGAAAGATTTCATAATTTGTCCATTTTCCTCTGTTTAGGAAGAACAAATCTCCCATGCTCTTCCTAACTTCTCATCAGTATAAAAATCACCCCATCATAATCATCTTAAAATGATAACCCTTATGCCTACCTTGCCCCATTGAATCCCTGAAACCCTATCTCATTTGCCCTGACCTAGCTCCCTTAACCTAATTTCTTCATCCAGTGAAACCCAATCAAATCAAATCAAAACAATCCCTGCACTCTATATCTAGCCTAAAAAACTTAATTCCTCCATCCCTTTTGGTTGTGACCTTGTGGAGAGAGCCCTCTCTGGTTTGGTAGGGCTTGCTACTAAGACAAAAGTTTCGTCTGTGGTTACCTCTGTTGGGATTCCTTCTTCAACCTTATGAATCTAATGGAGTGATAAAACACAGGTTAAGTGTCTAAGTCTTGGTCATGGTACTTGTCATTTGAAATTCTATAAGAATAATTTATCATGGGTTTTCCTCTCCAAAAGGGAGAGGTGTTTCCCTGGATCGAAGAGCCTAAATTTGTGTCTCTTGTATTTTGGTAATTGACTTGATGAAATACTATACAAGCTAAGAAGAGAAGACATAAGTAAATCAAGTAAGCTAACAAGTAATTATCAAGGAGAGAATTTGAATTAATCATCGCACTACCAAATTTCTCAACACCAGGTTCAACACTTGGAATGAATGGGTCTGGGAGGATAAGTTTAAGATATTTTTTCCAATGTGTGACATCAAAGCAAGAGTTCAATACTATACCCTTGGAAAATAAAATTTATTTCGGTTACAACATGGTACAAATGACAGAGTGTGGTATTTAAATGATGATTGTTGTTGTGTGCAAAAGTTTGTTGATTATAGATTTTTGACCATTGATTATGTGTTGTATGCATATATGTGTTAATATCATAATTATGAAATGATAAAATGATTATAACAATATATTTTGATATGTTATCCTACATCCTAATTGACATTCTAACTTGATATTCAATGTTTCATATAGCCTCAAATCAACATGTTTGTTGAAAATATGCCAAGGTGATTGGTAAATATGTTTATTTGTATCTTTGGTTGGCTAAAAATTATGTGTGTGTACCAGCACATAATAATACACAAAGGAACAAAAAAATAGTAAAGGAATGAGTATCAAAATGGTGTAGTACAACACTAATATATCCCGACATTGTTAGGAAGAAGAGTCAAATGGAAAGGGGACAAAGGAAGAATCCCTTAATTGTATGGACACCCTCAGAATTTTGAGAGCTGGGCTAAGAATTTGTAAGGCCTACAATAAGAATATTTTCAGAGCTCAGGAGAAGCAAGTAGAAGTAAATGTAGTAATATTGTAAATCCTATCAAACTTGCAATTAAAAAATCAGCATGATTTAGGTTCCAACTACTTAGGAAAGTATAATTTTAGGCAGTCTCCATTAGGAATTTGGTAGCATGAAATGGGGATGAATGGTGTAAAAGGAAACAAATATAAGAATATGTATAAGCAAGTAAGTGAAGATACATTGAGGGGTGAAACTCCACTAAGTACTCCAAAGAGGAGAACAAGTGACCATGAGAAACTATTTAGTGTTGAAGCAAAGAGACATTACCAACCAAAAAGGAAAGAGAAATATTTGATGCCAAAATAATTTAAGAAGGAAAAAAATCTTACATATTATGGAGAGGTGACCAAGTCTGAGGAAGTAGAAGCATGGATATTGGATATGAAGAAATACTTAATGGTTAATGATTACTCTTAGAACATGAAGGAAAGAGTATTCAACTTGAAAGGAAAGGTTAATATCTGGTGGGAAGACCTGAGGAATGTTAATAAAATTAGAGAGAGGAATTTGTCCTGAAGGATATTTGAGAGATATTTTTGGGACACGTACATATTTGAAAGGCACTATAACAACAAGGTCAAGGAATTTCAAGAGAAAAAATTGGATAAATTTATAGCTGATGAGTACACCAACAGATTCTTGGAGCTACTAAGGTATATTCCTAATAATAATGATGAGAAGGTAAATATACAGAGGTATCTCAATGGAATGCCACATGCTTACAAGGATATAATAGAGTTTGATGAGTTAGAAACCTTTTAGGACACCGTCCGAAAGATGAAGTATTTATATGAACATTTCAAGCATAAGACTAAGTTCTTAAATTGGAAAGTAAGAGGTAAGCCCAAATTTAGAGGAAATGGGAATAAAACTGTAGTACACTATCTAGGAGGAAGGAATGTGAAGTTTATCACTACTGTCAAAGGTGATATTCAACAAAATACTACTACTCTTAGTAGAGATCATCTCTCTTATCCTACAGTATAGGAAGTCGAGGGGTTTAGAAGAGGACATATACTGTGTTGGACTTGTGGAGAAAACCACATGCAAAGAGACTATCCTTAGCAACAAAAAAATGGTCCAAGTTTGTATTATGTGCAAGAAGAAAATAAAGTGAATGATGTGGCTCAGAGTGTGCCACGAATATATGCAGAATTGGATAATGGGAAAGATTATCACTAAGCATCAATGATTGAGATAGAAGGTATGGTGGATAACCAACCTATTTTTATTTTTATTGAACTAGGTTTAATTTCATTTATTTTATCTCAAAGGTTGTAGATACGTGTGCACTGTAGAAGATAGCCGATGAAAATATGTGGTTAGTTCAAGTTGCAATGAGGAATAAGAGGTGAGTTGAAGATGTGGTGAATTCATGCCTAGTAGTGATAAACGACATGCCCACATAGGCAGACTTGAACCTATTTCCATTGGCCCCATATGAAATACTAGTTAGCATGGACTAGCTAGCAAGCATAAGACTAAAGTCAATTAATACAACAAATCGATAAAATGTCTCTGCGAAAAAGGAGAAATAATGATGCTACAAGGGATATGAAAACATGCTACTACTTGAAAAATATTAACGTTGCAGATGAAGAGGTGAATCCCAAAAGGATGTGAATTATATATTGTCTAAGTAACTAGTGAATCAAGGATTAATAGAGGAAGTATGGAAGAGAATACAATATCAAAACAGTTCAACAATGTGTTTCCTAAGGAAGTCCTTGGATTGCCACCAAGGAGAGAAATTGATTTCTTAATTGAATTATTACTAGGATCATCACACATGTCAAAAGATTCATATTGCATGAGCACACCAGAGATGGTGGAACCGAAATTGTTTTTGAAGGAAATGTTGGAAAGGTGATACATCAAACTCGATGTATCACCCTAAGGAGCTCTAGTACTATTTGTGAAGAAAAATGATGGCACATTGAGACAATGCATTGACAACAGATAGTTAAATAAAACCATAGTCAAGAAAAGATATCATTTTCCTAGGATTGATTACTTGTTTGATCAACTGAGAGGAGATCATCAAGTATGTATTAAGGATGACTACATCCATAAGAATAGTTTTAAAACTAGGTATGGGAATTATGATTTTGTGGTGGTGCCATTTGGACTCACCAAGGCTCCATCAATATTTATGTGTTTGATGAACAATGTTATCAATCCATATTTGGACAAGTTTGTGTTGGCCTTTGCAGATGACATGTTGGTTTATTCTAAAACCAAGGAGGAACATTAATAAAAATTGGAAGTAGTTTTGCAACTACTAAGAGAGCACAAGCTTTATGCCAAATTCAACAAATTTGATTTCTTCCAATCACAAGTTTAGTACTTGGGAAAAATTGTTTCCAAGGAAGGAGTGGTAGTAGATCTTGAGAATCTAAAATCCATCATTGAGTCGCCTATTCCTCAAAATGTGGTAGAAGTCAGATCCTTCATGGGATTTTCCAAGTATTATGGAGGTTCATTCATAATTTCTCAATGATCGAGCATCCAATCACAACATTCCAGAGGAAAAGAGTTAAATTCCAATGGACACCAGAGTGCACAACCAATTTTGAACAATTAAAACACCTTCTCACACATGCAACAATATTGAGAATAATATACTTGGAGGAATATTTTTTGGTTTTCACCGATGCTTGTAAAGAGGATCTCCATGGAGTCTTAATGCAAGAAGGACATGTGGTTTTTTATGAATCAAGGAAGTTAAAAAAGCACGAGAGAAACTGTGTCACTCATGAATTGGAGATTGCAACAATATTGCATGTATAGAAAAAGTGGAGGAACTATTTACTTGGAAGGAAGTTTGTTTTAACTCCAGATCATGGAGGGTTGAGATATATATTTGACCAACCCAAACTCAATGCAAGATAGGAAATGTATCTAGCCTTTATCAATGAATTTGTTTGAAAAAAGTATATAAAAGGAAAGGAAAAAAAAGTAAAATATGCACTTAGCAAAAAGGTGCAAGTGGATCATATGGAAGCGATCAATACTTGTGAAGTTGAAATTCAAGAAAGGATCAAAGAAGAATTACTTTATGATGAGCATTATCATTGTGTGAAGGAATGCTTGTTGTAGGAGCCAAAAAGAGGATTGAGTAAAAATTACTCACTCGCATATGATGGTATGTTGAAGTTTAAAGTTAGGTGGCATATACCTTACATGGGTGACTTGAAGAAGCTCATATCTGATGAGTTTCATAAAATACCGTATTCAGTTCATCCTAGTTATCGGAAATGGTCTCATCTATGAAAAATATGTACTATTGGCTAGGAATGAAAAATGATGTTGACGAGTATATTGCTATATGCTTAGAGTGTCAACGAGTGAAATTGGAGTGTATACATCCAACATGATTATTACAAAAAATCCCCATTTCTAAGTGGAAGTGGGAGGTCATTCTATGGACTTCATCACAATACTACCAAATACATCTAGATAGCATGATGCCATAATGGTGGTAGTGGACAAGATGAGTAAGGAAACTCATTTTATAGTTGTTAAGTCCACCCAAAAGGCAATGATATTGCTCATATTTTCATGAAAGATATATTTAGATTGCATGGTATACCCAAGGAGATTATTTCATATGAGGTGGTGAGCCCCAGTATTGTACCAAGAGTGTTGCAACTCCCAGGGGCTGCCCTACTTTAATGTATCAACCCGCGGTTCGTACAAACATGGAGGTGACAGTGTTATATACACAACAGATGAACTCTACTCATGTCATCCTCTTCCGCTCTACAAAAGGATGCTACTTCTAGGGCTTCTCAGTGAAGTTTGTTACACTTCAATGAAACTAAAATAAATTGCAGAAGGAAATGACATAAAGGAAACTAAAATAAATCGCTGAAAAAAAATGCCAGGATGGGAAAATACTTTAACTTGTTGAAAATAAATGGCAGAAAAGAAACTAATTTAAACCACACTTAACTTGGCCAATCAACTAAACACACCCTATTTATCCTATGATCTATCTACCATACTATCATGCTTTGAACCATGCAACTATTCATAATCTAACTAAACTTTAAAAAATGTTTCTTGTAGTTTGCAGGAAAAAGGGCTAAAGATGCCAAGGGAAGGCTAACCACATGAAACCAGGCTTAGAGGGGTGAAAAAGGTTTTAGGACTTTATTAAAGCACATAATATCAGAAAATGCTTTGGGGAGGGAGGCTTTGAAAAGCGCGATGGCAGAATTTAAATGGGAGGACGAAAGTGCGATATACAATATGCGATATCGAAATTCGCAATATCAAAAAGTTGTAGGAGCGACAAAAGTGTTGTTTGGGAGTGGGAGCGAAATGTGAAATGCGATGTGACAGGATTTGTGATTGTGATGTGCCAAAATTTGTGAAGTGCGAAATAAGATAATGTTGAAATTGCGAAATGCGAGATGCGATGGGTGACGTGGCAATAGAGTACGGTAAGAATATCACAATCGAGGCTTGGAAGAAGAATGTATTAATGGGAACCAAATGGGGAATGTGATTTGTGATTGCGGATAGGAATTGTGGTAAGTTCGAAGGAAAGGGTAAAGGTCGGGTTCCAATGTTTAAAGCATTTTCGAGCATAAATGGTAAGTAGTAAGGTGGAAAGGTAAAGCAAAAATCGAAATGAAGAATGGAAAAAGAAAGGAGAGAAAGGATTCTGCGATGGCCGAGATGCGATAAGCGGGAAATTCGAGGAGAAAAATGGTGGAGGTAAATTTTTGATGATTTTCAAGCATTTTGGGAATGAAAAGGCGTGGAAGCTGCAAATAAGAGGAAAAGGAGGGAAATGGAGGCATAAAAGCAAGGTTCAGAAGCGTAACACAGAGATGGAGAGGGACTAGAAAATGAAGCAGAATGGCTTAATAATTTCTCTGGGGCTTTTGATGCTTATTCCTGCAAACAAACCTATGGATTCATGCATGAAAAATAGAAGAAATGCATGACAAAAACAGTGAACAGAAAGACTGAAACTGGTATTCCAACTCTACTCTAATCTTAGAAGTAGTGAACAAAAATCAATTTTTGGGTATGTGGGAAGGTTTACCCTCCTCGAGCTCTACTGACAGAGATGATAAGGGAGGTCTTGATCCATAAATTTTAGAGTTTTCTCCTCTATTCTATTACTCATAAGAAAATAAAAAAACCTACAGCGGCATGCTGAAAGAAAAAACTAAAGAGTAATGAAACTATTAGAAGCAGAACTAATTGAATGAAAGAAACAAAACTAGCTAAATGACAGAAAGGAAAGAATGAAACATTAGAGAAGCTGAGGCACATGGGTTGGGCCCTAACCCACAAGCCCAACTCTATGTAACTAGATCAATAAAAATTCATCTGAATACTCATTGCATTACAAAAATACAATATTATTACATCCCAAAGGTATTGAACAATAAAAGCCTAATAGCTTGCTGAAAAAGTTTTGAATGGAATCGAAGAATCCCTTCCTAGCTCTACTCTACTCTATTTATTCTACAGGGAATCTACCAACATCTTCCTATAAAATAGTGATTGAGTCCATTTTTACTCGAAGTAAACCATAGATTGAGTGCACTTCGTCCTCAGTTTGCTTGGTTTCCTTTGATAGTTAAGGAGGGTGGAAAAACCCCTTGAATCTCTCCAATATTACTCCATAATTTCCTGACATTGTGCTCATTTTTTCTTCAATATTGATCTTCTAGTGGCAGGGAGAAAGTCACTAAATTATCTCCTCAAAATCTGCATAATCTACCCAATATTCTCACAATATTCTACAAAAATAACCAATTTTAGGCACAAATATGCAATTACCTTTAAACCTTCTATTATTTCCTAAATCTACCTCGGGCTGAAGGAAGGAAAATTCTAGGGTAACATCAAACCACGCTTAATCTGATAGCTAGCCCTACCAGATCGGGAGAGGGCTCTCTCCTCGTCAATCTCAGCAAAAATAATCAATGAGGCTTGAGATGACTTGAAATAAAGGCTGATTTTTAGGCTAGGTATATATGTAAAAGGGTTTGATTTGATTTTAAGGGTTTTTGTTGGAATCAAAGGGAAAGGCCGATTTTGGGTCTGGGAAATGATCAGTTTTGCAGAGAACTGAATGTGGCAAGGAAGGAAATTGTTTTGATGCTTCGAATTTAATGAAATGGATAGCTTAGACCGGTGAGGAGTTGAAGAGGGAAATAGTCTTTCAGGAATCCTCTTCAGACAGTTGAAAACATGGAAAATTAAACAAAACTCAAGGCAGAGCACTGCAAATCTAATGAATTCCACCTTTATCACTTATTTGTTTAACTTAAGAAGAAAGGAGAAGGGAAATGATACACAGGAAGCCTCAGTAAACTTACAATCACAGAGAGAAACACACCATCAAAACATAGAGCCACATGGATCCCAAAGAGTGCTGCAAACCCTGGTCTATTCCTTTGCCAAAATGCAGAGATGAAATGTACAATGAAGCTCAAAGCAATCCCGAGTGTCCAACCCCTGAAAATGACTGAGAAAATACAAGATATAGACAATTCTAACTCATTCCCATGCCTCTAGGGTTCGAGCTCACTAGTTTAGGAGCTATTTCAACAAGATATAAACTAAGAACTAGAAAATAGGCAATGAAACAACTTGCCTCTATAAGATAGGAAACTGATTCATTCAGTTACATTTCACTTTTTGGTGAATGAATCTACTTGGATGAGTAAAAATGTGAAAAAATTACATCAAAGTCATGAAATTACATCAAGTTACATCAAGAGTTTCACATTTGGAGATAAAAAAGTCAAATTGGCCAAAACTAGGCGAAAATCTGAGTTGCTCAGTGAAAACTAGGCCAAAATTCCCAATGTGCTGCGCCTGAAATCTCTATGCATCGCCCCACTTTGAGGCTGATTTGGAGGGCCTTCCCAGAGTCAAAATTGAGTGCATGATAGCTCATTGGAAATCTCTTCCTGTCTACTTTCCAACCCAAGTGGAATTTCTGAATTTGGTTGCCATTTTCCCCTCCAAAAATCAAATCTCCCAACATTGCTCCCTGTGTGTCCAAAAAGTGGCAGAAAGGCCATTTTTAAGGTGTTTTTGACCCTTTAGGCAACCCAAAACTTGTCCAAATATTTATTTAATGGGTAGGCATGCATAAATTTGGATGAAAAATCCAGAAATACAAATTTTTCTTCAATAGGAGCTTCCAATTATAAGCGCGCGCCAAGTGGCGCTATGCGTCGGGCGGAAAAATCTGTGTTAAGGCCAAAAAATTCAAAATTGAAAAAATGTGTCCCAAATTTCTTGAAATTTGGGCTGAGTGTCCACCATCAAGCACTATGTTGGGCCAAAGAATATTTGGCTAAAATTTGGAGTCGATCATGCCTTTTGCGACGCTTTAATGCCCTCTTTAATTTAGCCTTTAGGATCTTGATTCGTGCCTTGCAAACATGATTCCTCGCCCAATAATGATTCTTCATGTGCCTCAACATGTTATTTTCCTTTTTGGCCTTCTCTAATAGCTTCTCCAAGTGAATATTGATCCTTTCAAGCCAATTTTCGCGATCAGCCTCAATCTCTCGCTCAATGGATGTCATCTCGGTTTGGCTTCTTTGGGCAGCTTGTCGGTTTTGCCTTCATGTTTTTGAGCGCCATGGATGAGTGGGACTGATGAGGGGAGGGTTTGATGCTAGCTGTAGGATTTTAGGGAATGAAAGGGTTTAGGGGATGAAATATAGGGTTTTGGATGAAAATGAGTGTTTTGGGGATATTTGACTAGGGTTTGGGATAGTGGGATTAGGGATTTAGGGTTAGTTGATTAGGTATATGGGAATTAAGGAATGAGTGGATGAAATGTAAAGAAAGGGAAAAATGAAGGAATAAAGGAGTGAGGGAGTGAGAGATAGCTAGGAGTGGAATTGGCAGTAAGAAATACAACTCATAAACCCTATGTAATTGCTTTTGGCAAGAAATGTAAAGAGGTAGGGTTTTGATCACCATAAGCACCAAGAGAAATTCATTCATTGGTCATGGAGGGATGTTAAATTACTTGGGAAATGAAGAATTTATAAGTTTGAGAGCTTTGGTGGAATATTTGAATGGATTTTAGTATTTCTATCCCAATGCGTAGCGCAAGTTACAAAATTACACTGCAAACCACTGCCCAATGCGTAGTGCCATCTCAATGTGTAGCGCCTTTTTGCAGGAGGATTTTGGAGACCTTCCCTGTGTCCAAATTGGTTGTAGAATAGCTCGTTGGAAATATTATTGAGTCTAATTTCCAACCCAATTGGAATTTTTCAATTTGGAGTTCATTTACCCTGTAAAAAATCAAATCTCCCAAGACTAGTAAAAATGTGCAAAATGAGGCTGCCTCAAGGCAGAGTGCTGTTGCAGTCAACTTTTGAACGTCTTCCTCAACTCCAAATTGAGATCATGATAGCTCATTGGAAATATATTTCTGTCTAGTTATCATTTGACTCATCAATAAAGTCATTTGGCTAACCAAACTAGGATAAATCTTGATTTTCCCAAGGTCACTTCAGAGGTGCATCAATTCTCCGGAGGCAACTGTATTTTTGACATTTCTCTAAAACCATGACACCTGTGTAAACATTGAAGGAGGTTTTTCTTCCTTGACCTATTGTGGAAAAACACCTCTCTCATGTTTCCCAAATTCATCTTTTATTGCTCAGGAACATCATTGGAGTAAAACCTATCCCGATGTGTGGAACAAGGGATTTGTCGAAATGAAGCGAAATGAAGGGGATAAGTGGCTTCTAAATTCTTGAGAAAATTTTTGGAATTAGGGAGGGATGTTTAGGAAGTAGGGGAAAGTGGAATTTCAGAGATTTAGTGAGGGGAAGGGGTCCAAAAGGGCAAAACACAGGCCTAGCCTAGAAAATTGCCAAGTTGTAGCAAGAAACTAGGGTTTGTGCGAAAATGAGAAATTTGGTGGATCTAAGTGATGGGAAGTCTTTAATAAGGTACATTAATGATAGGGGAAGGTGTATGAACATCAGGATACAAGTTTTGCTAATTATTTGACCATCCAAGAGAAATTACCTTCAAAACCCTAGGAGAGGGAAATGAACCTTACCTAGGCACAACTGAAGTGTGAACAAAGTGTAAAATGACCCATGGGAACCTGACATGATGATGAAAACCCTCTGATTGGTATTACATTCAGCTGAATGGTGACATGGACTGACATTTGGACAACTTTGAAAGGAGTGAAAACAAACCTTAGACCTAATACCTAGTGACCAAATTTTACTTGAAGATTCACTGAAATGACAAAATTTGACCTTGACACCTTAAAATCACCTTGTAAAAGCATGTTTGATCACTGGAGGAAGGATACAAAGGCTGACACTAACACCTTCCTAAGAACATATTAAAGCATAAGAAAACATTATTAAGTGCAGAAGGACAGTTTTAATATATATTTTTGTGTGCATAAGGAAGGTAGATGGGCCTAATAAAGGTTAGATGGGCCTTAATTTATGTCTAATTTAGAGGCCCTTTATTACCCCCCTACTAAAATTGTTGCTCAACCTCTGAGCAACCTATCTGTCCTCCCTGCCTTATGGTTCTTCCTGCATGCTGGCTTATTTCGTTTTTTGTTTATTGGCCCATGTGATTCTCCTCATGCTAATATTCTTGCTATTATTCTTGCATTTCTTCTTGTGGGTGATACACGGAGGTCCTCAAATGCCTTAAGAAAATTGTTATTTTGCATGCCAAGAGGTGGTGGGTCCACCATTTTTTTTTTTAATTGCATGTAGAATAAACTCACAGTTATTTTTTGTGAACTGAGTTCACCCTTGGTTACCCCTTTGGCACTCCTTGTCTTCCATTACATGAAATTCTTAACACCCCCTTTCTCAATTCCTTTTTACTTTTGTCTTGTTTCTCTTCTTGGTGGAAAAAGTGAGGCTAGTTGCTAGATAAGCCTGAGGTTGCCTTGCTACTGATTTTGGCTGTAAAAAAAACTTTCCTTCTCACACTTTTTAATGTTTTCTTAAGCTAAAATAGATTCTAAGAAAGGGTTAGATGATTGCATACCTTAGCCTTACCATTGATTTGTTTTTGCAGGTGATATTGAAGCTATTGATATGCCTGTTGAAGCTATCTTTGGTGGTTCTGAAGCTGCATGTGATAATATACTCGAGGTCATTTTGGAGCTTTTGAGCACAGGAGGAGGAAGTCCAAGTTTGAATACCTTTGACCAGGGTGTTGACCAAATTTTATTTTTGTGCCAACTTGTTGTTTTTCTGCTTGCAAAGGTTGGAGAGCACCTCCATTCATTAGAGAGAGATATGGAGAAATGCATATATTTTTAAGGCCTACTAGCTGCCTCAATGAGGTTTTCCACTAGTAGGTCTGCCTAGTTTTCACATAAGATCTTTTATTTTTCTCTTCCTTTTTTTTTTCAACCCAATGATCACCTCAGGGATGTTTTCAATCAGTGAACCAATCTCAGATGCCTCAAAAGAGGTTTTCACCTAAGATTTTATTCTTTTCCTTTTTTTTTTCACTTTCCTACTCTACTTGAAAAAACAAAACCTTTTTCAAGTATATGGATACTTCCAATGGAGCCATGTACACATCAATATAACATATAAAATCATGTGCACACTTGGAATACATGCTTTGACATGTGCCTGAATATGAGAGATGAATTTCTTTGACTGGGATTGTATCAAGTACTATTGGAGAAGAGCGTGTTGCTGCAACTTAATGACTGTTTGGAACCATATGTCAATATAGTTGTGATTCCCCTTGTCCACTTGCCGAGTTGGATCACCTTGAATGTCCTCTTCTATTATGACATTCAAGTCTTCCTATTTTTGTTTATTTCTCTCTTGAACACATGGAGGAAATGCTGGTAAACATGAGGAAACTTTCTCAACATCTGATTCTAAATTTAGCTCTTCATCAAGTGAAACCCTTGATCTTATGATCTCCTCATTTGGATCTTCTTCTTCTTGATGTTGTCCTTCAATGACATTAATAAAATCCCTTCTTTTTAATACCTTTCTTGAACTAAGATGAATACCATCTAGATCAAGAGGAGATGTTTGGAAGTGTTGTACCTCGGCATTGTAAGTGAGCTGAGATACTTCATTGTATGGGTTTGGAAATGGTGGTACAGGTAGTTGAGTGGGGACAAATATATGATATGGACTTGGTTGAGGCTATATTTGTGGTGGAGGTGGATGGTAGGGATAGCATGTAGTTGGGTATGGAGGATATGGAGGGAAATATTGAGGATATTGTGGATTTTCCCAAGAAGGTCCTTGCCAACCATGTTGCCAAGATTGGTTTTTGGGTTGAGATGGCCAAGGTTTCCAAGGAGGGAGTGTGTTTGAATCAGTTTGAGATGGATGTGAATAAGCTTGAAATTTTGAAGTGGTTGTTGCATAATATCAAGTTGACTAGGCTACCAGGGTCTCATTGGAGCTACATAATGTAGCTTCTTTGGTGATTTCCTTGCTCCATTGTCTTCTTGCTAAAATTATTTAAAACTGGGGAATGATGAACAACATTTAGTAGCATATGATTCTGCATGGATAACAAAAATATTAGCATCTTCTTTTTTCTCATTTTTCATTCTTAACATTTCTACTTGTTCACTTAGATTTCTAAGAATTTTTGTTTTAAAGTTATCAAGAAAATTTCCAAATTCATCTTGCCTTACCAATGTTGATTTTGATTTACTTACTCTTTCCCTTCCTCTTGATATGTGCTTGCATGTTTCATAAATTTCTTCAAATGATAATCGATATACATCTCATCTACTCATGATATTAAGGAGATCAATCCACTCATCCCTAATTGTTCTAAGTAAGAGGGTTTTTAGTGTGTCAAATCCTAGATGATGAATTTTTTTCCCTCTTAACATTAAACATGAACCTATCTATGAGATCCTCAAGGCTCTCATTCTCTTTTTGATTCATTCTAAAAATTTCTTCTTTAAGATCATGGTTTTTATATTTTCCTAGAAATATCTTTTTCATATAATTCCATGATATTATTGAATTAGTACCTAAAATCATGAAACATTTAAGAGCTTTATCCTTCAATGTTGCAGGGAACAATCTCAGTTTTTGAGTGTGTGATAAGTAGCCATAAGATCTACAAGTTATCTCAAATTCAAAGAGAAATGTTTCTGGATCCTCTATCCTCATACCATGGAAGTTGGGAAGGAAAGATGGAGTGATGCAGGCGCATTAGACACTAGCCAACAATGTAGGAGTTTTGTCCACATGTTGTGGCTAGGAGGGTTTGAAAACAGTCGAATTGTCACAGCTAGGTGTCAATACCTTAGCTGATTGTATTATTAGATCAGTTAGAGTCGTAGAAGTTGAATAGCTCAGTTAGTCTATCTGTCATATCCCAGTTAGTTGAATTGTTTTAATTAGACTGTTGATTTCCTGAAACGGTCCTCTCAGAGGAACCGAAGAGTCATAGGTTTATGTATATAATTGTAAACCCTCGGACGTATGGAGGAGGACAAGAAGAGGAGAGGAGATTTCTGCAATAAACTCTGTTTGTTACAATTTCTTCCAGTTGAATAATTTCAATTTTCATTGGCCATCGAATTGTCTTGAATTCTTATTAATGAAGAAATTGTTTGATTGAGAAACGATTGTATACTGGTTTGGTGCGAAATCGTTGCAAATGGTGATTGTATGAATGCCATATATCTCTGTCTGGTGTTTCCTAAATTTATTCGAGCAAACCCTGTGAAGTTATCACCACCCGCAGACATGGTCTGTATAGAAAAGCCGTTGGAATAGAATCTCGTTATTGTTGATTGAAACCTGCCGAGGATTAACCCGAGGTTAGACATGAGTTAATAAACAAAGAATAACGCAAACCCGACGAGGAACCCTGGTTAAACACTGTGAAAAAACCACGAGTGGTTTGGGTGAACAGTAAAGGTTGGAAGCGGTATTCATCGCACCACTCTTATACGGAACACAGTTTTGAAGAATTGGTAGCGATTCCATAGAGTGCCTGACACGTGTCCCTGAGAAAAATTGGAAAACCACCTTCCCGTACGCGCCATCGCGCGTTATCGTTTGCGCATGTTGATCAAGCGATATACGTTGGATCGAGCAACGGGATAACAACCGTCGAATAAGGAAACAAGATTAACGAAGGTACGAATCAGTCGTATGTTCCACATCAGTGCTGGGGCCCAGTTATAAATTATATTAATTGGAACCTTTTAACTAAGGTATGGAAGTGTAATACAAAGCAAAAGATATATTTAAAATTGCAATGGTTTTCAAATGATATTTATTTATCAAATTCCCCGGATTTGATAAATAAGATTCCAAGAAAAAGAAATAGACCACGTGGGGAAAAAAGAAAGAGAGACAGAGCCACGACGACGGTTGACCACTCCTCCTCAGGACTGAATTTCAGCGTTTGTTGCGTCATTTGTGGTATCAAAGAAAGTTTGAAGTTGTTTTTGCTGACATGGAAATCCGAGTTGGTAGAGGTGCTGGCAGAAGAAGACCTGTTGCCAACGCAGAGGTGTTGGGGATGTTGTAAAGGGTCGAGGCCAGAATGGATGCCATGGAGCGAAGACACCCCAGAGATCCTGAAGACATCAGTGAACCTGAGACAGAAGAAGCAGAAGAAAATGTTGAAATTCCTCCTGACACGAGGCTCCTTAGAACTGTTCTGGGGTCTGCAGTTAAGCCCAGAATTGAAGTGTCAAGCTATGCAGGGGGACTGAATCCAGAGGAGCTGGTGGACTCGATTAATGAAATAAACAAGTGCTTCGATTATGAAGAAATAAGTGAAGATAAGAAGGTCAAGTTTGCAGTGACAAAGCTGAAAGGACATGCTGCACTTTGGTGGGATGGAGTGCAGGAAGAAAGGAGGAGAGTTGGCAAGCAACCTATCAAGAGCTGGACCAGAATGATGGCTAAATTAAAAGGTAAATTCTTTCCTAGTGATTACCAGCTGACATTGTATAAGCAAATGCAGAACCTGAGATAGAGGTTGCTGACAGTAAAAGAATACACAGAGGAATTCTACAGAGTAAGCATAAGGGCTAGGCAATTCCAAGACACACCAGAGAAGACTGCCAGATATGTGAATGGTATCAAGCTAGAGATCCAAGATGAGATTGGTCTCCTATCTCCTAAGACAGTGGAAGAGGCCTATCAGATGGCCTTGAAAGCAGAGGAGAAACTCCTGAGGAAACAGTCTGACAAGAAGAGAGGTACTTTCCGAGGAAAGGGAAGTCATGGTGGTAGAGGAAAGCCTGCTACACCCAGGGATGGAGCTAATAGTAGCTCACCTTAGAATGAATCTGCAGAGGATGATGCAAGGGGCAGAAGGGGTTCTTACAGAGGAAGAGGAAGAGGAGGAAAAGACAAAGGCAGAGGTAGAGAATTAAGGTGTTATAGATGTCAGCAAGTGGGACACAAGCACTATGAATGTCCAGAGAATGTGGGTGTTGGTCCAAGAAATGTTGTTGTTGCCCAGAATGGAGAAGAGGCAGAAATTGAGGAAGAAATTATTCCAGAGAGAGGAGAATCCTTGGTGGTGAATAAGGTCCTGTTGAAGCAAGCCAAAGAGGTCACTAAGCCTGCACAAAGGAAGACTTTGTTTAGGAGCATATGCAAAGTCCAAGGGAAGTGTTGCCAGCTAGTCATTGATAGTGGTAGCACAGACAATCTGGTTTCCACTGAGGTAATAGAAAAGTTGAAGTTGAAGACAAGGGAGCATCCTACTCCCTACAGGGTGTCCTTGCTGCACAAAGGGCACCAACTGGTTGTGAAATAACAGTGTGAGATAGAGTTGCAAATGGGAAAATACAAAGATAAGGTCTTGTGTGATGTAATGCCCATGGATGTGTGTCATATACTACTGGGTAGACCTTGGCAGTTTGACAGAGCAGCAGTGCATGATGGCAAGAAGAACACTTACAAGTTCTTCAAGGATGGGGTACATCATACATTGATTCCCATGGAGGAAGGAGAGCCATCCAGCAGAGTGATTGATCCAAAGACCTTGTTGCTGAGCGGGAAGGAATATCTGCAGCAGATAGAAGAAGAAGAGGTAAGCTTTGCTTTAGTTTGCAAGCCTAAAGTAGTTCTTACTTCTACAAATATTTCTGATTTACCAGTAGAGATACAAGAGATGTTAGATGATTACTATGACATTGTTGTGGATGATTTACCTGATGAGCTACCACCTGTGAGGAAGATCATCCATCAGATAGATTTTATCCCTGGTTCAAATCTTCCAAATAAGGCAGCCTACAGAATGACTCCCAAGGAAAATGAGGAAATTAGGTGACAAGTACAGGAGTTGGTGGATAAAGGACTGATCAGAGAAACTCTGAGTCCATGTGCAGTACCAGCATTTTTGAGCCCAAAGAAAGATGGAGGCTGGAGGATGTGTATTCACTCCAGAGAAATTAATAATATTACGATCAGGTACAGATTCACTTTGCCCAGAATTGAGGATTTAATGAACTGTTTGAGTGGTGCTAAATATTTCTCAAAGATAGATTTAAAAAGTGGATATCATCAGATTAGAATAAGAGAGGGTGATGAGTGGAAAACTGCCTTTAAAACAAATGAAGGGTTATATGAATGGATGGTAATGCCTTTTGGGTTGTCAAATGCACCTAGCACTTTTATGAGACTTATGAATGAAGTGTTGAAAGAATTCATTGGTAAATTTGTGATAGTATATCTGGATGATATATTAGTTTTTAGCAGAACTAGAGAAGAACATTTAAGGCATCTTAATCATGTTCTGAAGAAGCTGCACCAAGAGAAACTGCTGATAAATTTGAAGAAATGCTCATTCATGAAGGAAGAGTTGGTGTATTTGGGGTTTGTTGTTTCTGCAGAAGGATTGAAGATGGACCCAAAAAAGGTTAAGGAAATTGTGGAGTGGCCTTCACCCAGGAATTTTTTTGAGGTAAGAAGTTTCCATGGACTTGCTAGTTTTTACAGAAAATTTATAAGAAACTTCAGTAAGATTAATGCACCCATAATAGAGACAATAAAGAAGAACAAATAGCCATTTAAGTGGACTGCTGAAGCAGAAAGGAATTTCAAGATGCTGAAGAAAAATATAACAGAGAAGCTTGTTTTGATTCTGCCTGATTTTACAAAACCATTTCAAGTAAAATGTGATGCCAGTGGAGAGGCCATTGGAGCTGTGTTGAGTCAGGACGATAGGCCTGTGGCATATTTCAGTGAGAATCTGAATGACACCAGAAGAAAGTATTCCTCTTATGAGAAGGAATTCTATGCAATTGTTCAGGCACTGAAGAAGTGGAAACATTATCTGATGTCCAGGGAATTTGTATTATATTCTGACAATCATGCTTTGCAGTATATTGTACAGCAGCCCAAATTGAAACATAAGCATGCTAAATGGGTTGAGTATCTCCAAAGTTTTAATTTTGTTTTGAAACATATCAGTGGCCAAGCCAATAAAGTAGCTGATGCTTTGAGTAGAAGGCACATGCTTGTTCAAGAGACAAATTTTGAAGTTGTAGGGTTTGATTTTATGAAAGAATTGAATAAAACAGATCCAGATTTTAAAGAAGCATTTGAGGCATGTAGTAACCCTGTTTTAATAGATAGAAGCCAGTGGCTGGATTATTTCTTGCAGGAGGACTTACTATTCAGAAGAAGCCAACTGTGTGTACCAAAATGTTCCATGAGGGAAAATTTGATCAAAGAGAAGCATAGTGGTGGACTTGCTGGACACTTTGGTACTGATAAGACTTATGAGCAGTTGAGTCACTTTTATTTCTAGCCCAAGATGAGAGCAGAAGTGGACAAGTTTGTGAATAATTGCAAGATTTGTCAATATGCCAAAGGAAGGAGCCAGAATGCAGGATTGTACACTCCCTTACCTATTCCAGACAGGCCTTGGGACATGGTGAGTATGGATTTTGTTCTAGGATTGCCCAAGACTCGGAGAGGGAATGATGCAGTCTTTGTTGTGGTGGACAGATTCTCCAAAATGGCACATTTTATTCCATGCTATAAAACTAGTGATGCCACCCATGTTGCTAACTTGTTTTTCAAAGAAGTTGTTAGATTGCATGGGTTGCCAAAGAGTACTGTTTCAGATAGAGATACTAGATTTGTGGGTCATTTTTGGAGGACACTGTGGAAGAAACTTGGTACCAAACTGAGTTTCAGCTCAGCTTATCATCCCCAGACTGATGGACAAACTGAGGTGGTGAATAGGAGTCTGGGAAATTTGTTGAGAAGTCTTGCAGGAGAGCATCCCAAGCAGTGGGACCATATTTTTCCCCAGGCAGAATATGCATATAATGACTCACCAAACAGGAGCACAGGGCAGAGTCCATTTCATATTTTTTATGGAATGCACCCCAGAGGAATATCAGAGTTGAGAAATCTGGGAAAGGCAGAGCTGAGAAGTGCTGATGGTGAGGAATTTGCTTCAGAGATCCAGGCCATACATGAACAAGTGAAACAACAACTACAAGGCAGCAGCATCAAATACAAAAGCAGAGCAGACTTGAGCAGAAAAGAAGTTCATTTTGAAGTAGGAGATTAGGTTTTGGCACACTTGAGAAAGGAGAGATTCCCAAAGAAGCAGTACAACAAATTGAAGTTCAAGAATATTGGGCCATGCAAGATACTTAAGAAGTTTTCTGCAAATGCTTATGAGATTGAATTACCTCTTGATGTTGGAATATCTCCTATTTTTAATGTTGCAAATTTGTACAAGTATGAAGATGATGGTGCAGAAGAAAGAGCAGTAGATAAGGAACATATTGATTGGAGAGAGCAGCTACCTCCAGCACAACCATTGCAACCAGATAAAATATTGGATAAAAGACCATTCAGAAGGACCGAGGATGAGAGTACTTTCAGTACTTGATCAAATGGAAGGATAAGCTAGAAGAAGATGCCACTTGAATGACTGAAGAAATGTTGCAGAAGATAGGAAGATCAGTGGAAGAGCTCATGGACAGGAGCCCATGAATAAAATTGCCCTCGGGAGTCTGATGCAGGGGCATTAGACACTAGCCAGAAATGTAGGATTTTTGTCCACATGTTGTGGCTAGGAGGGTTTGAAAACAATCGAATTGTCACAGCTAGGTGTCAATACCTTCGCTGATTGTATTATTAGATTAGTTAGAGTCGTAAAAGTTGAATAGCTCAGTTAGTCTATCTGTCATATCCCAGTTAGTTGAATTCTTTTAATTATATTGTTGATTTCCTGAAACGGTCCTCTCAGAGGAACCGAAGAGTCATAGGTTTATGTATATAATTGTAAACCCTCGGATGTATGGAGGAGGACAAGAAGAGGAGAGGAGATTTATGCAATAAACTCTGTGTGTTACAATTGCTTCCAGTTGAATAATTTCAATTTTCATTGGCCATCGAATTGTCTTGAATTCTTATTAATGAAGAAATTGTTTGATTGAGAAACGATTGTATACTGTTTCGGTGCGAAATCGTTGCGAATGGTGATTGTATGAATGCCATATATCTCTCTCTGGTGTTTCCTAAATTTATTCGAGCAAACCCTGTGAAGTTATCACCACCCGCAGGCATGGTCTGTATAGAAAAGCCGTTGGAATAGAATCTCGTTATTGTTGATTGAAACCTGTCGAGGATTAACCCAAGGTTAGACGTGAGTTAATAAACAAAGAAGAACGCAAACCCGACGAGGAACCCTGGTTAAACACTGTGCACAAACCGCGAGTGGTTTGGGTGAACAGTAAAGGCTGGAAGCGGTATTCATCGCACCACTCTTATACAGAACGCGGTATTGAAGAATTGGTAGCGATTCCATAGAGTGCTTGACGTGTGTCCCCGAGCGAAATTGGAAAACCACCTTCCCGTACGCACCATCGCGCGCTATCATTTGCGCATGTTGATCAAGCGATATACGTTGGATCGGGCAACACGATAACAGCCATTGGATAAGGAAACAAGATTAACGAAGGTACGAATCAGTCGTATGTTCCACGTTAGTGCTGGGGCCCAATTATAAATTATATTAATTGGAACCTTTTAACTAAGGTATGGAAGCGTAATACAAAGCGAAAGATATATTTAAAATTGCAATGGTTTTCAAATGATATTTATTTATCAAATTTCCCGGATTTGATAAATAAGATTCCAAGAAAAATAAATAGACCACGTGGGGAAAAAAGAAAGAGAGACAGAGCCACGACGACGGTTGACCACTCCTCCTCAGGACTGACTTTCAGCGTTTGTTGCGTCATGGAGGGATGTTATTCATATGTACACTAATGTCCATATCTTGAATGTGAAACCCAATAAGATCCTATTCATTATCATCATATCCATCCATCTCTTCTACCTTCAAAAGTGTATGGTGATGTGGTTCTTATTGCACCACGTGGTCAAGTGGGGGTGTTGGTATTGGAGAAGTATTTTTAAAAATTTCTGAGTATCCCTACTCCTATGAGGCATGAAAGTCATATTTTTTTGTATTTTTCAATATTTCGAAAACAACATGAAAAATGAAAGCATAAAAGAATGCTAAAACATAAATAAATCATCTACTAGACACCTCCCCGGCAACAACGCCAAAAAGTGGTGAGCCCTGTATTGCACCAAGAGTATTGCAACTCCCAGGGGCTTCCCTACTTTACTTTATCAACCTGAGGTTCGTACAAACTTGGAGGTGACAATGCTATATACACAACAAATGCATTCTACTCATGTCATCATCTTCCACTCTACGAAAGGGTGCTACTTCTAGGGTTTCTCAGTGAATTCTATCACACTTCAATGAAACTAAAATAAATTGCAAAAAGGAAATCACAGAAAGGAAACTAAGCTAAATTTCTAAAAATAAATGATAGGAAAGGAAATTATTTTAACTTGCTGAAAATAAATGGCAAAAAAGAAACTAATTTAAACCCCACTTAACTTGGCCAGTCGGCTAAACACACCCAATTTATCCTATGATCTATCTACCATGCTATCATGCTTCTAACCATGCAACTATTCATGATATAACTAAAATTTAAAAAAGGTTGCTTGCAGTTTGGAGGAAAAAGGGCTAAATATGCCAAGGGAAGGCTAACCACACGAAAATTGACTTAGAGGAGTGAAAAAGGTGTTGGGACTTTATTAAAGCATATACTATCGCAAAAATTCTTTGGAGAGGGAGGCTTTGAAAATTGTGAGGGAGGAATTGCAATGGGAGGAATTGCAAAGCCGGAGGAGCGGAAGAAGTGTTGTTCGGGAGCGGGAGCAAAATGAAAAATGCAATGGGACAGGATTTGCGATTGCGATGGGCAGAAATTCGCGAAGTGAAAAATGCGATAATGCCAAAATTGTGAAATGCGAGATGCGATGGGTGACATGGCAGCAGAGTACGGTAAGAATATCACAATCGGGGCTTGGAAGCAGAATGTATTAATGGGAGCCAAGTGGGGAATGATATTTTCGATTGCGAATAGGAATTGCGGTAAGTTCGAAAGAATAGGTAAAGGTCAGGCTCCAATGTTTAAAGTGTTTTTGAGGATAAACAATAAGTATTAAGGTGGAAAGTTAAAGCCCAAATCTCAATGAAGAATGGAAAAAGAAAGGAGAGAAAGGATTATGCAATGGCCGAGATGAGATAAGAGGTAAATTCAAGGAGAAAAAGGGTGGAGGCAAAATTTTGATGCTTTTCAAGCGTTTTGGGAATGAAAAGGCGTGGAAGCTGCAAATAAGAGGAAAAGGAGAAATTGAGGCGTAAAACAAAGGTTCAAAAGTGTAAAACAGAGATGGAGAGGGATTGGAAAATGAAGCGGAATGGATTAATAATTTCTCTGGGGATTTTGATGCTTATTCCTACAAACAAACCTACGGATTCATGCATGAAAAATAGAGGAAATGCGTGACAAAAATAGTGAACAAAAAGACTGAAATTGGTATTGAAACTCTACTCTAATCTGAAAAGTAGTGAATAGAAATAAATTTTTGGGTCTATGGAAAGGTTTACCCTCCTCGAGCTCTATTGACAGAGATGAGAAGGGAGGTCTTGATCCACAACTTTTAGAGTTTTCTCCTCTATTCTATTACTCATAAGAAAATAAAAAAAACTACAACGGCATGCTGAAAGAAAAAACTAAACAACAATGAAACTATCAGAAGCAGAACTAATTGAATGACAGAAACAAAACTAGCTAAATGACAGAAAGGAAAGAATGAAACATCAGAGAAGTTGAGGAACATGGGTTGGGCCCTAATCCACGAGCCCAACTCTCTGGAACCAGATCAATAAAAAAACATATGAATATTGATTTCATTACAAAAATACAATCGTATTACATCCCAAAGGTCTTAAAAACAAAATCCTAATAGCTTGTAGCAAAAGTTCTGAATGGAGTCGAATCAAATCCCTTCCTAGTTCTAGCTCTGCTCTATTTATTCTACATGGAAACTACCAACAGCTCCCTAAAAAATAGTGATTGAGTCCATTTTGACTCCAAGTAAACCATAGATTGAGTGCACTTCGTCCTAAATTTGCTTGGCTACCTTTGATAGTTAAGAAGGGTGGACAAACCCCTTGAATCTCTCCAAGATTTCTCCATAATTTCCTTACATTGTTCTCACTTATTCTTCAATATTTATCTTCCAGTGGTAGGGAGCAAGTCCCTATATTATCTCCTTCTCCAAATCTGCATAATCTGCCCAATATTCTCACAATATTCTACAAAAATAACCAATATTAGGCACAAATATGAAATTACCTTTAAACCTTCCTAAGAACATATTAAAGCATAAGAAAAAATTATTAAGTGCAGAAAAAGAGATTTAATATATCTTTTCTTGTGCATAATGAAGGTAGATGGGCCTAAGAAAGGTTAGATGGGCCTTAATTTATGTCTAATTTAAAGGCCCATCATCAGGATGTTAAGTTCACCTCAAAGTTTTGGATATCATTGTCTGACGATTTTGGAATCAAGTTAGCATTCGGTACAACATATCATCCTCGAAAATATGGATAGACTAAAGAGTAAACAGGGTGTTGGAAGACATGCTACAAATTTTTTTCATGTATCATCCCAAGAGGTGGGAAGAGTTTATACCTTTAGTAGATTTTTTCTATAACAATAGGTACTAGGAATCATTGAAGATGAGTCCCTTTGAGGCTCTATATCGCAGAAAATGTAATACACCCATCAACTTGAATGATCCAGTAAAAAGGGTGGTTCTTATACCTAATATGCTGAAATAAATGGAACAAGAATTAGTTGCTATCAGGAAGAAACTAAAAACAACTCAAGACAAACAAAAGAGCTATGAAAACTAGCAGATAATGCACAAGAAATTCCAAGTGGGGAAATTTTTTATCTCCACATCATACCAAGGAAGATTTCATTGAGAATAGGATCTTGTGCCAAGTTGGAACCAAGCTTTTGTGGACCATTTCATATTTTAGCAAGAGTGGGGATAGTTGCTTATAGACTAGCCTTGTCACCCACAGTGAAAGCACGTGATATTTTCCACATTTATTTAATTAAAAAGTATGTGCATGATGCTAATCATAATTTTTATTGGTTTATAATATTGGTGGAATCCGAGGAAAAATTCCAACCAAACCCATAGAGAATTATGGATCAGAAGAAAATTGCGCTCCAGAATTGAGTAGTCAAGCAGGTCAAGGTATAGTGGAAACACTTTGGACTAGATGAATCAACTTAGGAAATAGATGATAAATGAGGGTTTCTTACCCATTTTTGTTTACTATGTAAATGAATGTAAAAATAGTGGTGTGTATATAAATATCGTTGAATTTTTTTTTATGTATATAACACCAAGGATAATGTTCCTCTAATGGGGTGGGGTCTGTGATATCCCTTCTTGTCACCCCTCGTATGAAATGTCGCTATGTATATTAATTCATATAAATAATGTGGTAATGTAAATAGCTATTGGGATGGAGGAGCGGGCATGGATTCAAATTTATGAGGAGGAGGAGTTGCTTGTGCTGAGTGTAAACCCAAGCCACTTCATTTATTATACCACCTATCTCCCTAAAAAATGTATGACCTTGTTTGTGTAAGTAGTGAAGTTATGTATGGATCTAATAAGTGAAGTATGAGCTCATAATATCCATATCCTTGTAGGGAATGTTGGTGTGGTCAGCAGCTAAGAGGTAGACATACGGGTTGGTAGAAAAAGAGACCAATGGGAAGGAGAATGAGACACAATATGGTTAGATGTGAAAACAAGAAGTGTGAGAGAGCTTGAAGAGGATACTGCAAGATCAGAGAATGCATATGCATGCAGTGGAGTGTGGCATGAAGTGAAGAAAACCATATAGGATGATGTTCCCTGTGATTTATGGTATATGAACAATGATGTGTATCATTTATGTGATGGGCCAGTAAAGTATTAGTGGAGAATTTGAATCACTAGTGCTATTTTTCTTGGCTAGGAACCTCTAAGTGCTTTCCTTGGGGGTATGAACCACTTAGAGTTGGATGACGGGCGATTAAATCATCGGGGTGAATGTTGGAAAGTTTTGAACCACTTAGCAGGTTTAGACACTAGGGTACTTACTGCTATAGGCAATTTCAAACCACCTAGATAGTGTGTTATGGATTCATGTAGTACTTTCCTTGAAAATACAACTAGGAACCACCTCAGAATGAGATCATACTCCTGTAACTGAGCATACCTTCATTGTGCCTAAGGGTGAATCCATGAAAACTATTTTGAGAGGAAATAGAGTCATTGCGGTGCTTACTGCTAGAGGAATTTATGGACCTCTTGGAAAATGTACTCTCATCTGGTTGACTTATATTGGTGTGAATTCCCTTGATCACTTAACTCCTCAAAATATGAATCTAGATCAGGGGTGGTAAATTGTAATAAATATTGTAGTGTAGATTGCCTATGGTTGGGTGGAGAGTTGAATACCCTCCCTCAATTGTCAGTCATTCAATTTATACAAATAAGTTCATTTTCTCACATATGTGTTGCACTGTGAATAATGAATATTGTTTGATATCTGTTATAGGAGTGAATGTGTCATCATTGGAGGAATGTGAGGTTCTTTTTTGTCTATGATGAGATGCTTTATATGTATGTTCTCATGGTTATGAAGGGCTTGGAGGCCTTTGTGTTTGCTGATATGTTCTCGAAGCTCATATCTATTTATATGGTCATGTATGGCTACTGGACATTCCTAACTAAATTGTTATAGATTGTATCTCCATTGTTTACTAAGTTGTGAATAACACGGTTGTATGTTTTTTTAAAGGCTATGGTTGTGTTTCCTGAGAAAGGGATATGATTAGTGCAACACATCATAAATCAATAAATTTGATAGTATTTTCTTGGGAAAATCCTTTTGATATCGTATGGTGCTATTGTATTTGAATTTATAGAATGGATAAATATATGGAATGTACGATAAATAAGTAGAGTGAGTATAACTTAATGTGGTTGGATAAGAGTTTTATCTCTATAAAATGGGTTCTTTGAGCAACGATTTTCTTCAATGAGAACCATGAAAAAATCCCTTGACGTTCTTAGATTTTATGAGTCTAAGTATTGTAGAGATCATATTTTGTATTTGAGGTCAAATGGGTTATTAAAAGGATAATGTATTTGGGCCATATATGTTTTTATGCCTTTGTAGGTTAGTTCATTTAGATATACAAAATGGGTAGATACACTTGAAGTCCAGTGGATGTATCCAGGAGACCGAGCATCTGAATAGGCAGACTTCGTGCATTTTTTGAAATGCATTGGATTTAGAATAATCTTGATTTCTCGTAGTCAATTTGATTTTGACAATGATATTCAGTGAGGGCCCCACTTGGGGGGGGACAAGTGTTATTTTATTTGATAAATAATCCATGTATTGGATGATCTAGGGGTTTTTATAAGGTGGAAAAATCGGTGACACTAGATTCTTGCAAAATTCCATATTTATGCTGAAATCCTTTTAGGACTAGATATGCGATCATCTAGAATTTGAAAGGTGTGCAACTTATCCATAGTGGGCATGTTTGGAGAATAACTGTGTGGGGTTGGATATGCATCGAACAAGATTTTGTATGAAGCATAGTATATCTGAGTTAGGGCATGGTGTGGCAAAATAATTGTGTTGGAATAGATTTTCTTGAATGCATAGGAGTTTGGGGGTCTGTGGGTATGCCAAGTGAAAATTCTGGTGCAGACAAATTTTCCCCCAAAACTAGATATAATGTGAAAGTGTTGAATTTCACAGAGGGGTCGAACCTTGTAGGACCCACAAATTAAGATGAGATGGAAAGTGTTACAAATGTGTCATGATGGATTCTGGTTCACAGTCCCATGGCAAGCACTTAGAGGTTCCCAACTGATACAACTAGCAATAGTGAGCCAAATTCTCCACTGATACTTCAATGACACATCAAATAACTGATAAGCATCACTATTCATACAGCGAAAATCACAAGGAACATCATCATGTATTTTCTTCTCTTGTCATCACTTCTCACCACACTCCTTTGCATGCTCCCACATTCACCGATCTTGTGTTCTCCTCTTTGAGCTATCTCACACTTCCCACCAACACATTTGAGCATACTATGTCGCGTTCTCCTTCCTGCCGGTCTATTTTTCTGCCAACCTAATTGCATTCCTCTTTCAGGTCGACCACACCAACACACCCTAAGAGGATACAAGAAATATGGGATTTTATGTCACTCATATGACCCATACACAACCCAAATTCTCACACCAACATGGCCATAAGTTCGTCAAGGAGATAGGTGGTAAAATTAATGAAGTGGATTGGTTTTACACTCAGCACAAGTAAATCCTCCTCCTCTGACCTCAGAATCCATGTCCATTCCTCCAGCCCAATCATTATTTACATTTACAAATTATTTACATGGATTAGTGTACACACTGAGATTTCACATGAGGGGTAACAACAAGGGTCAATATATATACAAAGTTGTGCAGTAATTACCAATGAATATTATTTGTGTGTTTGTGTATAGAAGAAGAACTATTATGGAATTGGATTATAACAATTCGGGTTAATACAAAAATGAGTGTATGATATCATATTCAATATATTCACTAATACACTTTATGAAGTCTCTTCTTGATACTAATAATTAAAAAAAAAAATCTACTAGAAATATTGTATTGATTATTGAACGGTTGAAAATGAATTATGAGCCAAAATTCTTCTTCATGTAAACTTGTGAATTATAAGATATTTCACTAGTTGACCACTCTACCACTTGTATTGCTTATTCTCCTCCCTTAAAATCCCCCAATATGAAATGGGGTTTTATGAGAAGCACAATGTTAGTAAATGAGAAGAGAATGAAACAATCAAGCTTACAAGGAAACTCCCACCTCTAAGACACTCTCCAATTGAAAAAATAAAACAATAATCCACCAATAGAAAATTTGGTAATATGACAACCATCTAGCATTACGGATTATAAAGTGTGTCAACTTTGTAGGTCAAGCCTTCTTTTATAATATCTATAGCTCAAGCCACTTTTCCATTTCATTCAAAAATATGCAATTTTTTAATTAATAATCATTTATTGTTCGCCCACCCATGTGTCACTCACATGCACATATGCACAACTAATTTCCCTTTTTATAATATAAAATAAATTTTATTCGTCACCCAACTACCCTCTTCTATTTTTTACTCCTAGATTTTCCCTTAATCTCTTTTTTCTATTTGAGTGGATGCACATATAGTTAGTACTTTATTCAATTAATTCTTTTTGTTTTGATTTTGCAAGTGTTGTAGCTGCTACAACCACCCTCCAAAATTTTTCCCATGCTTTGATTATGGAGCCTCCATTCTATCCATAGGAGCTAATATCTCATTGTCTTCAATTATTCATGTTGTCATCAATACTAATATTTTCATGTTGTTCTTGTATCTCCTTGTTTTTATCCTAGCTTGACCCTTTTTATCCATAAGAAAGCTCTTGCCTTGACCTTGTAGCATTGTTGGGCTTGCCCCCAGAAACTACACAATCTTGGAAGGAAAACCAGCCTTGATGAGTTGAATTGTGTAATCTAGGATGGAATCTCTTCCTTGATCTAAAAAACTGCATAGTTCTAGATGGCATCCCAACCTTGATCTCAAAATTTCGCAAAGCCTTCCTTGAGCTAAAAAACTGCGCAATTCACAGAGTCAAGAACTTGCCCAATTCTTCAGAAATGCACAATATTTCTTGCCAGTGTAAATGGCCGCCCCCCCCCCAAAAAAAAAAAAAAACATCCCTAGAAAATAGGGAGTCATTATTAGTTTCCCAAAGAGTGGCACAATTTTTATTTTTAGACCTTTAGCAAAGTGTCATTTTTTCCTTGATTTTAGGCATGTGCATCATAAACCCTAACCAGTTTAGATCTATATAATAGATTCCCCTAGATCTCCTTTGAACATTTGATCTTGGAGCTCTAGCATTCCCAAGGATATCAAGGAGCCTTTGATGGAGTTTGTAGCGCTTTTCTGGATGAGTTTTTCTTTTGTTGTCTTTTGCCACTTTTTCTGTCTTTTTTTTTGTTTCGCTTCTATGAGTGTTGTTTTTATTGTTTATTTTTCATATTTACTACTTTTTAAACTTATATTAGCCTGTACAAGTTCTTTTTTGGTCCATTTTTCTCCTTTTACAAGTGTCACGCCATTTTTCTTGTTTTTTCCCATTAGCGATTGTCGTTTCAGCGACTCCTTCTGCATGTTTGCTTTTCCTTTTATAGGTTTATTTTTTTCACTTGATTTGCACTAATACTATACTATGTAATTCTTCCTTATATATACACTCAAACTTGAACTATCAATTAGATATGTCATTTTCCCATATCCTCTTCGGGCATATCTGCACTTCCCTTGGCGAGTAGTTGCCTTGTGTAGTTGGGAATTCCGTAAGTCCAAGGCTCAAGTTGTCTTCTTGACCTTTGAGACTTCACAATGCATAATACTTGGCTATCCAAACTTTTCATTGCATATTTTCAGGGCTCAATCCCCCATCCATGGCCACTAAGACTATGTAATGCACAGTCTCTCCCTCAGTATGTCGAGGCTAAACTGTGAATTGCGCAGTTTATAGCCTCAAGCTGCATCACTGGATGTTGAGACTGTTCAATGCATAGTTCAAGCATCTAGTCCCTCTCCCTTCACCTCAATAATTGCACAATTTTTCCAATCAGTCATGTGGTTGCTTCCTGATATTGCTTTGAAAGTCATTTTTTTTAAAACTAATTCATGTATTCCATGAGTACATTTTCCTTGCATGGGTATTGCAAGTGTTGAGCACTTCTTTTCATCAGTCATTGTCGTCATGGAACTAAAGAGATATTCTTCAAACGACACTACTAAAAGAAGCACTACAGAGGTATTTGAGAGTACTCTAGTCAACTTTCCAGTTTACTTAGATACTTAAATTTTCATAGAGAAGGAATCAAATATCACATGGCAGAAAGTGAATGAAGCATTCTCAACAAGAAGCTTCAAAGCAGAACTTGAAGACTGGCAAGTGTATGTCAACGTCCAAAGATCAGGGACACATAAGGTTGCATTTAGGTACCCAAATTTCCCATGTGCAAACATTATCAGTTGGATATTGTCCCATACATATACCAGGACTATCACTCTTAGAAATGCCAGCAAACAAAGGCTTGCCTATTTTCTGGCAAGGGATTACCATCTCATGTAGCATTTTCTGAAGCCAAAATTTCGCATGGATTCTTACTTCCATGCAACCACCAACTACTTTAGCACAAATCATATTGTTAAGAGTTGAGTGAAATATCCATCAAAGTTCTTTCAGACACCCACCAACAGTTACAATACAAAATATCTTAGGAGGGCTTATCATTTCTTGATATTTCTATGTTACAGAATCTATGGTTAGAAGAGTATTGATACCTTTCCTGAAGGGTGGGAAATTTTGCTACACCAAGTTGTGAACAAAGGAAATCCATTCAACTGGTCAGAGTTATTGGCTCAACAACAGAAGATCCATGTAGCAAATGCCCAAAATCCACCCCAAGGAAAGAAAGATATATTTTACATGTATGCTTAGTTATTGGATGCAATTTGTGCTCACAATTAATTCCTTGGCATGAAATGGACCTGGACACGAAGATAACCTATCATAAACATCTACTACAAGCTTCTTTCGGAGTGCAACCATAGATGAGTAATGGAAAATTTGAATGACCACTTCCTCATTCTGTTGTACAAATTGATATTTGAGGAAGAACCACCTTGCATGTCATGTGGGGAAATGGAAGTAGTTTCAAAGATAAAATATTGGTTTGCCTCACTAGATGACACTTTCCTCAAAGTGTTCAGCGGAAAAAAGCCTCTGCATATTTTATTGAGGTATGCCATCGATAAGTTATTAATGCAAGAATTTTCATGTCATCTCTCCACAAGTTAGTCAGCAGTTCTGCAAAGGAAGAAGAAATAACCTTGGCCCGCTCTTTCTATGTAGGTCATATTGTACGAAATCAAGAACGTGAAATTTGCGGACACTGAAGGAAAGGAAATAGCTAAATTTTCATTCAGTTGCCTTGAATTCAAACCATACGATCCAAGGAATGTTTGTAAATACCACTATGCAAGAATTCATTTCTAGTGGCTAAGTGATACTTTTCACAAGCTTGAGGAGGAAGAGATGAAGAATTGTTACAATTCCTCCAAGTCTCGTGAACCAGTCAGCTTAGTGAGAACATTTCAGGTTACTCTGCCAAAGGAAGTCACTGAAGGGGAATTACCAGAAAAAAGGTTCAACCTAGTGCATGCAAAGGGTAAGAGGAAGGTTGCACATAGCCTAGCGGGAGAGTGAAGCCGCAAGATGAAATAAAATCTAGCCATACTTAAAGCGATCTTAGCAGCAGAGAAGAAGAAGAAATAGAGGATGCAAGAAGCAGAATAGAAGCATAGGGAAGAACAAGAGAAGAGGATATTGGAAGAAGAAAGGTAGAGGCAGGAAGAGGAACAAAAGCATAATCAAGAAGAAGAAGAAAGGAAAAGAGTAGTATAAGAATAAGCAACATGAAGATAATTCGATGAGGAATAGCATAACCGAAAACCAGAGGAGGAGAGTAGACCATTACAGGATAAAGAGCTTGATTAAGAGATTGAGTAATTGATCGAGATTCAAGACATTGAGGTGGAAATAGAGTCAAATAATCAAGATGTTGATCTAATTCCAATTACAAAACATGTCACCATTCAGTCTCCCCATCCTCCAACAATACAGAAAGCTCCAAGTGAGGAAGAGGAAATTTTTCCTCTTGATGATGGTCTGGTCACGGACATATACAATCTAACTTATGATGAAATTCAGAAAATGATTATACAAGCATGGAAGAAACATTTTATGGAAAACCTCACATCTCTTGCATTCATCAGAGAAAGGGTGAATGTGACAGACACCAGAATAAATCCAATCACCATAGCCACAACCAATTTGGCCTTCGCTGGAGCAATAAAGTCAAACATTGAGTATTTGATGGCCGAGAAAAAAAAAATGACAAAGAACTTGTAGGTTGTGAGGAAATAATTTGAACAACTCCATACAGAGATCAAGAACACAATTCCTACACAAGTCTATCTGGAAGATTGAAGGCAACGATACTCGAAAAAGTATCGAATTTGGGAGAGACCATGCATAATATTTATGAGGATCTTATCATCGTGCATAATGAAATTTTCCACTTGCACAGCTTGCAAAAAAAGTGTAAATATCATGTTAAAACTATTAAGGTTGTACAAACATATATTCATGTTTTGCATGAATGGTCAATGCAATACAAAAGGGCATCGCTTGATTTGGGAAAGAAAAAAGGGCAATAGGAAGAGTTGGAGAAAGAAAAGGTTCAGATGCTTATCCAAAATAATAAACAACTCGCCTCATTCATTGCCAAAATGCAGGCCTCATATGCACGATTGTATAACAATGTGGATTTCTTGGTGAAATCACACAAGATCCCATCACTTGGCTCACTCACTAAATCCAAACGTGTGAATTAGGCCAAGAAGGAGATTGAATAATACTTTGAGAAATTTAGATAGATTGACACCAAGGAAGATATTTAAGTAACCAGGAAAAACATGCATAAGTACATCATTGGCCCTGTCCAAATCAATAAAATGTTGCTCCTGCTCAAGAAGGAAACTCAGATTGGTTCCAAATCAGTGTACCTGGATGCCATGGAGGCTAGAGTCCACTTCTAGCTTAATACCATTGCATAATTTGGGGATGTCATTATGCAATACAAAGCTTGCCACCGTTATGTGACCGAGAAACATCAAGTGGAAGTTGTTGAGTTGAGTTTCCCCAAACTCAAGATTAACTTGTTTTGTCTTATTAGGATGACTAGTTGGCTCTACCCGATTCTGTCTTATATGGGTATGACCATATTGTATTATTATTTTGTAATTAATTTGTACGTGAAATTCTAAGTGTCAATTGTGGAATGTGAAGAGTCATGATGTAATGGATGGAATGTGAAGAGTCATGATGTAATGGAGTTGAAGAGTCATTTTGTAAAGAAGTTGAAGAGTCACGAGGGAAGTCTAAGAGTCTCAAAGGGGAAGTGAGGAGTCATTCCTTTTGTTATAAATACATCCTCATAACTCATGTAAAGGGGTTTTGGGAGCCAAGATTTTGGCTAGGCTTAGGCTCAAAATCAAGAACTTGGGATTTTTTTGAGAGCCTTGGCTTCTCTGTAGCATAGAGGGAGTATCTTTCTTTGTAGGAGCAGGTGTAGAATTCATGTTCCACTATTGGGGCTAGTGGCATGTCAATGGTATATGTATGATTGAAAATTTCACTTTAATAAAGCTCAAAGCTGGCACATTTTCATGCATATGTTGTGAACATAGTAGGACTATTCTTGTTATGTTTACAATATGTGTTGTTTCACTTACGCTAGTGCTTATGAACTATTTCATTTGAATTAGTATGCATATTGTTGATTTTATTTTATTGTATATTTCCATCATGGTTAACTTGTGAACTATTTTGCAGACTAACTTGTGATGTATTTATGTTAATGTGTTCCTTTCAAGTTGCGTACTATTACAAGATTCTAAGGGGCTCACCCATTTCCCCGTTGTGTTAGAACCTCTCCTGCAATGCACTTGACCCTCCGCAAAGTCACACACTTGCTTCACCAAAGTCACAAATACACCACTCTATGCGTTATTGTAGCCAAGACACATCACTAAAACCCACGGCTTCGAAAACCGGGTCGTATTTCGGATGGGGCTCCTATTGCTTACTTAAGCTATATCTAGCATGCCTCGTTTTTACATATCGATACTAGCTATTGATGTTTCCCATTAAAATTAGCCGCGTTGCAAGAGATGAAAGCAGCGTGACGAAATTTGAACACTCCGTGCGTTCCTTTATTTTCGAAGGGAAAAAATAGGTTTAGGTACAACATTTGAAATCGAGATGACGGATCATTACTGCTTGATGGCCTACACTCGAACCTTACTACGGAAGGAAGGCATTTTATAGGGTTACCGATGTTACTGCAAACCATGCCCCCACTAGCCCTTATGCTCCCACTAGCCCAGCCATTGGGGGTTGCTTGCTCGCTGGCGTCGCTTAATGACCTTCCTGGGAAGACAGAACAAAACCAATCTCTGGTGGGTGATTAGGCGGGTGTGATAACTCATTGAATATAAATAAATCTATTAATAACTAGGGAGACAAGGATACAAACTCCTTATTCTATGGGTGCACTAGTAATTAAGTTTTAGTTTTTTTAAAACTACATTTTATTTTGTTTCATGCAATTTTCTCAATGCATTCGATTTTTTGTGGTTTTTATATAAACTAACCCTGCCCCCTCTAACACGCACACACACATATATATGCTAAATTATCACTCGTATTTATTTAATTATCCTAAATTAAATTAAATTCATATACTAGTTAATTATTTTCCCACATATTAATAATAATTATAATTGATACCAATAGTGTCATACCTCTCCATGCCTTACAAGAATTACATTTTAGTAAGTACAAAAGGTGTCATGTTGACACATTCCCTTAAAGTATCCAATTTTATTTGATAGGAAAAATGGTACAATAATTGAGACCATGTTAAATCAACTCATTATTCTCTCATTGGGAGGACAATTATCACTAAATAATTAGGATGACATCTTATTGTGCACCCCTTAGCTAAGTGTCATGAGTGATTGAATCCACACCCTAACCTTAGGAAATGTTCAACACCTAGGTAAAAGCATCGTAAAATTCACAATTTAGAACATGGAAAATTGGTGTCAATAGGTGGAAACAAGGATGTATCTTCTATTCTCCTAGTGATACTACATATGTCTTTCATATAACCCAATTACCATGTGTTGACTGATTAGAAAGCATATTCACTATGTTCACACATTTTGAAGTCAATACATTAAATAATACCATAATCATAAATTTAAAATATACCATTAATCACATGGCATATTATAACACCATGACTCAATCCAGAGTCCATATGATAATGACATAATCACACATCAATGTGCACCTATGACTTCAATGTCACAATAGGAAAACTAACAGTAGCATCTAGTGATTAACACATTTCAATATATATTCATTTATTCTAGTGTTTTATTGTGATGCCTACTCCCTGATCCTATTATGTTATACTATGTTGTTAGCCTACTTGTGAGATAGATTGATATGATAGACCCTTGTTAGTGATATTAGTATACATACAAGGTATGCATGTACTAGCTACATACTCACATCTCACACAAGCACACTGATATTATATGGTTTATTATTCTAAATGATTAAGCTTGTGGTTAGCATTAAGATTGATTAATGATTAAGCTATGATTATCCTTAAACTTGATTAATGATCAAGCTTATGATTAGCCTTAAGCTTAATTAGTGATTAATTAAATGATTATTATTTAATCCTAATTAAGAATTGATAATGATTTATATTTTATTATTATTAATTTAATATTTGAATTAATCAATATTCTTATGAACTTATTAATTTGAATCGATGTTTTAGATTATATTATTTTATTATGCATTTATTAAGTAGTGTATGAATGACTTGACCACTCGAAGCATTAAATGGGAACAATGGGGTAGGTGGCAAAGATAAATGGGTGTGGGGGGGGGGGGGGGGGGTGTTGGGCTTAAGAAAATTTAAGGAGGCAGGTGGAAAAAGGTGAGAGGGATCTATAAAAGAGAAATATTAGGTTTTTCAAGGGGGCTCTTGTTGATTTTAGCTTTTGGGGGGAGGAGTGGATGAGAGTTGAGCTTTTAGAGTGGAGAAGTCTGAGAGAAGGGTGAAAGGAAACATGATAGTGTACAATGGATTTTGGAGTTAGACATCATGAAGGTGTTTAACACCTAGAACTTGGACACAATATGGTTGTGGTTCTAGAATTGGGCTCAGGGGGCTAGGGAATTGTGGAGGTTCGCTAGGCTATGACGCTAGATATTTTGTTCCTACTTGGCACGATGGCATATTCAGTTGGGTAGTTTCAAGGTGGCCTCGATAGATATCAAGAGGAGGAGAACTATAAGGGGGAGTTGACCACAACCCATCTAGGTATTTTTCTTATTATTGTCAATTTTATTAAAATATGATCCTATAAACATCTTCATATATATATATTAAAAGGATGGATTATGTAGATGTTTAAAACATTTTTTATTATTAAAGATGAAGAAATTTTTTTATTTCCAATCCATTCATGTGATATCAGAGCTAGGTCCCCAAAACCCACGAGAACAGTCTCTAAAAATTGTCCCCTATTCCATTCCCTACATTCTAACCAACTACTTATGTATGAGCCTTTGGATTATCTATAGAAATGTTTACCTGCGAAGAAAAAAGACAAAAAAAATTATTATGAAGTACTATATAGTGTACAAAAACAATTACAACATATGTCATATATATTCATGTTGCATAACAATATAGGTTCACATGTGTTTCTTAATTTAACTTCATGTTTTTATATCATAGTGAAATTTTAATATGACTTACATTATTTACATAGTTATGCTCTATCTCATAAATTGTTGTATATCCTATGTTTATTCACAAATTTGGAGCTAAAATTTCCCATTACATGGAATACTACATGATTCAAATATGCACATTTCAGTGAACTTTAGATTTGGATACATAATTAAAATGGTTCCTCATAAGTTTTCATAGGTTCTATATTCATTCATACATAAAATTTAATTACTATAACACCTTACATTAATTAACTAAAACATAAAGATTGCTACATAAGGGTGATGATTTTTCAAAATAAAAATCTAGATGTCTAACCAAGAAAATATAACACCTTACACTAATTAACTAAAACATAAAAATTGATACATAAAGGCAATGATTTTGAAAAATAAAATCTAGATGTCTAACCAAGAAAATATAACACCCTACACTAATTAACTAGAACATAAAAATTGCTACATAAAGGCTATGATTTTGCAAAACAAAAATCTAGATGTCTTACGAAGAAAATAAAAGATTGCATGTCTAGGGGATTTTTTAAAAGAGAATATTGTGCTGCAACTATTCTTAGTAAAATATATAATAATAATAATAGTAATTTGTTGAAGAGACATGTCTCTAGGAACATGACAAATGTTATGAACAAATTTCATACACACACAAGCTAAATAATCACTCGAAATATGAAGGTCCATTGAGGATAAAAATATATATTGAATAGTATATAAAATAATTGATATAAGATGTTGTGGTTATAAATGAGAGCTTGCTTATATACTTAGACATGTGCTCCTTCAAGAATTTTCACGTCCTTATAAATATGCCTCTTCAACAACTAATTATTATTATGATTATTATTTATTTATATTATTTTTATATATTTTATTCACAACATTTCTTTCCCCTTTATATAATATTTTTCCTCAAATCTTATTGATGGCCATGCTTGATATCTTTTAATGTCTCATCATGTCTTCACACCTTCTCAATTCTCAAATTGTAATCTTTGATGAATTTCTAAGTGTGGTATAAAATGATCTTACTGTGAAATGATCTAACCAACCCAAATTAAAATTTTATGGAATCTTGCTATTACTAGAATCTTCAGATGAATTATTATCATACGACTATATTATGGTGACAGATTCGATGTTCTTGGGAACATAAGTCATGTGTTTCTTGTTTGAGTGATATGGATTTGCAAAGTAGTTGAGATGTCTACTTTTATTATTTGGGTGTCTATAAGGAGTTATTGTGATCTTATCTCCCCTTAACCTGTTTGTGGTGATTTCTTTTTTTATTGGACATATCTAATTTCCTTCAAGTATAGAAGTCCCTTGGTTAAAAACTTGTAATTTTTATCATTCGAAATACAATTTCTGAATAATTTTTCACTTCAATTGGATTTGGATATTTCTGAATTGTGGTATTATCTAGATCAGTGTTTGTTCCCTTTTTTTCCGACTTGAATTTGTACATTTGAAGATTTTGATGCTTCTTGAATAAGTTGTTCTAAATTATATTTTAGCGACTTCTTATCACTCTTAAGATTCTTTATTTTTGTAATTAGGTTTTTATTATGATTCTTTAGATGCGAATTATTCATTTTCTGAATTGTTGACTTTATTCTTAGTGTCCTTCTCCTCATATTTTAAACTTTTGATTTGTTCTAATAACCTTTGATTAAGGTTATTCAAGTGTAAATTTTCCTCTTCTTGTTCTTGATAGGTACTTCTTGAATTCTTTCTTTGTGACATTTGCCTTCATAACTTGTGCAAGTAATTTTTCATTGTGGTCTCTGAGGTGTGAAATTTCTTTGTCATTTTCTATTACTTTCTTGTTTTGTTGAAGTTTGGTCATTTTGTCTTCTAAATTTTTAATATTTCAATTCTATTGATCTTCCAACTTCAATTTCTCAATTCGCTAGATTACATTTTCTTGTAAGAGTGGTGTTTGGTGTTCAATTTGCAAATTGTATTTTGTTTTATTCAATTGTTGAGCCACACTTTTTTTTATCAAATTCTATCTTTTGTTGCTCAAGTGTTTCCATTAGTTGTTTACACCTTCAAAAAACTTCATATCTTCTTTTGATGAATGTTTTTGTGTCTTGCTTTGATATTCAACTAAAGTAAAAGTTTTGTGACACTTATAACATTCAACATTTTGATTTCTAAATAATTCACCAAAAAAGACATTTTCACAAAAAAGACATTTTCTCTTTAAACAAAAAAGACATTTTGAAAAGAAACCAAAATTCCTTATAAAACACATCTTTTTGTTTTTTTTACTTTTTATTTTATTTTATTATTAATAAGTGCATAAAATGTGAAAGTATCACCATAATATAATAATTCTCATTTTTTTAAAACCTTAAATTGAAATTAGTTTTTTCCAATGCTTCCACCACTTGTAAACTTTTCTAACGATTCATTCATATATATATATAAAACTTGATAATAATAATAATTATTAATATTATTTTGCTTAGTTTTTTTTCACTTTATATAAAAATAAAAAATAAAAAAACTTTCCACTTTATATTTTTTCCCCAATAAAATTTGAATACATTTATCAAAACGAATTAATCAATTCCACTTTTAAAAAGTTGGAATCCTTTCTTTCTTTCAATCGGGTGTCACCGTATGGATCGGTACGCTACATAGATTTATTTTTTTGTTGACCAAATGATATGAACAAATTCTACGAATGGTCTATATGTAGAGGAATGACACTGGTGGTACAATATGAATGACAACGGCTATAACAATGGGACCAAGGAAATGACGACCAACGGCTATTATTTTATTTTTTATTTTCTTTTTTAATTTCGTTGTATGGGCATCAAAGTTCATAAAATGGTTGTGGTATATTCCGTATGATTTAATTTTGTACATGCAACTGTGATGTATGTGTTCAGTTGCAGAATTGTCGGTAGTGGTGTATGATTAGCGGTTACTAAATCCAGATTACGATAGTGGTATACATTCAGCGAGCGATAGGTGAATTCTGAATTCGATAAGAAAAAGAAGAAGAAGAAAGAATTTTTAATGTCCACGAGGCTAAAAATAGCCTATGGGACAGATTGCTTCTCTATCTGACTCTTGGTCGGCCTTTTACGCGGTTTACAACGTAGGCATACGACAACAAACCAAACTCTTAAATAGATTATCCCAAAGATTAGCGCCGAAATACACCTTAGTTTTATGGAGTGTCCTTGAAGGCCTCATTAAGATACAAATGTTTACAGACCACTTTTAAGGAGGGCTGTCATACTCTTTCTTCCCATTTCTTTTGGCCTTTTCCATTGTGTTCCATGAGTTGATAATTAATCCTTAAATTCGAGGTAAAATTTTTAGATCTCCAGAAATATCGACCCCTATGTATGCCTTTTGTTGATGGTTATGTGGGGTTTCCACTCTTCTATGTAGTACTTCTTCTTTCTCTCAAGCTCTTTCTTCCGAGTATGTTTATGGAATTTATCCATAACAAAAGTTTTTATCTCTTTACTGTTTGTAGGACACATGCTCAAGCAAATACCCCATTTAATAAACCATTTGTTATTTTGCCGCATCCAAGTCTTCTGTCTTTTACACAATCTGTCACTAAACACAACCTTAGGCCATCTATCCTCTTCCATTTGCTCAATTTTTTTCAGATACCTTATGACTCGCACCATAGCAATTGCTTCAATAGGAGCAGCCCCTGTTTCACTTTTAAGTGAATTTTGAATTCGTACAGCAGTGAGTCTTTTCAACTTGCAGTTCTCCTTAGTTGTTCATTATTGTCATGATATGCAAAAGGCGGTTTTGGATGAATGATGGTATATATATATATATATATTAATGGCCAAGGGTCTGATGGAAAGATGAAGAACATCCAAAAGCTTCTTGTGGCTAAAAAGTCTCAATCATAATTATAATGACAAATGAATTTCATCATAATTATAATGACAAATGAACTTGATGAAGATTGATGGCCAAAGACTAAATCAGAGTTTCTTTTTTCTAGCGGTTGAGTGATTAGAGGATCGAATATCTTCGATACCAAATTTTATGAATAAATACACACATGTTAAATACTCTAAAACACTTAGAATATGAAGGAATTCATTGAAGATATAAATATACATTGAATAGTATATAAAAGAATTCATATGAGATGCCATGGTTACAAATGAAAGCCCACTTATATACCTAAGCAGGGCTCTACTAGAGACATGCATTTTCAGCAACTAATTATTATTTAGTTAATTATTTTTATGATTATTATATATTTATTTTATTTTTATTTTTTTCATAACAACAACTTTGGGCTGAGGAATTGTGGCTAAGTATTTTAAGTTTCTTGCTAATTTCATTTCGTTAAGACTAAGATAAAATGTTACATTGCTCATATTAGCCATTTCTTTGAGAATATTGATTGTAGAGTCAATTCCAAACATTCTGGTATGAAGAATAATCCTTGTTTTTTGTTGTTTCATTTTATTTATTTTATTTTTGTTTGACTGAGTCAAAATGTTTACATAACATAATATTACATTACAACATTTCTTTCATATTGGGCTTAAAAGCGTCTCTCAACACAATAAAAAAATATATGACATGGTTAGGAGCATTCTTGGAATGATTCAACCACCAAATTGTTTTTGAATCAGAAAGAAGAAAAGATATCAAACTATCAGACAATATATCACTATGTCTTGAATTCCCTATTTTGGAAATATAATATTAAACAATACAAATATGAATATTTGGAACAGTGGAATTCACTCTAAACAAATATATGTTTTTTTTTCTAGCCCAGACCTTTGTAAGGAAAATCTTAGCATAAAAAAAACTTACATTTCAAGCAAAGAAGTCATCAACATAGAAAAGGAATAGATTTATTTTCAACAAAAAAACACCATATTATATTAGTCCATCATATGACTTAATGCAAACATAATGAGAAATTACCCTTTTATGGTTGCTATGTTTCTTTTCCTTATGACGTATACACATGCATATTTTCTCATTGTAGTGCTAGTCAAGTGTGCTAGCAGGAATGTTGTCACCTCAGTTTCCAATACAAGGTGGTCCCTAGGCATCCGATCGAGTTCTAAGCCAACAATCAATTTATTCTTCATCCTTTCCTTGTGCATGTTTTGGCACATGATAAGCCTTAGTAATATCTATGAAATTGATGCTAGTGGCAACAACCTCATCCAAGAGCTCTTAGGATTGTCGGAATGATTTTTTCCTCCAAATGTCATGGTACCTGGGTAGAGCATTGAGAAATTCAATATAGGTGCAAGCTTGAAGTAGGGGATACCCATATGGTCTCCTTATTTTTTTTCTTAATACTGTGCAAACAATATGCTCTTGAAACTATTGAGAAATAAAAATTGCAAATTTCCTTCAATGAAAGTTGAAGATAATTGAATCCATTTTTATTTGTGAATTGCCCAATCTTGAAAGTATTTCCCTCAACCTTCTAGTAGATGGGAATCACAAACAAAATTAACAAGTCCCTCCATGGCATAAACCCCATGTTTTAGAGGCCATGAATTTTCTCTTGTTTCCCATCATTCTAGTGATTAGACTGAGACAACATCGTTGGATCATGAAACAAATGAATCTGGTTTCTATTTTCTAAAAGTGTGGATAATGCATTTTCTCATGAAAAATGCAGTACATAATTCAACTTGGAGGATGTGCCAAGCTTGGCAGTTAATAGACTCGCCATCGCTTTGTGTCGAGGCCGAAATAAAAGGAAAGTTTGCATGGGTGGTTTAGAGTTTGTTGCCTTTAAATTAGGGTGGAAGGTGCGCCTCAAGTCCCATAAGCATGAGGTTCAGGAGCTTGTTCGTTATATATATATATATATATATATATATTTTTTTTTTTTTCTTCAAACTATGTTGAGCCTAGGCTCAAGCCAACCCCAATGTTGGATGGAAAAACGATTTTATCACCAGTGGGATGTTATCACCAGGATTGTGCAAAGCTTGATCAGGCTTAGACGCCCCTTGGGATAGTTTAATTCTCCCAAAGGTGGCTCACAACCTCAACCTATAACATGGTGGGGACTAAACCCCACACAAACCAATTGGTCTACATCTCATGAGTATTTTTTATTTTATACAAATATTCTTGTCCAAAGGGGGCAGCTCAAGTGGTGATTGTTGTGATATGAACTATTATGTAAATTGTAAGATTTGAGGTCCAAATCTCCTTTACTACACAAATATATATATATATATATATATATATATATATATATATATATATATATATATATATATATATATATATATATATATATATATATATTAAATTCTATGATTAGAACTCATAGTTGAAGTACATTGGAATTAATGCTAAAGGGGAAAGAATTTCAACAATTCTAAAAAAGGAAGTCATCCTCCTAAAAACAAGAAGTGGGGAGAAACAATACTAAACATTCTCATATTTGAGCCTACTAGTTCTTGAGAACAAGAGTATATTTTTACAAATGACTTACACACGAATCAAGATGGTCCAAAAATAAATCATTTCTAATATTTAATCGAAAATAACCCCCACTAGAACCATGGGAGGCTAAATAATGATGGGAACCAAATTTTGGGGATTCCTTTCTTTGATATCTTCTACTTCTTGTTAATGGAGGGGAATATCATTGATTACTTTCTATAACATCTAAATAGGAAGTAGAAAAAGAGGAGGGATTGACCTACTTCTCTTCCTTCAAACTAGCCTCTTCTTCCTTCTTATCGGAAGGAGGACTTTGTCAATATCCTTAGAAGTAGCATTTTTCTTAGTGGATGAATTAATTTTCTCTAAAGGTACTTAACATGGATCTGTTGGATTCACAATTATATCAGAGGGGGGTGAGTCATTATAGTGACAATTTTTACTTATTTAAACATTCAAACATCATCAAACATCAATCTCATAAACTAAACAAATAACACAACATATATGTGCAAACCCTTACGGGAGAAAACCACAAAACTTATTTATGTGAAATATCTTGTATGAACCAACCTATAGGAGACATCAACCCCCTCTATTATTTTGTAGGAACCAACCTACTTGAGAAACCAATCCCCTTTGCTACTTTGTAGACATCAACCTATAGGATAATTAATACCATTAGTTTTTTTGTAGGCACCAACATATTTCACTTAATTTGTTTTCTTTTTTACATTGTTTCTTAATTGCTTCTTCTTTCACCAAGTCTTCTTATTTCTTTTTCCTTCACCAGTTATGTTAGTTGCGTCTACCTTTACTAGGGTTACTTGCTACGTCTTCCTTCACCATGTCTACTTCTCTCAAAATTGTTGCTTTTGGCTTCTTCCCAAGAATGAAATTGCACATGTCACATATCCAAATTTAAAAATATAATTCTTATATTTATACCAGATATGCCTAGAGATCTCTTCTATGTCTTCTTCAAATTTCATAGTTTGAAACATCTCAGAAATGAAGGTAGAGAAAAAATTCCAAGATGACATGTTTGAAGCATGTGTTAAGAGCATTCAGGTACACTAGCTTCCTCAAATCATATCTTTGAAATTGTAGTGAAAAATTATATGAAATTTATACCACAAGTACCTTGAGATCTCTTCTCTATCTCCTCCATATTTCACAACCTAAAACATCTCAAAAAGAGAGTTACAACAAAAATACCAAGTTGACTTGTTTGAATGATGTTTCAATGACATTCAGGAACAATAAATTTCTCAGATCATATATCTGAAATTATAGTGAAACAAGGTCTAAAATTTCTTCCACTTGTACCTTGAGATCTATTCTTTGTATCCTACAACTTTAAGGGTCTAAAACATCTCAAAAATAAATTTATAGTAAAAACACCATGCTGACATGTATGAAGCATGTTTCAAGAGTATTCCAGAGCACTATCTTCCTCATATCATATATACGAAATTATAAAGAAAAAAGTCTAAAATTTCTTTTATTAGTACCTTGAGATATCTTCTCAATCTCATTCAGATTTCAGATTCTAAAAAAACTCAAAAAGAAAGTTATAACAAAAGTACCAAGTTGACCTAGTTGAAATATATTCTAGGAGCATTCAAGAAGCATAAATCCCTCTAAGAAATATCTTTGAAATTATAGTGAAATAAGGTATGAATGTTTAACCATAGGTATATGAAGATATGCTATTTGTATCCTCCAAGTTTCATTGTCTAAAACATTGCAGAAAAAAAGGCTACAATGAAAATGTCAAACTAACATGTTTGAAGCAGATATTAAGAGTATTAAGGAAGTCTAAATTCCTTAGTGTATATCTATGAAATTATAGTGAAAAAGGCTTGAAATTATATATATATATATATCATCTCTCTAGCTCCTTGAAGTTTCACGATTTGAAACATCCCCAATTAAAATTTACAGTGAAAATGCCAAGCTGACTTATTTGTGGCATATTTCAGGGACATTCAAGAAACCTAAATTCCTCAAAGCATATCTCCAAAATTATGGTGAACCAAGGTCTGAAATTTGTATCCTTCAAGCTTCATAGTTTGAAAAATCCCACCAGAAAACTTGTAGTTAAAATTCCATGATGACTCATTCACCACATAAATCACATTTTTTCTTCTGCCTTTAATCTCCAAGAAACACCCCAAAATTTTTCCTCAACTCCTCTTACACAACTCATATATCTTCTTGCTTGGATACACATAAAATTAAATCATTTATCATTTGTTTGTAGTGTTTGTACTTCACTTCCATGGCCAACTTGTAGCAATGGTTGGGTCGACCTGTTTGAGTGTTAAGGAAGTCTAAATTCCTTAGTGCATATCTATGAAATTAAAGTGAAAAAAGGCCTAAAATTTTAACCATAGATATATACAGATCATCTCTCAAACATCCCTAATTAAAAGTTACAGTGAAAATTCCAAGATGACTTATTTGTGGCATATTTCGGGGACATTCAAGAAACCTAAATTCCTCAAAGCATATCTCTGAAATTATAGTGAACCAAGGTCTGAAATTTGTATCCTTCAAGCTTCATAGTTTTAAAAATCCCACCAGAAAACTTGTAGTTAAAATTCCATTATGACTCATTCACCCCATAAATCACATTTTTTCTTCCGCCTTTAATCTCCAAGAAACACCCCAAAAATTTTCCTCGACTCCTCTTACACAACTCATATATCTTCTTTCTTGGATACACATAAAATTAACTCATTTATCATTTGTTTGTAGTGTTTCTACTTCACTTCCATGGCCAACTTGTAACAATGGTTGGGTCGACTTGTTTGTACTTTGGTTGGGTCACCCTAACGAAATCCTTCCTATCTCCTCATTCTTATGGAGTTAGAGGGAGTTATATATATTGTTTTAAAGGTCTCAAATAATTTTTATAACCATGTATCCTATGCTCCAATTTGATCTAGGAAATTTGAGTAAAAGTTCCTTCAAAGATAGAGTATCGAAACTATGCATCAAAAGTATAAAAACAATATTTCCAATCATATTCATTTTCCAATGTTTATCTCAAATTTATGTAGTCCCCCTCTATATTTGACATCAATGAAAACAATATTTCCAATAATATATTTATTTTCATTAACGTTAACCCTTATTCAATTCTACAATAATAACAAAGAACACCCCCTCTTATCGCATGGGAAGAGAACATCTACATATGAATTCGGGTATTGGAAGGTAACACCCTTCTACTACTCCGCCTCCATTTCTTTCTCACTAAAAACCTTCTTAGATCAAACCTATAAGGAGAGATTTCGAACGATGATGTGAGGGACGAGTGGTGTGTACAATGTAGAGGAGTGTTGTCGATGGAGGAGGCATGATGCTATGGTGGGGAGTAGTAAGCGTGCAATGGTGGGCTGACAGGGTATGTGGAGGAGGTCACGGGAGGTCAAGATATTGTGGACTAAAGGGAAACTACATATGGAGGGAGGAGGGAGATGTGGGAGTGACGGGTCGGTAGGGAGGGCCGAGAGGAGCTCAAGTGTGAGTGAGGGAGGAGGGGAGCACGACTGTGGGAGTAGTTATGGGGAGTCGAAAGGTAGTGGGAGCCGAAGCTATAGTGAGCCGGTAGGGAGGGAAGGTGAGCCAGCGGGGAGGGAAGGTCGAGGAGAGCGCAGGTGAGCTGGCAGGGAGGGAGGGAGTGAGTGTAGAGGAAAGGGAGTTTGAGGGAGTACAGATCAGAGGGAGGGGGTCTGCGGCGGCGAGGAGGGCCAAGGCTGAGGGTGATAGAGTTTGGGTGTAAAAAAGGAGGGAGGAGTTGACTGGGAGAACCGTGAGGTTGACTGAACCTAGAAGATGAAGGGATACAGGAGCATAGTGGACAATACAAAGGTTGAACGTAGAATATGAAGGTATATATGAGCAGAGCGGTGGTATATGCGAGCAGAGGCGGTGTATTCCATGATTGTATTAAAACAAGTTCAAAAAAACAGTAATGGAAGTTTGGTGGTAGACGGGTTTGAGTACGATGATGTGATGTTGCAAGGAGTAACATGAAAATAACACACTAGGATAACATAGAGATAGTGCACACTCACCTATGCCATAACACAGAGATAATACACAGTCAAATAAAAAGTTACGTTGCCTTACTAATTTCTTTAGCTAGTGGTGTAATCCGCAATACCCAAAGACATTTAAATCCAAAAAACCAGAATCGCTGACAACTGACAGAGAGGCATTTCAAGCACTGAATTGATAGAGGAGCTTACAGGGAGGCATTATAGGCACTGAATTGACAGAGGAGACAGTGGGACAGGAAACCACACAGAGTGAATAATTAGTGCTGGTCTATAATGGCCACATAATAACAAGTAACTCAAATTGGAGCAGGTCTAGCGATTGCCCATTCTAATACCATCTTAAACTAAGCTATGGTGAACACACACAAATAGGAAATAATAGATGTTGGATGCATTTATTATTCATTAATGATGCATTTATAGTACATTACTGTGACCCTTGGAGTCATCTTCCAAGGTCTCTTGGACTTCTTATGTCCTTTTGCCTTCTACACCTACCCATAGAGGATTAGGTGTCCAAAATTCTCCCCTTTGTTAATTGAAACACATGATTTACTTCACTTATTGTTGTCAATTCATATCTTACAACCTTTATATTTCACTATTCTTCTCTTGTAGCTCACTCTCAAAAGTTCCCATCTTGTTAATGTGGCTCTAGGTGTTGTAGTCTCTTACTTCTATGTTAATTATGGGATGGGAGAGATATGCCTCCAAAATTTTATCTTAGATATTCAAAAGTATCCTTGGGTATAGGTTTGGTAAATATATTTGCAACCAATTCCTTGGTAGCAATGTATTCCAGCTTGACACTTTGTTCAACTACCTGTTGTCATAAAAAGTGATATTTGATAGGAATGTATTTTATCTTTGAATGCATCATAGGATCCTTTTAAATGTTGATTTCACTTGAATTATCACAAAAAATTGATATTGGTTGATCGTATTCTACTTTAATATCCTTTATAGTTGTATTCATCCAAAGAAATTTAGTAAAACATGTTTTTGCTGCAATGTATTCAACATTGGCTATGGATAGGGAGATTGATGTTTGTTTCTTGCTCAACCATGATATCGTACAATTTACCAAAAATAATTCCCCTCCACCTGCACTTCTCTTGTCATCTACACTTCTTTCCCAATATGCATATTCATATGCTTTTGAAATAAAATATTTTCTTCTTGAATACCAAATTCCAAAGTCTAGATTTCCCTTAAAATATCTAAATATTCTCTTAACTACTGACACATGAGTGCCCTTTGTTGCAGCTTGAAATATTACAAAAAATATTATTGTTTGAATAATATCTAGTCTTGATGCTCTCTCCTTTTCCCTTATTAATGGGGTTGACATGGAATCCTCTAGAGTCACGGTGGAAAAAAAAATCAACTTCTAGGATGCATAACTTTTGCATATGAACATCATCTTTATTGCATCGTTTGAAACATATATAACTATAGAACAATGCTAGGGGGTCTTATGAAAGTGAGAGTTTTTGGACCCCAATAACTTCATTTAGGTAGGTTTTAACCATGAAAAATTAATCATTGTAAACATATTCTTAATAAAAAATGGAAAATATACAATGACAAACACTCAAATTTACATAAATTTTGTCCTAGAAACCCAAACCCGGGAAAACCAACAAGAAATTTTTTTCATTAGATTTTATGTATAGTATATCAAAATAAAATATATATCCCATGGCATATGAACTTCCAATCCAACTTTAGTTACATAACTAAAATTACAAAGCCATAGACAAAACCACCATGCGTCACAAAATTACTTCTAGCAAAATCGTGGGCCAAAAATTGCCCATGGGACATCCCTTTGTTCATGTTACATATAAGTCATGAAAAGAATATAACACATACCTAACATTCTACCAATTTTTTTCTTTGCACACAGGGGGCCACAAAGGTACACAGTAAACTGTTCAGGGTAGTGATGCCTATTACTTCTCTACACCAAGAGAATTTTTCAGTGCTCACAAGTTTTATTAATGCATCTGCAACATTCTTCAAAGCATCCACCTTTTCCAGCAATACCTTATTTTCTTCAATCATATCCCTCAAAAAATGATATTGGACATCAATATGCATTGTATTTGAATGATAAGTAGAGTTCTTCGCTAATAAAATTGTGCTTTGGAAGTCATCATATATCCCTATAGGTTGCTACACAAATCCCATACTTGAACACAATCTTTGTAACTAAATTTATTCCTTGCTTGCATGAGTGGTTGCAATGTATTCAACTTCTATAATTGAAAGTGCCACTATACAATGTCTCTTTCTCATACAACGGATATCTCCTCTAAATAGGTTAAACACATACCCACTTGTAGATATTCTACAATCCAAGTCTCTAGACTAGTTTGCATAAAACAATCCTTGTCTGTACAACACTCTGTCTAGTCTCAATTGGTAGCACAATCCATAATCAATAGTGCCACACAGATACCTGGAAATCATCTTTATTTTTGTCTAATTATCTTTCCCTAGTTTTGACATATACTTGCTTATTACTCCCACTTCATGTGCAATGTCAGGTCTTATACAGACCATTGTGCATGTCAAATATAAATGCACTAGTGTATGGAACACGAGACATGTTCTCTTCCTATTCTTGTGTCTTAGGACATTGATCTGGAGATACCTTTATACCTACAGGAATAGGGACCTTCATCAGTTTACTTTTTTTCATATTAAGCCTTTGCAATATTTTCTTTGTATACTTCCTTTGATTTAACCAAATTTTTCTCTTTGTCAAATCTCTTTTAATTGATATTCCCAAAATGAAATTTTTAGCACCGATATCCTTTATGTCAAATTTAGAAGATAAATGGTTTTCACTTCCTGAACGATTTTCTTTTCATTTATAATTAATGGCATATCATCTACATATAAGACAAAATAAACAAGATAATCACCAATTAATTTTAAATATACAGTGATCCTCTTTTCTCCTTGTGAATCCAAGTCCTTGTATATATGTATCAAATTTTTGATACCACATCCTTGGTGATTGCTTCAATCTGTACAAGGAATTTTGTATCCTACATACAAACTCTTTCTTACCCTTCATATAAAATCCTTCTACCTTCTTCATGTAGATATATTCTTATAGATTCCCATTTAGGAATGTTGTCTTTGCATCCATTTGTTATACCTCAAAATCCAAAGCAACAAGAGTAGATCAGAGAAATATAATATAAGCTAACTTTACAACAGGACAAAAATATCACCAAAGTCAATTCCTTGCACTTAGACCCTTTTCTACTAATCGAGCTTTATATTTCTCCACTTTTCCTTCTACAATCAACTTCTCAAACACACATTTGCTTTCAATGGGTTTTTTCTGGCTAGAACCTCCACTATATCCCAAGCTTCATTATTTTCCAAGGCCACCATTTCTTCAACCATGGATTTTTTCCAGAGTTTTTCATCCTCTAAATCCACTACCTCCCTAAAAATTCTAGGATCTTCATTAGTAATAAAAAAAGAAAATTTTTAATGGAAATTAGGTGGAGTATACTTTTTGGGCTACCTTCTTTCCCAAACCAATCTCCTCAAAACTAGAGTGTGTGGTTCTTCTTCTTCTTATTCCTACTATTTTGTAGAGCATGGATCATTATAATTTAGTTCAAACTATATCTTCTCTGATTCTTTCTCCCTTGGTGGGACTTTATGTTTGATAACGTCTTTCACTTCTCTAAATACCACATCTTGAATGTACACATCCTTCCTTGTTTCTAGGTTCCAAAGCTTGTAACCTTTTACAACATCTTTAAAACCAATAAATATGCATCTTTTAAATTTGCTATCCAATTTAGTTTTGTTTTCATTTGGAACATGTACATATGCATCATAACCAAACACCATAATATTGTGATAGATGGTTTCATACCAGTCCATACCTCATGTGGAGTATTATCATTCAACATTGATAAGGGTGATATATCTACCAAGTAACATGCAATATCTACTATCTCTGCCCAAAATTACTATCCTAACCCAACACCACTGAGCATGCTCTTTGCATTTTTCCATCAATGTCAATTTCATCATTTTTGCAACTCCATTATGTTGAGGTATGTATGTGGTAGTCTTCTTTTTTATATGCCACACTTGTTACAAAACTCTTCAATTCCCTTCTCGTAGAACTCTCCACCAATATCCATCCTCAATACATGTATTATATTCTCTGCCTGATTTTCCACCAGAGCCTTAAATTCTTTAAACCTATCAAAGACTTCAGATTTATTCATGAGTAAATACATCCATGTATTCCTCGAGGAGTCATCTATAAATGAAATGTAGTACACAAATTTACCTAGTGATGGAAACATCACACGTCCAAACACATCATTTTGTACTATTTGTACTATTCCATGTTCCCTCTTAGCACCAGAGGAAAATCTCACCCAGTTCTACTTCTAATATAAACAATGTTTATAGAAATAAAAATCTATTGTGCAATTATACATACCGTTACCATGAAGTACTCAAAGTCCCTTCTCTCTGACATGTCCAAGTATTTTATGCCACACCATAGATTTTTTCCTAAATTTGCAAGATTTATTCCTTCTTTCGGTCCAGTTGATGACCCTTGGTATTGCAACTCCGAAGTCTACCAACTTAAATTACCTAAGGTTCATACAAATTTAACATAGGTCAGCACTATATGTGCAACAAACACCTTCCTCTTCTTGGTTTGACTCCCTTTGATGCAAGTGAATAAGGAAATGAAACAAATTCAAATGAGAAAATATCTAGGTAAGTCGCCAATTCTAAGTTGCAAAAAAGGTAAATAACAATAAGCAAATCTATTCTACTTTTGTTGAAAAGTAAATCTAGACTAATTTCAGAAATCAACATTCAAGAAGAAAGAAATGTAATATCTAAATGGAAACCTAACCAAGCCTCAGCTCAACCAAAGTGGCCTCAAAGCATTAATAGGCTATAAATCTACTTCTACCATGAATTTGAATTGAATATGGTCAAGGAAGATCTCAAAAACAAATTGCTACAAGATTGCTACTTCTCAAGTAAACTTGCCAAATGCCCAAGAAAATCAAATGCAAATGGGATTGGACACTTTTTTTATTTATTATGACTCAAATCCAATTGGAATCACTCAAAAATACCCCTATTAACTTATGCTAAAAAATAGCATCAAATTACTACTCCAAAAAACAGAAATTCAAGAATTAGTGAGCTAGTTAACCTATCAAATGCATAACCTGATCAAGTGAAAATCTTATGGGGATTTTTTTTTATTAAGTAGAATTTTTTTAGGACTTAATACAAGTGTAATCAACTCAAAATATACTCGTTAACATGTGCTAAAAATAACATAAAATTACTACTAGAAACCAAAAAAAATTGAGAGCAATGAACTAGAAAGCTGATCTAAGTGTCCAAATGCCTAGGCTAATCAAGTGAAAATTTTGTGGGGTGAATTTTGTTATTAATTTGGATGTTTTGAAACTTTAATACAAGTGGGATCAACTTTAAATAAGTTCATTAACACATGATAAAAATTAGTAGAAAATTACTACTATTTTTCTATAGGATACTTCCATAAATTCCAAAATTGTGAACTAGTAAAACAATCCAAGTAGATCAATCATGGATATGACTTTGAAAGGTTGTTATAAAGATGCATAATTATTGTGACTTCATAAATAAACTTTAAAACAACACACTTCAATCATTTAACCAATATAACCTACAACAAATGAAACATGAATACTAAATGTGGAAATAAGAAAAACAAGAATAGAAGATGCAAGTAAAAACATTCAAAGAAGATAAAGAAACTGTACAATAGGGCTTTGAGGCTCCTGGTATGGCCAAGCCCAAGGATAATTAGAGTCCTATGAAATAAACCAAGCTTTAAAACCTAAAAATGACACCAAAATTCATTATTTGAATCAATCCAAGTACATCCTTGCTAGAAATGAAAGTAGAGATTCTAAATAACATTTTTTCTCCATAATAAGACTAATGAATATATTCCCCCTAGAGGAAAATTAAAATTGGTACTTATACAAATATATGGAGAAGCATCCTCCTTGAAAAGAGGCAACCTTCCCTTCCAAAATCCCTCAAAAAGTGGATTTGGTTCCCAGTGGTAGGAATCTTCATTTAATGATAGGGAACACATTCCTAGATTTTCTCAATCAATGGAGCTCCAAAATATAGCAATTATTTCATCATATTTTATTCATTTAGTGGTTCATCTTGTAGGACCTTTTGGTAGGGAACAAGTCCCTAAATTTTCTCATTCAAAATTTACTCAATATTCTACAAAAATAAATAATATTAGGCACATAATATGAAATTATCTCTAAACCTTCCTAATGACCATGTTATAAATCAAAAATATGTCATCGAATGCAAAAGGAGAGGTTAAACATGCTAAAGGATGGTCATATGGGTGTTAATTTGTGTCTAATTTGGAGGACCATCATACCCCTTACTAAAAGTGTTGCTCATCCTTTGAGCAACTTAGTCACCTAATTGTACCTCATTCCTAGCCCTATTAGCCTCTCTCTTGCAAATTTGGAAATCTTGTATCTTAAGAAGCTTGGTTGTAGGTTCTACAAGGAAAAACACGAAAAAACAGTTGTTATTTTCATGCATTTTTTTAGCAATATTTCAAGCACAAAAACATAACTTTTCACTTTGCAAGTGAACTTGTTGGCTTGTAGGTCAAAGTGGAATCATCTCCATTACATTCAAACCCTCTCCCTTGACACCCTCATTTAATTTTCACTCATACTTCCAAACTGTCTATGAACAGAAAAACAAAAAAAACAAAAAAAAATCACAATTTTTCTTGAGACCATTAGTGTGCCTTTCCCACCTCATTCAAGATAGGCTCCTAGAGATTTCTAGGGTTGGAAAGGTCTTCCATATCATTTCCTAACCTCATGCTACCTTTTTCCACCATTTTTCCACCTCACGAACCCTCAAAACGTCCTCAGATGCAATATTCTAGAAACACAGAGCATCATGTAGCATATTGCTCTAATCCTATAACACTTCTATGCCTTCTTGTAGCACGGCATAATCCTCTTGTAGCTTGTTAATCTTGGCTCCTCTGGTGTCTATATTTCTCTATGAGGCTTGGGGCTACTTTCCCTTTGCTTGAAGGGAGGTTACTCCTTCAGTTTGTTTCTTATTTCCCTCTAATCCTTCCTTTAGGTGATTTCTCAGTTGTTAGGTCCCTTGCTTGAATCTAGTGTGTTAGGTCCTTATATTACTAGTGTAGTCCCTTATTTTTGTTAGTGCAACCCCCTTATTGTTATTTTTGTACCCCTGTAGTCCCCATATTGTTATTATTGTGCCCAATAAAAGCCCACTATCGTTATTGTTGTGCCCTTACATTATTATTGTTAGGTCAGTTAGGATTATATTGTGACCCCATGGACTCCTATATATATATATATATATAAATGAGGTTTTTTCATTTGTATCATCTAAGAAATTGTCATTTATGTAATGTAAAGGAAGTTTTCCCCCTCGAAGAGGATGATTTCTAAGGCGTTGATCTATATTTTCTTCTATTTTGTGAGATGGTTTCATAACATTTGGTATCAGAGCTTTGGATTCTAGGGTTTCATTGCTTCAAACAGGTCATCGTGGAATTTTCGCTATAAATTTTTTTATACGAAGGTTCACAAGTTAAAAAAAACCCATTTGTGACGAAATCCTAAGAAACTTCGTGTAAAAATTTTGGATCTTGGTTCACAATAGTTTTGGAGATATGATTTGTGGAAGTTACGGTTTTTCTAGGCTCCCAAATTTCATCTCAAAGAGGTGATCTTGTGAAAATCATCATAACTCTCTCTGAGCATCAGATTGGAATGTTGTCAAAAGTGGCCGAAATTACACGGATGTTAGTTTCTTTTGTATCGATTTCAGAGCTGAAGGAGGAACAGTGACACGTGGCATTCCGTACAAGTTAGCTCTACTAAATCAGTCCATAATGAGGTCATTGTGGGAGATTGGGCATAACTTTGCCTTGAAGAATCCAAATCAGGTCAGACCTATGGCATTGGAAATATGATTCAGAGGACTACTAAAGGACTGAAGATAAAATATCAGGGATCCCAAATTACAGAGATACATTAGTTTCAATATCGAGCTCCTATAAACCAAGAAAATGGTGTGTATTTTATTTTTCAAATTGCATAAGTATTGTTTGAAAAATTAGTTTGGAGTGATTCCAAGGGCATATTGAAGCATAGATATTAGTATTGGGTTCTAAAATGCCCCCCCTAAAAAGAATTCAACACCCATTAAGCCCTCAGAAGGCTCTACTATGACTCATGAAGAGGAAGAAGTGCAACATGATATCAAAATTACAAGACCAAGTGCAACAAATTTCGTTCTCGCAAAGAGTGAAAAAAATTGAAATGGAAGTTTTGAAGAAAGGCGTGGAAGCTAAGATGGATGGTTTGAAGAAATGTGTGGAAGCTAAGATGGATGGTTTGAAGAATGGCATGGAAGCTAAGATGGATGACACAGAAGCTAAGATCCATGAAAATATGAAAGACAACATGCAAGACATGAAGAATGATCTAAAAGAAGAAATGGAAGGTTTGACAAAGTTGATACAAGAAATTATTCCTAATGGCGAAAAGTTAGTAGAGGAAACTCATGATGAGAACAAAATAATGTTAATCGTGATTTCATAAACTCTAATGTTTTATTGAAGACCCACCATATTCCAAAGATTGATATGAGGAATTTTGATGGCAAGGATCCCATAACATGGACACTACAGATGGAGCAATATTTTGATCTCTATGATGTGCAAAACAAAAAAAGTTACGTTTCACAACTTTCTATTTAGAACAAAATAAATTTGTATGGTATCAATGGCTTTGATCTCGTAAAAAAATGGTCACTTGGTCAATTTTTACGGAGGAAATGATATCACTTTATGAGGATACAAATAGCAACACCTTATTTAGCCAATTGATAAATCTCAAACAAAAGGGTTCAATGGTGGAGCACATTGAGGAATTACAAAAATTGAATGTAAGGGTAACTGATATTCCAGAGGAACATAGGATTGATGTCTTCATATGGAATTTAAAGGATAACATCCAACATGAGGTTTGCCTTTGGGAACCATATTCATTGGAGAAGGCATTCATTTTGGCAAGAATATTTAAAAGTAAAATTATGGCGACAAGGAAGCCTACCACTCACATCTATAAAGAGGGAAGTGTTACTCATAGACTTCCACAACCTACAAGGTTGACACCACACAAATTGGAAGAAATAGGAGAAAAAGGGCTTTTCTATAGTTGTGATAACAAATACACTAATGGTCATAATTGTGGTGAGAAGAAATTATTTTACATAGATTGTTAAGAGGAGGATTAAAATGAAGAAGAAACTCAAAAGAAGAGGATATATGCTAGGAACCAACCTTAGAGAAAGAAGAAATGAATATGACCGTATCCTATAATGAAATGGCAGGAATTAACACTCCTCAAACTCCCAGGGTAGAAGGACCTATCAAGAAGAAAAATTTAATAGTGTTGATTGATTCGGTAGTACCCATAATTTTATTCATTGTAAGGTAGCCAAGGAATTGAATTGCTTCATATACCCAGCACCAGAGTGTCAAGTGATAGTTGTAAATGGAGGAACTATAAATTGCTCTAGAAAATTCCATAATATCAAGCTAACTATGGGGGAATATGTATTGAATATTCCAATGATTTCCATTCCAATGGGAGGTACTGATGTTGTACTAGGAGTACAGTGGTTACAATCTTTGGGGATGTTAGCTTTTAATTTTCAATAACTTTTCTTGAAATTTTTTTTCAGAAAGAAAGGAAGATGAATTACGGGGTATTGCAGGGAAGACAGGAAATATAATAAGTTCTAATGTCATGAAAAGGATTCTGAATAAATAAAAACAAAATGTAATTGCATAATTACGCTCACTATAAGTCCCAACATCAAAATCATCTATTTCTCCAGATCTCCAAAAAGTATTGGAAAATAATTCCAAGGTGTTTGAAACTCCCAAAGGACTCCCACCTATTCGTGATCATGATCATGCTATTCATTTGATTCCAGGAAGTGTTCCTCCAAACATCAGGCCCTATAGGTATCCTTATGTCCAAAAGAGAGAAATTGAACGTATGATTGCAGAAATGTTAGAGGCTAGTATAATTCAACCCAGTCAAAGTTCTTTCTTTGATCTAATAGTATTGGTGCACAAGAAGGATGGATCATGGCGAATGTGTCTGGATTATAGGGAGCTCAATAAGCTCACTATTAAAGATAAATTTCCCATTCCTAGGATTGATGAATTATTGGATGAATTACATGGAGCAATTTATTTTACCATTATGGATCTTCGTTTAGGATATCATCAAATTAGAATGAAGACTGAAGATATTATGAAAATAACATTTCGAACTCATGAGGGTCATTATGAATTTTTGGTGATGCCTTTTGGCCTTACCAATGCACCTTCTACATTTCAGGGGTTGATGAATTCCATTTTCAAACCCTTCCTTAGAAAATTTGTGTTAGTATTTTTGATGATATAATAATCTACAACATGTCTTCGAAGGATCATGTTCAACATGTTGACAGGGTGATCAAACTATTGGAGGAGAAACAATTATATGAGAAAACCTCCAAATGTTTCTTTGGAGTACAACAGGTGGAATATATGGGTCATATTTTATCTCAGGAGGGTGTTAAGGTAGACCCTAAAAAAATTAAATCCATTAATGGAAATTCCCCTCAACCATAAAGAAGTTGCGAGGATTTCTTGGGTTAACAAGGTATTATCGCAAGTTTGTTAAAAATTATGGGAGAATAGCAGCACCTCTAACAAAATTATTGAAGAAAGATGCATTTTCATGGACTCCTGAAGCAACTAAGGCCTTTGAACATCTTGAAGATGCAATGTTCCTAACACTGGTCTTAGCTACGCCAGACTTCACAAAAACCTTTATTGTGGAATGTGATGCCTTAGGAAATTGAATTGGTGTTGTTTTAATGCAAGAAGGAAGACCCATTTCTTTTGAAATCCATCCAATCAAAGGAAAGTATTTACATAAATCCATTTATGAGAAGGAAATGTTGGAAATACTACAGGCACTAAAGAAATGGTGACCCTACCTAATGGGAAGACACTTCAAGGTAAAAAATGATCATGATAGTCTTAAATACTTTTTGGAACAAAGAATATCTTCAGAAGAGAAGCAAAAATGGGTCACAAAGTTGTTGGGTTGTGACTTTGAAATCATATACAAAAGAGGGAAGCTAAATGTTGTTGCAGATGCACTCTCAAGAAAGGATGAGGAGGTGGAAGCATTTCTTTGTGCCATTTGTATTATCCAACCAGATTGGATAACCGAAGAAAGGGAGGAATGGAATAAACATGAAGAAGTGCGGACAATCATTCAAAATTTGCAGCAAGATCCTAGTACATCTCATACATTTAGGTGGAAAAATGATTCCTTATGGTACAAAGATCGCTTATATATTTGTAAGAATTCCCAAATAAAACAAAAGATTCTTTTGGAATTACACACCTCTCCCTTAGGAGGACACTCAATATTTTTAAAAACTTACCACAAGGTGAAGAAAGAATTTTTTTCGGATAGCCTTAAATCTGATATTCAAAAGTTTGTGGTGGAATGTTTGGTTTTCTAGCAAAATAAATTTGAGACAATTAAGACCCCAGGTCTGCTACAACATTTATCCTTTCCAAGTCAACGTTGGGAGGAAGTTTTAATGGATTTTATCACAGGTTTACCTAATTCCGAAGGAAAGAGTGTCATCATGGTGGTAGTTGATAGACTTACCAGGTATGCAAATTTGTGTGCATTATCTCATCCATTTAAAGCAAGAATAGTTGCTACTACATTTATGGAAACAATTCAAAAGCTAGATGGAAACCCAAAGATTATTGTAAGCGACAGAGATCCTATTTTCACTGGAAATTTTTGGACAAAATTATTTTCTTTTTTGGGTACTCAACTAGCTCATAGCTCATCTTATCATCCTCAATCTGATGGGAAGACTGAGATAGTAAAAAAATGTTTGGAAGGATATCTTCATTGTTTTGTATCTGATAAACAAACATAAAGGGTCAAGTGTTTACCTCTTTCTGAATGGGTTTATAACACTTCCTTCCATACTGCAGCAAAAATTACCCCATTTATGGCACTTTATGGATATCATCCACCGTCCATCACATCATCTTTAAGAGAAAATTCTAAGGTTCGAGCAGTGGAAGATCAAATCGAGCATCAAAAAAAATTTCTCCAACTCTTAAAGGATAACCTAAATTTGGCACAAATTCAAATGAAACAACAGGCATATCAACATCACAACGAGAGGATTTTTGATGTAGGAGACTGGGTATTTTTACGGTTATATCCATACAAAAAAATGTCCCTCAAGAAAGCTAAGAAGGATAATATATTATAGCCAAAGTAATATGGTCCTTACAAGGTGTTGCAAAATATTGGTACTATGGCATACAAATTGGAGCTTCCTACTTCTTCTCGAGTGCACCCAACTTTCCATGTTTCATGCTTAAAGAAGGTTATATGTGGAAAACTTCTAGTTCAAAAAATATTACCAAAACATCATGAGGAAGGAAAAACCATATTGGAACCTGAAGCAGTCATGGAAACAAGAACTCGACAGCTACGAATTCGAACAATTTCAGAGTATCTCATCAGGTGAAAGAACTTACACACTGAAGATTCCACATGGGAGGATGAAAAATTTATACAAAAGCATCCAGAGCTACTCAAGCGTTGATGAAAACACTTTTTTGAAGGAGAGAAGCATGCTAGGTCCCTATATTACTATTGTAGTCCCTTATTTTTGTTAGTGTAGCCCCGGCCCCCCTTCTTGTTATTGTTTTACCCCTGTAGTCCCCATATTGTTATTGTTGTGCCTAATAAAAGCCCACTATCGTTATTGTTGTACCTTGACATTATTATTGTTAGGTCAACTAGGATTATATTGTGACCCCATGGAATCCTATATATAGAAAGGAAGTTTTGTAATTTGTATCATCTAAGAATTTCTCACTTATGTAATGTAAAGGAGGTTTCCCCCTCGAAGAGGCTGATTTCTAAGGATTTGATCTATCTTTTCAACTATTTTGTGAGCTAGTTTCATAACATAGTGCTTCTCCTTATTTCGACATACAAAGGACCTTGCTTTGGATTCATTTCCTTAGGCTTGGTTAGTGTTCCCAAGGCTATTAGAGTGGAAACCACTTCTTTTGGGTGAAAATGTGAAGTTGGGTTACAGTTTCGGCCATTTTTTGAAAAAAATATATCATTTTTAGAACTTTTTCAACGTTCGATAAGCAAAAATATTTTTTTAGTTTAGAATTTCATTTTATAGTAAAAGGAAAAATTGTTAGAAAATGTATTATATTTTTATTGATTATTTGTTAGATTTTTTTATTAACGTTTGATATGTCAACTTAGCAATTGTTTGATTGTGTGTTCTTTAAAAAATCAAAGGATTCATAAAAAGCCGTGTTTTTTGGCCCCAATTTATTCTTTGTTGACCTTGCATTTTTGAAAAAAAGATGTGTTGCAACAATCTAGACAGACTCTACTTTGGTATGGCTATATGTACGAAACCAACATATACATATCATAATTTTACTAGAAATTTTTGAATTGAAACAATATGAAAAAACTATAGATTTTGAAGATGTTTAACAAAGCATCATGATTCTCATCATCTTAGTTAAAAACTAATAATCTAAAAACTACCCATTAAAGAGGACGAACAAATGTAATGCACCATAAATCTTTCATATTTTTTCACAGTGTATTTTGGAAGATAGAGGATTTTGATTTCAATGAATCATAATGACCTTTAGAAAAAATTTGCTCATATTTTACTAGAAAATCAGTTGAAATAAAAAAAAATCTATGAAATTCCATAAAATTTATATCTACTGAAAGTAGATTAAATTCTGCGAATGCTCGTGTTGGTTCTGAAATTAGATTCACTATATTCGATGGAGTTTAAAAATTCTCAAATTGGAGAAAGGTGAAAAAATTCGAGCTATTGCAAAGTTGCAGGTTTTCGGCTGAAAAAATAAAGGTTTCAGCCGAAATATATTTTATTTATTTATTTATTTCCATGAGTGGTCATTTTAACAAAAAGAAGGTTTTTTCGACCAAAAATATAAATTTCGGTCAAAAAACCTACCCATATTTTCCATTGGCTGTGAAATTGAAACAATGTGACCCTTCGATGTAATTGTTTCGGCAGAAAGCTATAAATAAATTCAGCTGAAACGTCATTTTCTCACTCACATTCCTCTTGTGCAGCTTTTGAATACCAAACTTCTTTGAATCTAATTTTTTGATAGTAAATATTTTTTGGCTGGATTTTGAAAGTGATTTTTTTGGGCTGGATTTTGAAAGTGATTTTGTGGGGCTTGATTTAGAAAGTGACTTTTTGGGCTTGATTTAAAAAATGTATATAGATTGAATTATCACGGGGAATCAAATAAATTGCAAGAGAAATTATTATCGAATTAGAGACAATGAGTCTCGTAGAGAATACTCGAGAAACTATTACAAAAGAAAGAAGGAAGAACGATTAAATATTGAAAGGGAAAATCAATCTCAACAAGAATTTGAACCAGGTATGTAAATGTAAATATTATAAATGATATTTAAAATTTAATATGGTATTGTGAAATTTAGATTTTATTTGATGAATGAATTTGAAAAATATTTTGTAATGTAAACAGAGAAATATTTTCTCATAACATTGATGATGAGATTGAAAATGTTGAAAGACAAAGTGAAGAATAAAATAAACCAATGGTTGATGATGTTGTTGAAAATGTTGAAAGAGATTCAAGTGAAGAAGAAGTTGAACCACCCATAGGTATGTATAGATATGTCATGTATTATTGAAATTGTACATATTTTTTAGTTTTAATTTCATGAACTTTATTTTTTAATTTAATCATTTAATGTATATTTATACTCAATTATATTAAATTCTCATATGTATATATGAAATCAATATCTATGATGAGATGTTAGAAAATTTTGAAACTGGCACATATGGAGATAAAGAAGCTGACAATGTTATACGATATCATGTTAAGATTATTATTGATAATTGCTTCAAATATGAAAATGTGGCCTACTGAAAGTGTTACTCATCCTTTGAGAAAATTAGTCACCTAATTGTACCTCATTCCTGGCCCTGATTGCCTCTCTCTTGTACATTTCTCAATCCTTTCTCTTAAGAACCTTCATTTTAGGTTCTGCAAGGACAAGCACAAAATATAGGTGTTCTTTTCATGCATTTGTTTAGTAGTCTTTAAAGCACAAAAACATAGCTTTTCTCTTTGCAAGTGAACTTTATTGGCTTGTAGGTGAAAATGGCATCATCTCCATTGCATTCACACCCTCTCCCTTGGCACCCTCATTTAATTTTCACTCATACTTCCAAATTGTCTATGAATAGAAAAAAAACATAGTTTTGCTTGAGACCATTTGTCTACCTTTCCCACCTTGTGCAAGATGGGATCCTAGAGAGTTATAGGTTTGGAAACGTATTCCAAATCCTTTCCCAACCTCATGCTACCTTTTTCCACCATTTGACCACCTCTATAACCCTCAAAACCCCCTTAGATGAAATCCTGTAGAAACATAGAGCATCCTGTAACACTTCTCTACCTTCTTATAACAACGGAGAATCCTCTTGTAGCTGGTTAGTCTTGGCTCTTCTGGTGCCTGGATTTCTCTATGAGGCTTGGGGATACTTCCACTTTTATTGGAGGGAGGTTACTCCTTCAATTCACTTCGAATTTCCCTCTAATCCTTCCTTTAGGCCACTCACTGATTTCTCAATTGTGATTGGGGTTACTGAGGGAGGTTGAGGCCTGCCTTGCTTGAGTCTAGTGCTTCTCCTTCTTTTGAAATACAAAGGACCTTGCTTTAGCTTTCCTTAGGCTTGGTTAGTGTGCCTAAGGCTGCTAGGGTGGAAACCACTTCTTTTGGGTGAAAATGTGAAGTTGGGTTACACTTTTGGCCCTCTTTTGAGAAAAATATCATTTTTATAATTTTTTCAACTTTCGGTAAGCAAAAGTAATTTTTCTGTGGAGAATTTAATTTTAGAGTAAAAATAAAACTTGTCAAAAAATTTATTAGCTTTCTATTAATTGATTCTTAGAAATATTTTATTCACATTTAATATGTCAACTTAGCAATTGTTTGATTGTATCTTCTTTAAAAATCAAGGGATTCATAAAAGGTAATGTTTTTTGGCCCCAATTTATTCTACGTTAAACTTGCGTTTAAAAAAAATTTGTGTCGCAACAATATAGACACACTCTACTTCAGTATGGCTATATTTATGAAACCAATGGGTGCATATCATAATTTTACTAGATTTTTTTGAATTGAAACAATATGAAAAAATTGCATATTTTGAAGATGTTTAACAAAGCACCATGTTTCTCATCATATTATTTAAAAAATAAAAATCTAAAAACTACTCATTAAAGAGGACGGATAAATATAATGCACCATAAATTATCCATATGCACATTGTATTTTGGAAGATACCAGATTTTGATTTCACTGAATCATAATGACCTTCAAAAAAAAATTTCACACATTTTACTAGAAAATTAGTTCAAATTAGCAAATATCTATGATCTTCCATAAAATTTATATCTACTGGAAGTAGATTCAATTATGAAAATCTTGGTGTTGGTTTAAAATGTAAATTCACTATATCTGATGGAGTGATGTTGCCACATCAGCAAAAACCCACATTCTCACTTTATGGACAAAATACTTTTCTCATTCATGAGCTAAAATAAACCTCAAACAGAGGTAGCCTTCATAAGCGGAAGCTTACCTTTTCAATCGATGGTTATAACCATTTTCAACCATCATATATGGTGACCTTTCACGCGGAAGCTTTGCTTCTTTTCTTAAAACCTATGGTTAAAACCATATACCAAAACCCATTTCATGAAAATATCGAATCAATATTCGACTTTGCATTAAAACCCAAAATATGATGGCCCACAACTTTAATAAACTCGCCTTCCTTCCACCATAGATATTCACTTGTGATCCACTGCCAATAAACATTAATATATATTTGGCCCACACTTTATCATTTCATTTCATTCAAAAGTTCGACCCCATTTAATGTTTAACTTCCACCTCATTTAACGTTTAAACCCCAAATAAATCATATAAACATTTACAGGCCCACAACTTACCTTTATACAATTCATCAAATCCGACGGTTGATAATTCATCGCACTCCATAACCGATTTAAGCGTATATGCAACGGATATCGCATTTCAAGATGCATGACATTTAACATACCTTTTTAACACCATCGAGTGCACACCTTTGTTAACCCCTGCGCAACTTTGGGTGCGAACACCGTTGGATCTCAATTGTTGATGATTGAACGACTATCGCGTTTAATTAACCTCGGCAAATTATCGCTCAAAAGTCACGTGAAACTGGCGGTTTCACGCTCGTGATGTGTCACAATCTTATTTGATCACGTTCAATTTCAATAAAACCACTTACCACTCGAAGGCTGCGCGAAAACCATCTGTTTTTTTTCCGAAACCGCCTTCACTGTTCACTGTGATGCTACTCACGGTTCCGTTGCGCCGTTGACTCCTAATTCCACATCTAATTTCTTTCACCTCCTCTGTATACTTGTTCAAACAAACCATCGATTCATTTCACTGCACTATGACTTCTCCTTTACTCCATCGTTCTACTTTCACGATATCAACCAGTCTTCAAACCCTCTCTAGCATTCATTCCACACATGGTTTAACCTCTATATTCAATTTTTGTGGTTCTTATCCATCGTTTTCCATTACAGTAAAAACCCAAAATGGGCAGCCGCAACCCACTGATACATTAAACCCTGTGTGACATCTCTGTAGATATCACTTCACTATTTATTACACAACAGAATGTGTAATTTCTCCATGAAATGCTTTATACGAAGTCAGCTCCAATTGCGAAATACATCCAGGCCAATTTATACCTTAATTTAGAAGTTCAAGCAATTCTTTAATGGCATCGATCCATTCTGTGATCGATGCTAATTTTCTTAATCACACAGAATTCAATAAATGAACATTCACCCTCAAACCACACAATCTCTTAAAAATGTAGCTTGAATATAAAATGACAGAATTTCCCTTGTTCTTGTCAATTTCACTTGCACACAATATACACTCAAAACACAAACTCGGAAATTGAGTTTTTTGTATTAAAACCAATATTTACATAGGAATTCTTCCTCTGGCCTGATCTTCTGTATCAGTGGCATTTTTCCTATTCTGCCCATAGGCTTACAATTAAAACTCTACCTCTCTATCTCTGTTCCTACCTTTCTACCTTCTTATCTATCTTTATGCCTTTGAGGCTTACAATTTATGCAAAAGGTTCTGAAACTATTTTTGGTTTCAGTTCCTCCATCTTCTCAACAAAATCCTAAATATCCTCTAAGTCCTCACTTGACTCAAATAATCCCTAAGGATCCTCTTTCATCCTAAAATCATGAACCAATTCTAAATTAGGATTTATAATTAATTCCTAAATCTCTCAATCCCTATGAGTTCTCAACTAGCCTAATTCTCTCATGTTCTCCAACATTCGAGAACATTTACAAAATTCCTCACAATATTTAATTAATTCTTATTAAAATAACTCAAAACATTATATAAGAAACCAACTCCCTTGAAAACACAAAACCCCTAAGTTTATTAAAATACAAGGAATTTTCTTGAGCCTAATGCTCCTGCATCATGGAGTTTAACCATTCTAAAATTGGAGAAAGGCGAACAGAGGTGAGTTGTTGCAGAGTTATAGGTTTTCAATCAAAAAAATAAAATTTTCAGTCGAAATAATTTTTTTCCGCATACGGACATTAAATTTAACGAAAAAAAGGTTGTTCGACCAAAAATCTATAATTTTCGGCTAAAAAACCTATTCATATTTTCAATCGACCGCTAAATTGAAATGATCCGACCCTTTGATGTAACTATTTCGGCCAAAAAATATAAATAAACTTGGCTTAAAATTCATTTTCGCACTCGCTTTCCTCATGTGTAGCTTTTGAATACCAAACTTCTTTGAATCTAATCTTTGGATAGTAAATTTTTTTTGGTGGATTTTGAAAGTGACTTTTTCAAGCTAGATTTTGAAAGTGATTTTTTTGGGATTGATTATGAAAATTAATTTTTGGGCTTGAGTTTAAAAATATATATATGTTGAATTATCATGGGGAATCAAATAAATTGCAAGATAAAATATTATCGAATTAGAGACATTGAGGCTCGTAGAGAATACTCGAGAAACTATTACAAAAGAAAGAAGGAAGAGCGCTTAAATATTGAAAGGGAAAATCAATCTCAACAAGAAGTTGAACCAGGTATGTAAATGTAGATATTATAAACGATATTTAAAATTTAATAGTGTATTGTGCAATTTAATTTTTATTTGATGAACTAATTTGAAAAATATTTTGCAATGTAAATAAAGAGACATTTTTCTCATAACATTGATGATGAGATTGAAAATGTTGAAAGACAAAGTGAAAAATAAAATGAGCCAATGATTGATGATGTTGTTGAAGATGTTGAAAGAGATTATAATGAAGAAGAAGTTGAACCACTCATAGGTATGTATATATATGCCATGTATTATTGAAATTTTACATATTTATTAGTTTCAATTTCAGGAACTCAGTTTTTTAATTTAATTATTTAATGTATATTTATACTAATTTACATTAATTCTCATATTTATAGATGAAATCAATATCAATGATGAGATGTTAGAAAATGTTGACATTGGCACATATGGAGATAAAAAATATGACCATGTTATATGATATCGTGTCAAGCTCATTATTGATAATTTCTTCAAAGATGAAAATGTGACAATTCAAGCTCAAATTTTGAGAAGTCTCTTAATATCTAAGAAATTAAAAGAAGCTACAACACTATTGGGCATTCAAAAATCAATGAAAGATAAAAAGGTGAAGGAAAATGTGATTCAAAATATAAGTAGTGCTCTAAAATCAATTGGAAGTTCTAGAAAGAAAAGTGTTGTAGACACACATAGAGAAATACAAACAACATTGGTTTCATAAAATACCAAAGAAAATCGTTTGATAAAATCTATGGAAAAATCATTAGTGACCTCATGAAAAAAAATTACACCAACATAGGAAAATTCTATTGCAAATAGATGAAAATGATGAACTTGCTTGTTGGAAAGTTATTTGTGGGCAACTATACACAGATAGACTTGGAGAAAATGTTAAAAAAATGATATATCAATATTGGATAAAAAATTCACGTGTTTCACCAAAAGAAAGGGATGTGATGCGACTAATAATAAAACGAAATCAATATGAAGAACATGAAAAACATATCTTGGACACAACTCAGTTGTTCAATAAGTTCAAAGAAGAGAATCGTGGAATTAATTTCTCAATGAGTAATTTTGTGCAACAAAAACCATGGTATGTTAAACCTATCACTGTATGTGACACTTATTGTTGTCATTTTCATGTGTAATTTCAAATATATTATGACACCTTCCTTAATTTTGGTAAAACATTTTGGAAAAATTCACCTCCTGCTTCCACTATCCATGATTTCATATCCTAAATTCTATCTGGAAGAGGAATTCATGAATTATTTTACCAAAAGAAATGTATTGGTGGTAAAAAATGTGATGATTGTGGAAATTTGACTTTTCTTCACAAAAAAAATCCTATTCATATGAATTATCAATCACTTTCCAACGTAAAAGTGGAATGGAAGAGATATGAATATATCCATACATCGATTGGTGCAAGTGGTAGTACAAGTGCTAGAAGGTTTGATTTACAAGAAGAAGAAATTTCTGTGATAGAGTTTTTGAAGAATTTTGAGACATAAATTTATAAATACACCAAGAATTATCATAGATCTCGATGGAAGGACCTGCAATTCAAAAAATACCGTGAAATTTTTCCACCAAGGACCATTTTGTCGATAATTGATTTTGCAGAAAATTAAATATTTGTTGCACAAAATGAAATACAGAGTAATATTATCATTATGACCAAGACTCTATGCTTGTCCATGTTCTATATAGATATGCTCAACATAATGTTGATCATATAAAAAGCACCAGTGAGAATCGACATGTTATTAAAGAATATTATTTTTATATTAGCGATGATCGTACACATGATACACCTTTTTTACAACATTGCTTTGATAAGATTTATGACTCATTGAAATGTCGTGGAATAAAATTAAATGAAAACTGGATATGGTTATATGGATGCGTGGGTCAATTAAAATCTTCATGATCATTCTTTTGGTTGTGTCATCTTCATATGAAAACCAACATTAAACATTGTTGGAATTTCTTTGAGACTGGTCATGGAAAAGGAGAACATGATGGTGCAGGGGCATGTATAAAATGAGCATGCCGAAGATATAAAATGGACCACTCTGCAAACCGACTTATCTTAGCTGAACACGTTTTTCAATGGTGCATTGTTGCACCAAGCCATGAGACTAGCCCATCAAAGGAGGTACGTAGGTATGTACATATATATTAACTTGTATATATTTTAAATATATGATGATTTTTATTAATTTGTCAATCTAAAATTTTTATAAATTATATAGTTTAAATAATTGGTTGATGATTATATTTAATATATAAATTTTATTTTAAATAACATATTTAAATTCTTGTTTGAATTTACTACAATTTTTTTGGAATATTGGAGTCCAAGATGTAGATAGATTGATTCGATATGAAGTTGAAACAGTAAAAGGTACCAAAATGCATTCTCATTTGATAGAAGAAAATACTCTTTTTTTTGTCATGTTTGCATAGAGGACACACAATTCAATGATTTTTGTGAAAACAATATGTATGTGAAAGCTTGGAAACATACATAACTTAATACAAAGGGGAAATGCTGCTTGCAAGATTCAAAGAGATGGAATTAGAAGAGACTATAGTGTCATTTGAAGGTGATATATTTTTTTATCTTGTTAGAGAAGGTAACATTTCAATTGATTTCAAAGGATATATATGTGTGTGTGTGTGTGTATAAGTATAGATAATAGTTAAAATATAGATCTAAATATAATAAAATCAAGTACATGTTGATAACTAATTTCTTGTTAATTATGATCTGAATTTACGCTTTTTTATTTTATTTTCCGGGAGATGTTTTTGTTGTACTTGCACCCATTAACAACATAGAAAATGTCAAGTGTTATTTGACATGTTGCATTGAAGGAAAGATGAAGTTATTGGAGGACTATAATGATAACGATTTTATATATGAAAGAGGGTCTATTATAATGAAAGGATATTTTTCCAAGGAACTCATCAAACCGAGAGTCATGTTTACTTTTAAGACTATCAACCTGATGCTATAAGTTATCAATATAGTCACTTGGTGTGTGCAACATGCATAAAGTTGATACAACTTCAATCAAAGAAAATAATCGAAAATTAAAAAAACAAAAGAGAATATCAAAAGTTGGCCATGAACGGATCATTGAGGATGACATTCCATTAGAAAATTTTAATTGAACTACCCAACAATATCTTCTCCTTGTATTCATCTTTAGGAAAGAGTTAAAGTAGATTGTTAGCCTTTCTTTTTTTCACTCTTAAGTTGTCCATTCTAGCTAGTACTAGGTATTACAAAAATGTTTTCATTAATTCGGTGGTTCTATTGTTAAGTTAAAAGGAAATTCAAAGATCCCAAATACTACTATAATGTGAGGATGTAACATATCACAATATTTTTATTTTTGTTGATTATACACCTATCATGTTTGCACTACAATTTTATTTTTCATGTCATCATTTTATCTTTTCAAATATTTTTAGTGCTATCTTAGTAACATTATTTACTTTATTAAAATCACATTACCCTCAATTTCAAATGTTTTGTATTTCTTATACATATATATGTGCATTGCATAGTATCCATTATATTAACCTATTAAAACTAACAATGCATGCTCCACACGTAGTATTTAATATTTGAAAGTTTTATTTACTTTAAGACAAAATTCAAGCCCACATTGAGATTATTGCAATTTCAATTGATTCAACATTGCAATTTTTAATTCTCAATCTCTAAGATTTCTCAAATTTCATGAAAAATACAGTAGTAAGAGATTTTAAGACAAAGAAGGTACTTTAGAATGTATGATTTATAATGCAATTTTATAGTATGTTTTCTTTTAACAAATTTATATTAAAAGTTAAGTATCAACCCACATCCATAATAGCTCTTCTATACAAGATGATGATCTATTCATGAATGCAAAATGTATACACCATGTTTTATAATGAACTTTTAAATTATGATTATTTTAGACATCTACACCATTATAAGATTCATGAATGCAAAATATACCATGTTTTGTAATTTGAAAAATTACTATTCATTAAACAACTTCACAAAACCTTCGAATCAACCCAAATACATATTATATTCTACTAAAATTATCAGAATCATCATGCAAAATGTACCAACTAAATGAAAATTTCCTGTTATTGCTTCATATTCGTGAACTTAAATGTAAAACCTTTAAGCATCAACCCATGCTTCATGCAAAATGTACCATGTCTTAGAATGCAATTTTATTGTATGTTTGCTTTGAACAACTTTATATTAAAATTTAAGTATCAACCCACAACCATAGTAGCTCTTCTATACAAGATTATTATCTATTCATGAATGCAAAATGTATACCATGTTTTATAATGAAATTTTAAGTTATGATTGTTTTAGAAATCCACACCATGGTAAGATTCATGGATACAAAATGCACCATATTTTGTAATTTGCAATTTTACCGTTCATTAAATTTGACAAAATAACTTCACAAAACCTAAGAATCAACCCAAATCCATATTATATTCTACTAACATTATAATAATCACCATGAAAAATGTACCAACTAAATGCAAATTCACTTTCATTTCTTCATATTCATGAACTTAAATGTAAAACTTTTCAGCATCAAACCATGAATCATGCAAAATGTACCATGTTTTATAATGCAATTTTATAGTATGTTTTCTTTGAACAACTTTATATTAAAATTTAAGTATCAACCCACATCCATAGTAGCTCTTCTATACAAGATGATAATCTATTCACGAAAGAAAAATGTATACCATGTTTTATAATGCAATTTTAAGTTATGGTTGTTTTAGACATCTACACCATGGTAAGATTCATGAATGCAAAATGTACCATGTTTTGTAATTTTCAATTTTACTATTCATTAAACAACTTGAAAAAACAACTTCACAAAATCTAAGAATAAACCCAAATCCATATTATCTTCTACTACCATTATAAGAATCATCATGCAAAATGTACCAACTAAATGAAAATTTACTTTCATTGCTTCATATTCATGAACTTAATTGTAAAACTTTTAAGCATCAAACCATGCATCATGAAAAATGTACCATGTTTTATAATGCAATTTTATAATATGTTTGCCTTGAACAACTTTAGATTCAAATTTAAGGATCAACCTACATCCATAGTAGCTCTTCTATACAAGATGATGATTTATTCATGAATGAAAAATGTATACCATGTTTTATAATGCAATTTTAAGTTATGATTTTTTTAGACATCTATGCCATGGTAAGATTCTCGAATAAAAAATGTACCATGCTTTGTAATTTGCAATATTACTATTCATTAAACAACTTCACAAAACAGCTTCAAAAAACCTAAGAATCAGCCCAAATCCCTATTATTTTCTACTAACATTATAAGAATTATCATGCAAAATATACCAACTAAATGCAAATTTACTTTCATTGCTCCATATCCATGATCTTAAATGTAAAACCTTTAAGCATAAAACCATGCACCATGAAAAGTGTACCATGGTTTATAATGCAAATTTATAGTATGTTTGTTTTGAACAAAGTTATATTAAAAGTTAAGTATCAACCCACATCCATAGTAGCTCTTCTATACAAGATGATAATCTATTTATGAATGCAAAATGTATACCATGTTTTATAATGCAATTTTAAGTTATGATTGTTTTAGACATCTACACCATGATAAGATTCATGAATCCAAAATGTACCATGTTTTGTAATTTGAAATTTTACTATTCATTAAACTACTTGACAAAAAAACTTCACAAAATCTAATAATCAACCCAAATCCATATTCTCTTCTACTAAAATTATAAGAATCATCATGAAAAAAATATAAACTCCAAAATTAGCATATTAAAGATCAATTCATAATAAAGAGTTCTATTTGAAATATGTCGAAAATTTATATCATTATGTTAGGTCCCTATAATACTAGTGTATCCGCTTATTTTTATTGTTAGTATAGCCCCCTTATTTTTATTTTTGTGCCCATGTAGTCTCCATATTGTTATTATTGTGCCCCATAGAAGCCCACTATTATTATTGTTGTGCCCTTACATTGTTATTGTTATGTCGGCCTGGATTATATTGTGACCCATTGGAATCTTATATATAGAAAGGTGGTTTTGTCATTTGAATCATCCAAGAATTATTCATTTATGTAATTTAAAGGAGGTTTCCCCCTCGAAGAGGCTAATTTATAAGGCATTGATCTATCTTTTCTTATATTTTTTGAGCTGGTTTCATAACATTTGGTATCAAAGCTTTGGATTCTACGGTTTCGCTGCTTCAAATAGGTCATTGTGGAATTTTCACTATAACTGTTTTTCTATGAATATTCAAAAGCTAAAAAAACCCATTTGTGAATAATTCTTGAGGAATGTTATGTAAAAAAATTAGATATTGGTTCACAATATTTTCGGAGATATGATCTGTGGAAGTTAGGGTTTTTGTAGGCTCCCGAATTTTATCTCAAAGAGGTGACCTTGGGAAAATCGTCATAAATATCTCTCTAAGCATCAGATTGGAATTCTATAAAATTTGGTCGAAATTACATAGAATGTAGTTTCCTGTGTATCAATTTCAGAGCCAAATGAGGAAACAATGACACGTGGCACGCCATAAAATTTCGATCTACTAAACCAGTCCATAATTAGGTCACTGTGGGAGATTGGGCATAACTTTGTATTGAAGAATCCAAATCATGTTAGACCTATGGCATTGGAAAGAATATTCATAGGGATAATAAAGGACAAAAGATAAAATATTGGGGATTCGAATTCACATAGATGCATCAGATTGAATATCGAGCTCCTCAAAAGCAATAAAAAGGTGTGTATTTTTTTTTTAAATTGCATAAGTCTTGTTTGAAAAATCAGTTTGAAGGGATTCCAAGGGCACATTTAATCATAGATATCATTATTGGGTTCTAAAATTGCCCCTAAAAAGAATCCAACACCCATTAATCCCTCAGAAGGCTTTATTATGACTCATGAAGAGGAATAAGTGCAACATGATATATCAAAATTACAAGAACAAGTGCAAAAAATTTCGCTCTCGCAAAGAGTAACAAAAAGTTAAATGGAATCTAAGATGGATGGTTTGAAGAAAGGAATGGAAGCTAAAATGGATAGTTTGAAGAAAGGCGTGGAAGCTAATATGGATGGTTTGAAGAATGGCATGGAAGCTAAGATGGATGGTATAGAAGGCAACATGGAAGCTAAGATGGACGGTTTGAAGAAAGGCGTGGAAGCTAAGATGGATGGTTTGAAGAAATGTGTGGAAGATAATATGGATGGTTTGAAGAATAGCATGAAAGCTAATATGGATGGTGTAGAAGGAAACATGGAATATTTGAAGGAAGACATGGAATTTTTGAAGGAAGGTTTGGCAAGGTTGCTACAAGAAAAAATTCCTAGTGGCGAAAAAGTAGTAGAGGAAACTCATGGTGAGAAAAAAAGAAATGTTAATCATGATTTCATAAACTGTAATTTTGGATTTAAGACCCACAATATTTCAAAGATATATATGAGGAATTTTGATGGCAAGTATTCAATAACTTGGATACTACAAATGGAGCAATACTTTGAGCCCCATAGTACACAAAACACACAAAATGTATGAATTGAAACTTTATAATTAGAAAAATAAATAAATTTGTATGGTATTGATGGCTTTGTTCTCATAAACCACTGATCACTTGCTTAATTTTTACAGAGGAAATGATAGCACATTATGAGTATACAAAGAGGAACAACTTATTTAGCCAATTGATAAATCTCAAACAAAAGGGTTCAATGATGGAGCACATTGAGGACTTCCAAAAATTGAATATAAGGGTAAATAATATTCCAAATTAACATAGGATTGATGTCTTCATAGGGACTCTAAAGGATAACATCCAACATGAGGTTCATCTTTGGGAACCTGATACATTGGAGAAGGCATTCATTTTGGAAAGAAAAATTAAAAGAAAAAGTATGGCGACAAGGAAGCCTACCACCCACAACTATAAAGATGGAAGTGTTGCTACTCATAGACTTCCACAACCTACAAGGTTGACACCACAAAAATTAGAAGAAAAAATATCAAAATGGATTTTCTATAGTTGTGATAACAAATACACTAAAGGTCATAAGTGTGCTGAGAAGAAATTATTTTACATAGATTATGAAGAGGAGGAAGAAAAGGAACAAGAAACTTCAAAAGAAGAGGATATACACTAGGAACCAACCCTAGAGGAAGAAGAAATGAATCCGACCATATCCTGTAATGAATTGGCAGGAATTACCACTCCTCAAACTCTTAAGATAGAGGGACATATCAAAAATAAAAATTTAATAGTTCTTATTGATTCAGGTAGTACCCATAATTTTATTCATTGTAAGGTAGCAAAGGAATTGAATTGCTTCCTATACCCAGTGCCAGAGTGTCAAGTGATGCTGGCAAATGGAGGAACTATAAATTTCTTTGGAAAGTGCCATAATATCAATATAACCATGGGGGAATATGTATTGAATATTCCAATGCTTTCCATTCCAATGAGTGGTGTTGATGTTGCACTAGGAGTACTTTGAATCTTTGGGGACGATAGCTTTTAATTTTCAAGAAATTTTCTTGAATTTTTTTTGGAAGGAATGGAAGTTGAATTACGGGGTATCACAGGGAATCCAAGAAAGATAATAAGCTCTAATGTCGTGAAAAATCTTCTGAAGAAATAACAACAAGGGAATCCATTTTTTATATCACTAGAAGTTCTGACATCAAAATCATCTATTTCTCCAGATCTCCAAAAAGTCTTGGATAATCATTCAAAGGTCTTTGAAACCCCCAAAGGACTCCCACCTATTCGTGATCATGATCATGCTATTCATTTGATTCCAGGAAGTGTTCCTCCAAACATCAGGCAATACAAATATCCTTATGTTCAAAAGAGAAAAATTGAACATATGATTGCAGAAATGTTAGAGGCTAGTATAATTCAACCTAGTCAAAGTTCTTTTTCTGCTCTAGTGGTATTGGTGCACAAGAAGGATGGATCATGGTGCATGTGTCTGGATTATAGGGAGCTCAAAAAGCTCAATATTAAAGATAAATTTCCCATTCTTGTGATTGATGAATTATTGGATGAATTACATGGAGAAATTTATTTCACCAAGTTGGATCTTCATTTAGGATATCATCAAATTAGAATGAAGACTAAAGACATTCTGAAAAAAATAAATAAATAAATAAATAAATAAAAATTAATTGAACTCATGAGGGTAATTATGAATTTTTGGTGATGCCTTTTGACCTTACCAATGCACCTTCTACATTTCAAGGGTTGATGAATTCCATTTTCAAACCCTTCCTTAGAAAATTTGTGTTAGTATTTTTTTATGATATACTAATCTACATCAGGTCTTGGAAGGATCATGTTCAACATGTTGACATGGTGCTCAAACTATTGGAGGAGAAAAAATTATATGCCAAAACTTCCAAATGTTTCTTTGGAGTACAAGAGGTTGAATATTTGGGTCATATTGTGACTCAGGAGGGTTTTAAGGTAGACCCTAACAAAATTAAAGCCATTAAGAAAGGGAAAGTCCCCACAACCATAAAAAAGTTGCGAGGATTTCTCGGGTTAACATGGTATTAACACAATTTTGTTAAGAATTATGTGAGAATAACAGCACTTATAACAATATTATTGAAGAAAGATGCACTTTCATGGACTCCTGAAGCAACTAAGGCCTTTGAACATCTTAAAGAGGCAATGTGCCAAGCACCGGTCTTAGCTACGCCAGATTTCAAAAAAACCTTTATTGTGGAATGTGATTCCTCGGGAAATGGAATTGGTGTTGTTTTAATCCAATAAGGAAGACCCACTACTTTTGAAAGCCATCCAGTTAAAGGAAAGTATTTACAGAAAGCTATTTATGAAAAGGAAATGTTGGCAATACTACATGCACTAAAGAAATGGTGACCTTACCTAATGGTAAGACACTTCAAGGTAAAAATTGATCATGATAGTCTTAAATAATTTTTGGAACAAATACAATCTTCATAAGAGTATAAAAAATGGGTCACAAAGATTTTGGGTTATGACTTTGAAATAATCTACAAAAAGGGAAGCTAAATTTTGTTGCAGATGCACTCTCAGGAAAGGATGAGGATTTGGAAGCATTTATTTGTGCCATTTCTGTTATCCAACCCGATTGGATAAACGAAGAAAGGGAGGAATGGAAGAATGACGAAGAAGTATGCACACTCATTCAAATTTTGCAGCAAGATCCCAGTACATATGATATGTTTAGTTGAAAAAATGATTCCTTATGGTACAAAGATCGCTTATATCTTCTTAAGAATCCCTAACTAAAAAAAATATTATTTTGGAATTGAACACCTCTCCCTTAGGAGGACACTCAGGGTTTCTAAAAACTTACCACAAGGTGAAGAAAGAGTTTTTTTGGGATGGCCTTAAATATGATATTCAAAAGTTTGTTTTGAAATGTTTGTTTTTCGAAAAAAAGAAAGTTGAGACAATTAAGACCTTGGGTCTGCTACAACCTTTATCCATTCCAAATCAATGTTGGGAGGAGTTTTAAATGGATTTTATCACAGGTTTACCTAAGTCTAAAGCAAATCGTGTCACCATGGTGGTATTTGATAGACTTACCAAGTATGCACACTTTTGTACATTATCTCATCCATTTAAAGTGAGTATAGTTGCTACTGCATTTATGGAAACAATTCAAAAGCTACATGGGAACCCAAAGATTGTTGTAAGCGATAGAGATCCAATTTTCACTAGAAATTTTTGGACAAAATTATCTTCTTGTTTGGGTACTCAGCTAGCTCATAGCTCATCTTATCATCCTCAATTTGATGGGAAAACTGAGATAGTGAACAAAGTTTTGGAAGGATATCTTCATTACTTTGTATCTAATAAACAAACACAATGGGTCAATTGGTTACCTCTGGTTGAATGGTGGTATAACACTTCCTTCCACACTGCAACAAAAATGACCACATTTATGACACTTTATGGGTATCGTCTGTCATCCATAACAACATCTTTAAGAGAAAATTCTAAGTTTTAAGCAATGGGAGATCACATTGAGCATCAACGACAAGTTATCCAACTCTTAAAGGATAACATAAATTTGGCACAGAATCAAATGAAACAACATGCATGTCAACATCGCAACGAGAGAATTTTTTATGTAAGCGATTGGGTATTTTTACAGCTACAACCATGCAAACTAGTGTCGCGATAAGAATCCACTGAGCCCATCAACGTAGTTCTCAGCAGCACTCTTAAGAATAACATAAATTTAACACAGAATCAGATAGAAACTTTCTTATGCATATCAACATCACAGCAAGAAGAATTTTGATGTAAGTGATTAGGTATTTTTCATTACAATATTAGCAAGTTATTACCTATAATATTTTAAGACCAGAAAGGTGGCTAAAACTTTGGGAGCCTCCAAGGAACGAATCTTTTCACTAAAAGTTGTTGGCTCTTGGAGTCTCTATAAGGCCTCCTGCCTTCTTCCTCTGTCCAGATCCTTTACTGCTTTTTCAAACTTCAAAAGCCTCTGAAATCCTTCAAAAATCCCAAGATTAAATACTGTTGAATTCCCCTTTGTTCCCTCCCCTTTCTTCCAACATTTCCTCATTTCTCCGTTTCCTTTCTCTTATAAAAACCCCACAAAAACATATGTTTTCCCTTGATCTCCTCATGAAATCCATTCCCTAAGGTTAAAAAACTCTATTTTTTGACCATTCCCACACTTTAATTTCCCCTTTTAAAAACGTTGGAAAATCATATAAAGGGCATATTTTAAGTTCATTTGGCGTTTCAGCCCCTGCGGGCTAAGCTCCTGGCTTTTTCCCCGTATATCTGAGCGCCGGGACTAACTGCTCAATCCTTGGGCGCTAGACCAAAAGCATGACCTTTCTCCATCTATTTTCCTTTGAAAAACCCATTTTCTAAAGTTTAACAGGAAATATTTGAAGGCACGTGTTTTAATTATCGCAGTGAACCAGAGCCATCGATCTACTCCCCAGATCCGACGGCGCGGAGTGCGCCTCACCTGGTGGCCCCCCCCTTCCCCGCGCCATTTTCTAGAAACCTCTGGTTTCCATTCCGCACCACCTTTTTGGGAAAGCTGGTTTTCTCCCGTCGGCCAGCGATTCCATACGCTGGCCGACACGTGTCCCTGCCCTGTTTAAAAAACCGTTGTGCTATCACATCGCCCGCGCGTTATCCTTCGTACCATGGCCCCGCAGCGGAATCCGCCTCCGCCGTTCGATCTGGGCCCTTCTATCCAATGGTTGTCCTCCATCCAACCCACCCGACCTTTAACCAACTTGCATGTCATTTAGCTGGGTCCCGGCGTGATCAAAATTCTATCCCCGCCGTCGATCTCCGCAGATCGACGGTCCACGTTCGATTGCCTGATTCCGTCGCCTAGTCAACCATTCATTCCGCTGACTTTCGCGATAGCCCCTGACCATTTATCACAGTGTTATCAACGGCTCCGATTGCTCCATTTTCCCGCACACCTTCCGATGCAGATTTGCCCCTATAAACGCAGGATTTCCTCATTTTGTTTGTTTTGTGCAGGTTGTAAGGTTTTTTCTGATCTATATGGAGAATTTTCATGGGATGAGGATGACGATCCTCTACCTTTCGAGTACCTTGAAGAAATTATCCACGGGGTGCAGAGTTATATTATCAGTGAGGTTTCATGAGCCTCTTTTGTCATACGCCCCCGTAAAATCTAGAAACAGCAAAGAAGCGGCAGAAAAAGAGTATCAGATGTTGAAGACCAAAAGTAAACCAGAACAGCGGGATGAAGATCAGATGAGTGGGGATTACGGCTAAGATAGTTATCAAAATCTTAATCCCTGACTCAAAACACATATTAAAAAGGAAAACCTAAAAAGTGTCCGCCTGAGATATTGCCTCCACCGCCATATTTGAGGCAAATTGATTCTTCAATCACCGCAGTGCCACCTATTGTTTCAAGACGCTCAATCAGAGGCCGAATTTATTGAACAAAATCAGATATTTTGCCTCGAAGCAGCCAAATAAGTTATTTCTGCCTCAGATTTAATGACAGAATGTTTGCAGAGTAACCCTAATAGTACGCGGAGCCTCAAAAGTCAAACAAAGCTCCCACCGAGCTTAAATTGTGAGTGTATATCATTCAATACAGTAGAACACCTGTATGTTTTCTCCATTGGGCTCCTCAAAATCCGGGAAGACATTAATATCTGTATTGATTGATGTTGAGATCTTTTTTCAGATCTCACCTCCTCATCCTTCTATAAATACTTCAGTAGAAGGTGAGTGAGGGGTTGGATTGGTTGGTTGTTAATGTAATTGCTGAAGTATTGTAACTGCCTCTGAGCAGAAAACTCTTGATTGTAGATAGGCTTTCACTGGCTCTTGGAGCTCTTCTTGTAACAGATAGGTTAGGTTGTGAAGAGAGATGGATTAGAACACTGGATCTGAAGATTGTAACTGGTTTGAAGCATCAATACAAGCTAATTTATGGGATCCTGGTCTATGCTGATGGTGATGTTATTTTCACTGTAACTTGTATTTTGTTTCTATTTTCAATTTGTTTCATTTTCCACTATAAAGAACAGTTTAAACAGGGTTAGGACCTACTGTATATCAGTAACCTTCTTTGGCTAAGAAATCTTTATTTAAATGTTTTCTTTCAACTGTGTTATTTGAAAATGATTTAATTCAGTCTAAGTACAGGGATGCTGGCGTTCCCTCATCTTTTTGTCACAGCTGAATGTTATTTTTAAATGTTACGTTCAATATATATTGTGTGAAGATGAATTGAGGAAATCAAGGTTAGCCCTGAGTCCCTTTCTTGTTTTCTCAACTATTTGATTGTTTCCCTTAGGATGTGTTAAAAGCTGACTAGTTTCGAAGTACTTATCAGATCTTAGACCATTCTGTGTGATCTTTGTGTTTCCCTTTGTTTTCAATATGTTTTCTATTAGAAGTGTATCAAAGGCTGGATAGTTTCAAAGCACTTACCAGATCCTAGTTTGCTTCTACGTTTTTCTTAAGTGCCTGGTCAAAGGCTGGCTAGTTTCAAAGTACTTACCAGATCCTGGGCTGCTCTTTGTTCTGCATTTGTCATTTCCATTTCTTATTGTATCACTCCATTCCATAAATCAAACTTTAAAGAGATCCTTAGGCATAGATGACTTGCCCCATAGATCACTCTTGAACCTGAATGTTTCAATTAAATCCTCTTATGACTCCATAGCCCAATGGATTGAAAACTTGCCATCATCTCTCTTTTTATCAAAACTTACTCTTTTTTGATTGCAACTTCTCACCTTTGAACCTATTTGCATATAGATCTTTCCGCCTCAGACAACAACTATGTTCAACCATCCGAAAAAACCAAACCAAACCCTTGGACCTCATAACTAGCCTAATATCATTATTCTAAACTTCAAAGACAATATCCATCTTTGTACATATTGGAGAGATCCCTCTCCGGATTCAGGAGGGCTAGATCCTAGAATCCCAAAGTTGGTTGAAATGATGTTAACTCTGTGATCGGACTTTGCCAATCTTGCTTATTACAGAGACCTAACATTTCTGGCGACTTCGCTAGGGAACTCCTTACCCAGAAACTTCATAAGACCTTGAGAGTAAAAAGCAGCTTTTTTCAAGCACTACCAAGAAATGGTAATCATGATGAGACTTGTTTGAATCAGTGACAAACTAGGTCAACCCTAGGATTCTTTAAGTTTTCTATCTAACCTTGGGAAATCAGCTAGCTTAGCCATAAGGATAGACTGTCTTTGTTTCATAACCGTAGCTAAGTTTTGAGGCAAAGTCAGGACATTCTTTTAAACCACAAATAAAAACAATTCATAAAATACCAAAAACATTTCAGATTGGTAGTAAAACACTAGTTTTTGATATCTTGTTTACATTTTTGATGTGTTTTACTCTATACTCTTAAGACAGAGTCTGGAAAGGGCCAGGTAGCCTCCGGATCTCATCCTCTTTTAGAGGTGACATATCTGGTGAATGCCCTCCCAGTCAATCTCTGGTTATATTTTGTTGTGTTTTGAGATATCCTTGAAAAGGAAGGCTTCACAAACACTGTGGTGGATCGTATACCCCTTTGACAACACTCTAGACTTTCCACCTGGCGACTCCACAATCCTGAACAGACCTTAAGACTCCACTGAGAAGAACCCTCATCATTACAACACCCTTCAAACCTAGACTGCAGGCTGTAGGATTAGAAGTGAGAAAACATATTAGTTGACCTCTCAAAGATTGTCATATCTGGTTGAACTTTTCTTGTTTAGTTGGGTCTAAAAACTTAGCATAGTGGCTCCTAAAAATATTCACACTAGAGCCCATCCTGACCCTGATCCACCTAAAATAGTTGATAACCCGAAAGAATCCTTAGGAAGTCTCCTAAGATACGATTTTCAACTGTTTTCAGATCACCCCTAAGAGCTAATTCAGTCCCTGAAAATCTTTCGGCTCTTCTCAAATCACAAACTGACTTATTAAACCCATTCAGGACTAAGTCATTTGGAGATTTAGATCAGCTAGATTCTGAGCCTTCACTTTCATCTCCCGAAACAAGTGAACCCCTTGGGGATAGAGAATCAACACCTCCTGATTTACATTTTCTACATAATATAGGTGTCTCTCATCCAAGATCAGCTCAGCAGTCTTCTGCTGTCCCATCCACTTCTGTTCATCCTTCATCCACTGTTCAAACCACTCCACTTCAACCCACACCTCCTCTTGTAAATCCACCACATATCATGGCAGCATGGTATGCTCCCTTAGTCCTTCCTGTACCATTAGTCAACCTTCCACAGGACTATCAGTCCAAAATTCCATTGTATGATGCTAGCAATACTATAACAGCATCTCAACATGTGGACAAGATGAATGACTACTTTGACAGAAATGAAATTGATGATGATTATGTCAAACTTAGACTATTTGCTCAAAGTTTGGGGGGAGAAGCAAGAAAGTGGTTTAAAATTTTAACCCCCCACAGTATTAACGACCTCCAAGGCTTCCATCAAACATTCTTAAACAAATGGGAAGTGAGGAAGAATCCTCTCCAAGTCCTTGCCGACTATAACAATCTCCACAGGAACCCTGGGGAAAGTGTACAAGCTTATTGTACCAGATTTAACAGTGTGTATAATGCACTTTCCCCTGAACTGAAACCTCCTTAGGGCTCAGCTTTAAACAAATTTCCTGAAGGGTTTGATCCTGACATGACATATTCACTCAGAGAAAGAGTCTTTGCAACCCTTGAAGATATGCAAAGAGTTGCTCTTTCTGTGGAAGTTAACCTTATGGAGAAGAGAGCAAGAATGAAAGCTGAAAAGAGAGTATCTTTTAGAGAGGATTCCACACCTTCCACTTCAAACTCAAAGATGGAAATAATGATGGAAGAAATGATGAAGAAAATGAGCATTCTAGAGAGAGCGCAAGCAAGTCTAAATCAAATCTCTCCTCAAAACAGAAACCAAAACCAGAATCAGAATATTAGAAGAAATCAGCCTCCAAACAGACCCAGGGAAGATGATCAACTGATCACTCCTCCCTTCCATCAAAACTTTTTAAGTGAGGTTGAGCAAACAGATCAAATGACAGAGGAAAATGATATAAACTTATTTGGGGTAGATGATGATGACTTCGAGGTTCATTATGATAAAAAACAAGGTCTTTATACACCTTACGATGACAAAAGAGATGATAATGAAAATTATTATCAAAACATGGAAAACGCTGTCATAGAGCCTTCAAAGGAATATGAACTCAGAAGAAAATCTAATCAACAAACCCCCAACAATAAAACCTCTGACAAACCTTCTCAAAACAGCACTGCAACCAAGGCTAAAATAGTAAAACAAAAAGACAAAACAGTGGTTGTTAATTCTGGTAATAGTAAAGAGAAAGACACTCAAAATATTGAAAAACAGAGTGCAAACATTAGCAGTACTAACACCCCGGCTAGTACTCCTAGTAAAACAACTGTTTCAACTGTAGATAAACCAGGTTAGCAAGCTGTTATTGCTGATAAAGTGGCAGTAAACAAGGCTGAAATCCATGCTTTAAAGAGTCAAAACCTTTTCAGCCTGGAACAGGAAATCTCAAAGATCAAAATTTATGTTCCTTTGACTGAGTTAGCTGCCCAACATGTATATAGGTCCAAAATTTTGAAGGCTTTGAACTTAGAAGATAATGAAGATACACTAAATCTTAGTGATGACCAACCAGAGCTTATTTTTGGTCCAAATATTGAAGGTAAATTCCAAGAGGGTCTTGTCCCTCCCTTTTACGTAAGCTTAAACATTCATGACAAAATTCTGCACAATGCTATGCATGACTCGGGCGCTTCCCATAATTTAATGCCAAAAGCTGTAATGGAAAGCCTAGGTCTTGAAATTACCAGACCTTACAAAGACTTGTACTCCTTTGACTCAAGCAGAGTTAAATGTCTAGGATTGATAAAAGATCTCTGTGTTAACTTAGCCCAGATCCCAGCCAAATGTTTAGTCATGGATGTTGTTGTGGCTGATGTACCCCCAAAGTATGGAATGCTTTTATCAAGATCTTAGGGTGCTAAGTTACAGGGGACCATGCAAATGGACATGACCTATGCGACCATCCCTGTTTTTAATCAGACTAGAAGACTTTACAGGGAATCTCACATGCAGTACACAGTGACAAGTCAAGATCGGCCTCAAAACTCCCCTCTCTATGCTATAAACATGATCCTTGATTCTTTCATCATGTTCAATGATGAAACACTTACGGGACAAATCATTTCAACAGAATCAATGGCTGAAACGGAGGGAGAGGAACACAACGCTGAAATGCCGGAACAGTCTATTGTGTCTGAAGATCCTAGCAAACTAAACACAGATCTTGAACTGCAAATTATCAATCCTTCGAACTTAAAACTTGACAGTCAGAAAGACAACCCTCAACCCGATGAAAAACTTGAGGAATCAAATTATACACAGCCCATCCATCAAACTGAAAAAGTTCCTTTATGGACTATGTATTTTGATGGGTCATGCACCAAAACAAATGCAGGTGCAGGTGTCTGGATTACCAACACTGAAAACAATCATACAGAATGTATCTCATGTAAATTAAATTTCCAGTGTTCCAACAACATAGCAGAATATGAATCCCTTCTCTTAGGCTTGCATCTCTTGAAAAAGTTAGGTGCCAAGAGAATCAATGTATATGGGGATTCTGAATTAATCATTAGGCAAGTTAATGGGGAGTATAATGCAAATCACCCCAGACTTAGGGCCTACATGAATGATGTCATGGATCTTTTGAAAACATTTGAGGAGTCCACACTGACTTTTGTCCCAAGAAAAAGAAACATTGCAGCCCACAACTTAGCCTTTGCTGCTAGAACCTGCCCAATACTGTATGATGATACCTCCCAGATAAAATTCAGACCAGCTATCCCGGATAACAAGAAATATTGGCAGGTGTTTGATGGAGATAAAAAAATAGAAGACTTCATGCAATTCAGAAATGAGTTTGAACTCCATAGTTCAGATTCAGATTATGACACAGACTGCAGTGAAGAAAATTTTCTTGGAGAAGAAGAACCATCTCCGCAGCTGGTAGATATAAACCTTCAGACTATCAAACTTAGAAACCAAGCAGAATTAAGTGCAAAATCTGAATCAGAGGAATTGGAAAATCTGCATTCTAAGGATGATAGTTTGCCCAAGGGTTTGGCCCCTCTAGAAGAACTGTTTGATTTTGATGATGTGGCCAACAAACCTAAGCTGGAACCTACAGAAACTGAAGTGGAGGAATGCAATATAGGCAGTAAGGAAAAACCGAAAATGATCAAATTGTCCAAAACTTTACCAGCTCACATTAAACTCAAATACTTAGAGCTGTTCAAAGAGTTTTCTGATGTTTTTGCGTGGAGCTATGAAGATCTTAAATCCTATGACACTGAAATAATACAGCACAAAATCCCTCTTAAAGAAAACCAAAAACCATTCAAACAGAAACTGCGCAGAATAAACCCTGTCCAATTGCCATTGGTTAAGAAGGAAATCATGAAGATGCACGATGCTGGCATTATTGTCCCTATTAGATATTCTGAGTGGGTATCTAATCTGGTGTCAGTTAGGAAAAAGACTGGAGAAATCAGGCTTTGTATAGACTTCAAGAATTTAAACAAAGCTTCATTGAAAGACAACTACCCTTTGCCCAAGATGGATCATATTTTGCAAAGGGTGGTAGGGTCTAAAAGAATTTCTTTGCTGGATGGCTATTCAGGGTATAACCAAGTCCTAGTCCACCCTGATGATCAATTAAAGACAGCCTTTACTACACCATGGGGCACGTTCATGTATGTAAAAATGCCTTTTGGTTTAATGAATGCTGGAGCAACCTTTCAGAGAGCCATGGACATAGCATTCTCGGAAGAATTAGGCTTCTTCATCATTATTTATCTTGATGATGTAACTGTGTTTTCAAAAACAGATGAAGAGCACTTAGAACATTTGAGGAAAGTTTTCGAGAAGTGCAGAAAGTTTGGGATATCTTTGAACCCCAAGAAAACCTTATTCGGACTCCAAGAAGGTAAGCTTCTTGGACATATCATTGAAGAAGTTAATTAGTCCATGAGTTGAGCTATATTCTAGGGTCTACATCTAGAAACATCAAGAAGTTGCGGTCTTTCATTGGAAAAATCCTTTTAGAAAGAGTTCATCTCATTAAATTTGAGCTCCTCGAAGGCTATAACAAACCTGCTTTGAAGAAGGAGCAAGGGATAAAATGGACCACGGAAGCAAAGACATCCTTTGAGGTGGTATTGAAACAGCGATAAGCAAGCTCTTGAGTTCTCATGATCTTGATTTTTCAAAGGATTTTATATCATCATTAGTCAATTATACTACCTATTCTTGTCCTTTAGAAAAATCCACAAGGACAAGAGCAGCCCATTGCATTCTTTAGCAAGGCATTGTAATGAGAGATGCCACTTTAAAATATAACATTATGGAAAAACAGCTTTTGCTTTGATAAAGGCTACGAAGATTTCGGAGTACAAGGTCATCACTCATGATTGTATAATTAAATTCGATTTATTAAAGACATTCTAACACAGGACCCAGATGGTAAGAGAGGTAAGTGGATTGCTGTTATTCTTGAATATGATTTAGAGATTAAACCCACGAAGCTCATCAAAGGCCTAGGCTTAGCTAGATTAATGGCTGAATCAAACTGTGAAGTTCTTGATATTAACATGATTAATGCTTTGGATAACCAAGAAGAATTCTCAACTCCCATTGTTGAAGATCATTTTTTGAATTCTCCTTGGTATACTGATATTGTTTATGTTTTACTTAATCTGAATACACCTCCTATTTTATCTAAAACAAAGGCAATATTCCTAAAATTAAAATCTATAAACTATTGCATCATTGATAAATGTCTTTATTGGAGAAATACAAGTGGAATATTGCTTAAATGTTTGCCTGAGTTTGATGTAGAAAATATTAAGCAGGAGTTCCATGAAGGAGAGTGTGGAGGTCATTTGTACTGGAAGTCCACAGCCAACAAAATTTTGAGGGCTAGTTTCTATTGGCCCACTCTTTTTCATGATGTTCATAAGATGACCACCACTTGTCACAAATGCCAGTTGTTTGAAGGCAAGAGAAAACTCCCCTGCGGTTTTCTATGCATCCAATCCTTTGTTGAAGCCCCTTTTCAGCAAATGCAGGACTAAACTTCATGGGAGAAATCCATCCCACCATCTCCACCTGACATATAGAGTGGGTTCCTCCTTTATACCAGACTATTTCACTAAGTGGATAGAAGCCATTCCTTATGAAGACCAGGCCAATAGTCGATTATCATAAAATTTATGGAAACTAACATCCTTTCCAGATTTGGCTGTCCTACCAAGATCATCACAGATAATGCAGCAGCATTTGGGTCAAAGAAAATGGTTGAATTCTGTCACAAGTATCAGATAACATTGGGACACTCCACGGCCTATTACCCTCAAGGTAATGGACTTGCGAAATCTTCCAACAAAAGCTTAGTGAACATAATCAAGAAACTGTTGGAGGAAAATAAGAAGTCTTGGCACACAAAGCTGATCCATGCACTTTGGGCTGACAGATTAACTTTAAAGAAATCTATTGGTATGTCACCCTTCCAGCTTGTGTATGGTATAGATGCCATTTTTCCTAACAGCCTTGGTGTACCAATTATGAAGTTAATTCAAGAGTTGCAGATTGAAGAAAATGATATAATCAGAAGAATAAATCAGACCATTCATCTTCAGCAAACCAGAGAGGAGGTTTATAAAAAAGCATTGCAGAAGCAAGATAGTAGCAAGAAGATATTTGATAGAAGAACAAAGGCCAGCAATTTCAAGATTGGGGAAAAAGTTTTAAAGTGGGACTCAAGGAGGGAAGACAAGGGAAAGCATGGAAAGTTTTACCATCTATGGCTTGGCCCTTATTCTATTCGTTCAACTACTGGTAATAATGCTTTTCACTTACAAGAGTTGGATGGAACATAATTTTTTGGGGGTCCTGTCAATGGCAGGATGCTTAAGCATTACCTTTCTTAAACCATTTTATGTTCTGAAGCCTTTTTATTTTTCTTTTCCCATTGTGAATATTTCATTCACCATTGCATTCAAAGTTATGAAAAATCAAAAAATACAAAAACAAAGAAAGAAAGAAAAGAGGGCAGAAATGAAAACAAGAAAGGCAAGGCCCCATGCCAAAAAGAGAAACAAACCTGAAAGTGTGCAAGTTTAAATGCCAATCCTGAAAACACACTTCTAGTTAGTCAAACAGTATAATCTTGACTGACTAGCTTTTGAATTTACTGTTGATAGGTTAGTGAATTTGATTTGCCAAACTGTTTAATCTTGGCTTATCAGTAGATAAATTAGGATAGAAATGAAGGTTCAAACAAACTCAAAATCTGAACCAAACTTTCCAATAGATGATGACTCAAAGAAAACTATATTTTCTATAACAAGTCTAAATATCAGGAACCCTAGTTCTAAATGGAAATCAAAACTTGAACCCAGAAGAAAAGTTAAAGGAGACGACTCAAAGAAAAAGCAAAACAAAGCAGAAAAGGAAGAGAGAAGGCCATAATAAGAAACTTTTCGGATCTGCATATCTGTTTTAATTTTAGATTTTACGAATAATAATCTATGTGCGGCTTGTTTTGTGGTTTGAATCACGACAAGTCGAGCAGTTCAATCTTAACGATTGTTTTTAAATTTCTGCTTTAGAATTTAGAGAATGAAAGCTTGTTGGACAGTTTAATCCCAACAGACAGTAGAATAGGTAGAGAAATATTTGAGCTCAACTATTTAATCTAAGTTCAAGGAGAAATCAGGAGTAGAAGTAGATTAGTTTTTATGCTTTCAAAAGAATAAAATGTTGTGAAAAGAGTTTGCCAATCCAAGTGCACTCTGATGAAGAAAAAATGTTAGATCGGTAGGATTGGGTAGGTAGAAGTTGTATTGATGAAGTCCATTTGTTCTTTCATAACTGGTATTATTACGGAAACAAAGCAAGAGCAAACAATGGACCGGGCACGGTCGACCCCGGAAAATCAAGTCTGAATTCTTGATCCCATAAAACACCATCCCAAATGGAGCCGGCTGTTAGCCACCTATAATATTTTTAGACCAGAAAGGTGGCTAAAACTTTGGGAGCCTCCAAGGAACGAATTTTTTCACTAAACGTTGTTGGCTCTTGGAGTCTCTATAAGGCCTCCTGCCTTCTTCCTCTGTCCAGATCCGTTACTAATTTTTCACACTTCAAAAGCCTCTGAAATCCTTCAAAAATCCCAAGATTAAATACTGCTGCATTCCCCTTTGTTCCTTTCTCTTATAAAAACCCCACAAAAACATATGTTCTCCCTTGATCTCCTCATGAAATCCATTCCCTAAGGTTAATAAACTCTCTTTTTTGACCATGTCTGCACTTTAATTTCCCCTTTTAAAATGTTGGAAAGTCATATAAAGGGCATATTTTATGTGCATTTGGCGTTTCAGCCCCTGCGGGCTAAGCTCTTGGTTTTTTCCCATATATCTGAGCGTCGGGACCAACTGCTCAATCCTTGGGCGCTAGGCCAAAAGCATGACCTTTCTCCGTCCATTTTCCTTTGAAAAACCCATTTTCTAAAGTTTAACGGGAAATATTTGAAGGCACATGTTTTAATTATCGCGATAAACCAAAGCCGTCGATCTGCTACCCAGATCCGACGGCACGGAGCGCACCTCACCTGGTGGTCCCCCCCCCTTCCCCGCGCCATTTTCTAGAAACCTCTGGTTTCCATTCCGCACCACCTTTTGGGGAAAGCCGGTTTTCTCCCGTTGGCCAGCGATTCCACACGGTGGCCGACGCGTGTCCTCCGCCCTGTTTCAAAAACTGCCGTGCTATCCCATCGCCCGCGCGTTATCCTTCATACCAGAGCCACCCAGCGGAACTATTGACCACCGTCTGATTGAGATCCCCGCATCCAACTCTTGTCCTCCCATCCGACAGCTCGACCTTTAACCAGCTTGCACGGGTATAGATGGGCCCACGTGTGCAGTCTAATCTATCCCCGCCGTCGATCTCTGCAGATCGATGGTCCGCGTTTGATTGCCCGATTCCGTTTCCTGGTCAATTATTCATTCCGCTGACTTTCGCGATAGCCCCCGACTGTTGATCACAGTGCGATCAACGGCTCCGATTGCTCCGTTTTCCCGCACACCCTCCGATGCAGATTTGTCTCTATAAACGCAGGATTTCCTCATTTTGTTTGTTTTGTGCAGGTTGTAAGGTTTTTTCTGATTTATATGGAGAATTTTCGTGGGACGAGGATGACGATCCTCTACCTTTCGAGTACCTTGAAGAAATTATCCACGGGATGCAGAGTTATATTGTCAGTGAGGTTTCATGAGCCTGTTTTGTCATACGCCCTCGAAAAACCAGGAAACAGCAACGGCAGAAAAGGAGTATCAGATGTTGAAGACCAAAAGTAAACCAGAACAGCGGGATGAAGATCAGACGAGTGGGGATTACGGCTAAGACAGTTATCAAAAGCCTAATCCCTAACTCAAAACACAGATTAAAAAGGAAAACCTAAAAGTGTTCGCCAGAGATATTGCCTCCACCGCCATATTTTAGGCAAATTGATTCCTCAACCACCGCAGTGCCACCTATTGTTTCAAGATGATCAGTCAGAGGCCGAATTTATTGAACAAAATCAGATTTTTGCCTCGAAACGGCCAAAGAAGTTATTTCTGCCCCAGATTTAAATGACGGAATGTTTGCAGAGTAACCCTAATAGTACGCAGAGCCTTAAAGATCAACAAAAGCTCCCTCCGAGCTTACTTCATAAGTATAAACTCATTAATGCAGTGGAACACCTGTATGATTTCTTCATCGAGCCTCCAAAGGCCAGGAAGACATTAATTCTGCATTAATTGTATTTGAGATCTTTCAACAGATCTCACCTCCTCATCCTTCTATAAATACTTCAGTAGAAGATGAGTGAGGGGTTGGATTGGTTGGTTGTTAATGTAATTGCTGAAGTATTGTAACTTCCTCTAAGCAGAAAACTCTTGATTGTAGATAGGCTTTCACTGGATCTTGGAGCTCTGCTTGTAACAGATAGGTTAGGTTGTGAAGAGAGATGGATTAAACACTGGATCTGAAGATTGTAACTAGGTTGAAGCATAAATACAAGTTGATTTATGGGATCGTGGTCTATGCTAATGGTGATGTTATTCTCACTGTAACTTGTATTTTGTTTCTATTTTCAATTTGTTTCATTTTCCACTATAAAGAACAATTTAAACAGGGTTAGGACCTACTGTATATCAGTAACCTTCTCTGGTTGAGAAATATTTATTTAAATGTTTTCTTTCAACTGTGTTATTTGAAAATGATTTAATTCAGTCTAAGTACAGGGATGCTGGTGTTCCCTCATCTTTTTGTCACAGCTGAATGTTATTTTTAAATGTTACGTTCAATATATATTGTGTGAAGATGAATTGAGGAAATCAAGGTTAGCCCTGAGTCCCTTTCTTGTTTGCTCAACTATTTGATTGTTTCCCTTAGGATGTGTTAAAAAGCTGACTAGTTTCGAGGTACTTATCAAAGGTACTTATCGGATCTTAGACCATTACGTGTGATCTTCATATTTCCCTTTGTTTTTATATATTCTCTATTAGAAGTGTGTTAAGTAGGGCACAACTTACACGGTCCCAACATTACGGATCTATGTTTTCAGTTTTGCTTCTACGTTTTCTTAAGTGCCTAGTCCAAAGGTGGCTAGTTTCAAAGTACTTGCAGGATCCTGGGCTACTCTTTGTTACGCATACATCATTTCCATTTCTTATTGTATCACTCCATTCCATAAATCAAAATTTAAAGAGATCCTTAGGCATAGATGACTTGCCCCATAGATCACTCTTGAACCTGAATGTTTTAATTAAATCCTCTTATGACTCCATAGCCCAATGGATTAAAAACTTGCCATCATCTTTCTTTTTTATCAAAGCTTACTTTTTTCTTGCAACTTCTCACCTTTGAACCTGTTTGCATATAGATCTTTCCGCCTCAGACAACAACTATGTTCAACCATCTGAAAAAACCAAACCAAACCCTTGGACCTCATAACTAGCCTAATATCATTATTCTAAACTTCAAAGACAATATCCATCTTTGTACATATTGGAGAGATCCCTCTCGGTTCGAAGGAGCTAGATCCTAGAATCCCAAAGTTGGTTGAAATGATGTTAACTAAGTGATCGGACTTTGATCTTGCTTATTACAGAGACTAACACCGGTGTCCCTCAAGAAAGCTAAGAAGTACGATAAATTATCGCTAAAGTAATATGGTCCTTATAAGGTGCTGCAAAAGATTGGTACTATGGAATACAAATTGGATTTCCCTACATCTTCTCGAGTGCACCCATTTTTCCATGTTTCACGCTTAAAGAAGGTTATAGGTGACAAATTCCCAATTCAAACAATATTTCCAGAACTTGACGAGGAAGGAAAAATCATATTGGAACCTGAAGCAGTCATGGAAATGAGAAGTTGACAACTAGGAAATCGATCAATTCCAGATTATCTCAACAAGTGGAAGAACTTACCCGGTGAAGATTCCACATGGCAGGATGATAATTTATATAGAATAATCCATAAATAATCAAGCGTTGAGGAAAACACTTGTTTGAAGGAGAGGAGCATGTTAGGTCCCTATAATACTAGTGTATCGCCTTATTGTTATTCTTAGTATAGCCCCCTTATTGTTATTGATGTGCCCTTGTAGTCTCCATATTGTTATTATTATGCCCCATAGAAGCCCACTATTGTTATTGTTGTGCCCTTACATTGTTATTGTTATGTCGACTAGGATTATATTGTGACCCATTGGACTCATATATATAGAAAGGAGGTTTTTTCATTTTAATCATCCAAGAATTGTTCATTTATGTAATGTAAAGGAGGTTTCCCCCTTGAAGAGGCTGATTTCTAAGGTGTTGATCTATATTTTCTTCTATTTTGTGAGTTGGTTTCATAACACATTATAAAAGTAAATATAATAAAAAGTTGTCAAATAAAAATATGCAACAAAGATATGAATTCATAGTAAATAGTTTTACTTTAAATATTTCCAAAATTTATAATTTGATGAAAATAAATATAATAAAAGTACTATCAAATAAAAAATTGCATCAAAGAGAATCACGTTGAAATATACGATCTGTCAACATCCTCATGCTATCGTCATCCTCATGGGTGCCTTGCAAAACATGTGTAATAACATATATACATAAAATTGTATACTTAAAAAAAAATTAATGTATTAAAATTAAATGAGAAATTTATCATCAAAATAAAATTATAAAAAGTGTTAAATTCCATGCAATACCCCGTGGTGTTCCCCCTCCGTTGCACCCTTGTGGAAGCCTTGTACAACACATGTACATGTATATATTAAAAAAAATAAAACTCCACATGAAAATGCGTGAACTTGTATTATTAAAAATATTGTAAAAAAAATTTCGAATTGTGTAGGTGGTTCAATCCCCGTTGTTAGCGTAAATTCTTAACGCAAGTGTACAAAAAGAGCTCACTTTAGCTGTGTGTGAAAAACAACCCTAACAACAGAAATGGTTGCTTAACTTCTTTAGATATGCAATCGATAGTTAGAAAAAATGCTGCAAAAAGCCAGATCTATGCAGTCAAAGTAGTTAAACAGTGAAAAGAAATAGTAATTACTCCATACATCCAATAGACAAGTCAAGATTTAAAGAATGTTATTTATTATATTATAACACCTCGTGAAGGGAACGAATAAAATTTACCAGTCCCCCTCAATGGGATGAGTTCTTGGTTGTCCTCAACGCTTCAGTTCGAGAAGTCTCTCTCTCTCAATGGTGTAGAAAACCCAAAATGTGTTAAACTCGATGGGAGCTCAAGAAGAAAAATAAAATAGTAGCAGTAATGAGAATGATCAAAGCGCGACAATGAAAGTGATCAAAGTGAAGAATTAATGGAAAACCCTCCTATTTATAACAAAATATTGAGTTATCCTCAATAATGGTGAATAATAAAATATAATTAACTAAGATCTAGATCTAACCACTTGGAATATTTTATTATATTTTGTTGGAGGGAAAATGTATTTAAATTGGTTAAATATCTTTATTTAAAAATAATAAACAAATAAATGATTTATTTATCATTTCAAGAATGTGGTTAAATATTAATAAACAAATAATGATTTGTTTAATTATTCCTAGATGATTTAGCCAAATTTAACAAGGAATAATAACTAAATAATGATTTAATTAATTCTTCCAAAAGAAAATTAAGATAAACAATTATTTATCTAAAATTTTCTCATAATTGGGTTAAATATGACCAGGGATATTATTTAAACAGTGGTTTAATTAATTATTCCTAAAGGAAAATCAAATAAATAAGGATTTATTTAATTATTCCTCATGGGGTTTCTTGTTTAAACCAGAAATAACTTAATAAAATATGATTTATTAAATTATTTCTTATAGTGAAAGCAATTTTACTATGGTAAAATTGGTCTTACATGGTGTACTTTGATCCATCTAATTGTAAATGGTTATATGACCAAATTTTGGTGATAACACACATAGCTGACTCAAGTTTTAAATTCCATGCAATACCTCGTGTTGTCCCCCCTGCATTGCGTCCTCATGGATGCCTTGTATAATACATGTACATGTATATATTAAAAATGTAAAATTGCACATGAAAATGCATAAACTCTCAATATTAAAAAATTGTAACAACTTTTTCAAATTAGGCTAGACGATCCAATCCACGTAGTTGACTAAATTTGTAAATTCCATGCAATGTCTCGTGGTGTTCCCCCTACATTGCGCCCTCATGGAAGCCATGTACAATACATGTACATGCATACAATCAAAATTTAAAATTGTATATGAAAATGCATAAATTCATAATATTAAAAAAAATGTAACAACTTTTTCAAATTGTCTAGACGATCCAATCCCCATAGCTGACTCAAGTTTCAAATTCCATGAAATTCCTCGTGGTGTTCCCCTGCATTTTTCCCTCATGGATGCCCTGTATAATACATGTATATGTATATATTCAATATTTAAAATTTCACATGAAAATTCATAAACTCTCAATATTAAATTTTTTTTTAATTATCTAGACGATCCTATCCCCATAGCTGACTCAATTGCTAATGTCCCTGGAGAAGGGAAATTGTCTCCACAAACCTAAAATTCAAAATAAAATAAAATTGTAAGATAGAGATCTCATTTTTAATGAAACTTGCTTAAATTTATATCAAAACAAAATTGAACTATCCAATATTTATGACAAGCCAATATTTGACACATATCCTAATAGAGAGGAAAAGAGTCAAATTGTGTTGAAAATGTCAGATGGAATGGAAATATGTTAACATTTAATTATATGTAATTATTTCTTTTACAAATATGTCTTCACAATACCGATATAAGAAAATTAAATTAATAGTATCAACATGTTAAAAAAAACTAACATCTCTCAACATATGTTCATTTGAACCTGAAATTGGCACCGCCATATTATCGAAATTTCCATTCAACAAATGATTTAACTACAAATGGTAAACATGTGATACATTCATGTTAGATTATATCTGAAAAAAAATTACAAAATGTATGTGAATCAACACTAACACATACATTAGATTAGATTAAAATATCCACCCTAAACATTCACACATAACAATCCCATGCCCTCTTCCTCATGACAATCATTAGGTATTGCTAGCCATCATGATAATTATTTGCATACACTTTAACCTCTTCACTATTCATATTATCTATCTCCGCATCTGATTTAAATACAAAATTAGCACGTGCATCAACTTGTGCTCTTTGTCGATTTATATTGACATCAATTCCAATGAATGCAGTTTGTATGTTGTCTATAATGGCCTCCCTTTCTTCTCAATAAATATGAGAAGTGGCATCCATCTTCGACTGCAAAGTTACCAGATGTGGAGGTTGAGGTACCAAAGGAGGTGAAGGACAAGGCAATTCAATATCCCTTAATGACCCTTACATTCATATGTATGACCTCTCCCTGTAACATAAAATTCAGATGGAAGGTCAGTATAATAAAGTTTCATACCCAAAAATAATTTTGCATAAATTAATTTGTAAAATAATGTGGAACCTCGTCATTCCATGGTAACTTTCCATACACTGCAAGGAACCTATCATACAAATGGTGGGCTATTTCAGGGTGCTTGAAATATTTCACCTTGTGCATCTTTCTTTTTAGATATTCTTTGAAATTAAACATAAATTTGGCATGTGCTCTTGTAACCCTCATACTTACCTCGTCTCATTTTGTAGAAATTTAATACACTATGCATGTATATTACTGGACTCCCCTGATCTAACAATTAAATCCACTGTTAAATATAGAATCCTTCTACTCAATTCTTTACGGAAATTAAATCGCCAATTGCAAACATATGAAGAAAAACCAATCGCACATAACAAGATGTTTTACAGAGAAAGCTTAAAGTTAAAAACCCCAACTATCATATATTATGTATATCATGGAATCATGAAACAATCTCAAACAAAACTCGGCTCATAGAGCTCTCAGTACAATATACAATCGTCTCACACTATCATACAAAAATTGGCTCACACATGCACCAATTTACAGCCTGCCTCCACTGCGCAATCCCTACTAAAGAAGATCCCTGAATGAATTTGAACTTGCCTTGCCAGTACTGCACAATCCTCATTGGAAACTCCAATGTGTGTGTATATGCATTGAATGCATCACTATAGTCACAATTGATATTCAAACACACCCTTTCACCTATCTGTCCACTGGGTCTCCACTGCATCTGACATGCAAGTAGTTAACTACTGTATCTCTTTAGTTGCAAGTAAGACACTACTTGTGACTTAATTAAATAATTAATTCACTCATCTTTCACTAGTGTATCTTTAGTTACAACTAGCACAACTGAGTTTAACTCACTTAACTGAGTTAAACTAAATAACAACTCCCATAACTACTATTCCAACTTTGTTACAACTGTGTCACTCTCAGTTACAACGAAGTACATCATGCATGAGTCACCAACCAACCTTGCAACTCGTAATTCCTTCAGCTAACTGGTTTGCCACATCAGTTAACTGAAATCTAGTGCTCCAAGAGAACAAGTTATTATTTATTGTCTGATTATCATTAAGGGCTAATAATAATCGTCATGCATTCTATTTTTATATTTGCGATCTATAAATAGACTTCATCCATGTTCTAAAAATAGAAACACATATAAAGATAGAATTTTCTCAATCATCTAGAATCAACATCCTGCTAATTTTAGAATATGCTCACCATTTTAAAAATAGTCATACACCTAAAAATAGCCTGCGGGCCCCACCTAGTGAAGGTGCTTAATTTTCACTAGGATCATCATCTTGTTAAATCTCAACACTCCCTCTCAACAAGAAAGGGATTATCCTTCACCCTGATCCTGTCTTTATGGTATTTGAATTTTCTCCTGGTGAGCGCCTTCGTCAGAATATATGCATCCTGATCTTCCGTAGGAATGTACTGAAGCAACACGATCTTCCGCTGCACACAATCTTTGATATGATGATACCAGATATCTATATGCTTAGATCTATCATGAAAAACATGATTAATAAAGATTTTAATGCAACTTTTATTATCACAATGAATCACTGTAGGATATAAATGAGAACCGAACAAACCGACCAGGATCTTCCTCATCCAGATAGCCTCACATGCAGCTTGACTTATTGCCACGTATTCCGCTTCCTCTGAACTGAGTGCCACAAATATCTGTTTCCTGTTCTACCAAGAAACGGTTATAGATTCGATACTGAAAACCCCTCCTGATGTGCTCTTTCTGTCCGTTGGGCTGCCTACCCAATCTGCATCTGTGAAGCCATGCAACTTCACCTCATCCATCTGTCTGTACCATAATCCATACTCAAATGTGCCCTTGAGATATCTTAGGACATGCTTGCCTACTTTCCAAAAGAGCTTGGTATGCTTAACCATCTCTTGACTAAGCTGGTTCACCACATAACATATGTATGGTGTTGTATTAACTAAATACATGAGCGAACCCACCAACTGTCGATAGACAGTAGCATCCACTACCTCTACCAATGTAGCATCCTCTTTCCTCCAGTTTCTTGGAAGAGGAGTATCCATGGGTTTGCAGTCCTCCATGTGAAACTTACCGAGTATCTCCCGAGCATACTTGCCTTGAGACACAAACAATTCACCTTCTCGCTGTCATATTTCCAATCCAAGGAAATAATGAAGGAGACCCATATCCTTCATCTCGAACTCCTTTGCAATGTCCTCCTTGCATGAGTGTATCAGCTACTCATCACCAGTCAGTATTAAATCATCAACATAAAGAATAATGATTAAAATCTTACCCTCCACCAAAATCTGGTATAGGTTTGCATCCGCCTCACTCTTGGTGGAGCCAAGTCCAGTGAAATAGATATCGATCCGAGTGTACCAAGCATGAGGTACTTGCTCCAACCCATAAAATTATCTTTTGAGTATGCACACATGCGACTTGATACTAAAGATCTCAAATCCTTCAGGCTGCTCAATGTACACTTCTTCCTAAGTGGTCCCATCAAGGAACGCAGTCTTCACATTCATTTGATAAATGTGCCAACCCATCTGCGTTGAGAGAGAAAGGATGGTCCTTGTGGAAGAATATTGTGTGACAGGTGAAAAGGTTTCTTCATAATCAATCCCCTTGATATGTGAGAAGTCCCGAGCCACAAATATTTCCTTATACTTCTCAAAACTCCCATCAATAGCTTGATTTACCTTGTAGATCCATCTTGAACCTACCACTAATTTATCAACTGGCCTTGGAACAATTTCCCAAGCACTGTTTCTAAAAATGGAGTCATACTCCTCCACCATTGCATCTACCCATGTGGGCTCCTGCACTGCTTCCTGAAAAGAATATGGCTCTGTCATGATACATTTGCTCATGAGAGCCATGTATCCAGTATATCAGTCAGGAGACTGTCTTTGTCTGTGTTGTGAAGTAGGGACTCCTACATTCTGTGCCGCATCAAGCTTCAACCTCTCAGCTTCTGTGGTACGCCTTCTGCCAGTTTTGATGTTTGGCTCTATATGAGTGGACTCCTCCACTCCATGATCCTCCTCCTGTGGCTGATCCACATCTTGAGGCTCATCTTTGGGAACAAGCATTTCCTCCTCTGCATGCAAGTGTAGCTCCCTCTCAAGCATAGCTTGTGCAACACCCACGATCATTCTGTTCTTCCTCTTCGCTACCCATTCTGCTTTGGGTTATTATGCACTATGAGTTCTATTCAAATTCCTTCTTTGCTACAAAATTCTTTGAATTTGTTCGAGATATATTAACCATCATTATTGCTCCGCAGAGCCTTCACTTGCTTCCTCGACTCTTTCTCCACCAATGCTTTAAACTCACAGAACTTTGAGAATGTTAGATCTTTCTTCTGCATGAAGAAGATCAAACATCTACGAGAATATTCATAAAAAAAAATAACATAATACTTGCATTTTTTTGTTGAAGCAATCGAGAATGGCCCACACACGTCTGTGTGAACTCTCTCCAGGATCACCGAAGCATGGTTCTCATTTTCATGAAAGGTGGTCTTCACAAACTTACCCATAGTACATCCCTTGGACTGATCTAATTGCGCAAGTGTACCCTTGGTAATTCCACTAGAAATCAACTACAAAATATTTAGGGTGCCATGGTGAAGATGGCCCAATCTCCTGTGCCATAATTCACCCTCATCCCAGCTCACCACTTCTTCTTCTTTGCCAACCATTGCAGCACAACCATATACCTATAGCTTGTAGATATTCTTAACTCGAATCCCTATCCTCTTGGTTTGAACCATTTTTTTATGTCGTAAAAAATATTTTCCATCACCGAAAACAACATCATAACCTCTGTCCTCCAACATCATAATTGAGACCAAGTTCTTCTTTAGACCTAGAACATGCATAACATATTTCAACAGAAATGGTTTACCTGACTCCCTCTCAAAGGTAATGGTACCAATTCCGGTCGCACTGTATTGTCCATTGTCACCCATCTCTATATGCATTTGGATATCTTTATCCTCCAAGTCACTGAACAGCTCCTTATCTCCCGTCATGTGGAAGGAAGCACCACTATCAAGACACCACACCGATCCCATTGCGCTTGAAACCATGCATGGGATCAAAGAGAAATCAAGTTCAAATTGCAAGGCAAGGGCCTCACCAGTTGCAGCTCCAGCAGCCTTCTTGTTCTTCTTTTTCTGTGGGCTGTTAGTGGTGAGATGCCCATGTTCGTGACAGTGAAAACACTTCACCTTGGACAAATCCAGCTTCTTTCCTTTAACCTTGGATCTTTAATGGGATTTATTCCCTTTCCCTTTCCTCGCTTTGGCAACCAAAGCACAATCCTCTTCATCATCATGCTTTTATGAAGAGCCATCCTTGGTATTCTGGCTTATCTCCTCTTGCACTAGATATGACCAAAGTCGCTCCCAATCCAGCAGTTTTCTCCGCCCATTGATAGAGTATTGATAACTGTGCCAAATCTTCGAAATTCCAAGGAGAGCTAAGCTCACCAAGTCATCATCAACAACTGTAATTCCCACACTCCCCAGCGCATCCCTGCATTGGACAAACTTTGTGAGATACTTTGGAATATTTTCTCCCTTCTCCATTTTGATTTTTCTGAGTTTATCTTTCAGCGCCAACTTCCTATGGTTGCTGCTGCTTTGGAAAAAATATGTCAAAGCCTTCCACATTGAAAATGGAGTGGCTTTCCCATGAAGGCTTGACACAATATGGTATTTCACACCTTCCAACAGAATCATTCTCATCTTTGCTACTTTCTTTTGCTGGGCGTCAAGTAATGCAGCATCCGTCGAAGTGGGCTTAGGAAAATCACTATTGATGAACTCCATCAAGCCATTATCTTCAAGCATCGCCTCCATATTGTCCTTCCAGTCTATGTAGTTTTAGCTGCCCTCGAGTGCATACTCCAAACACAACCCATTAAAATCCATTTCAATGTTTACTCAACTGTCGCACCAAGAAATTCTTGCAACAAATTCGAATTGTTCCACTAACAAAACTCAACATTGCTTCAATATTGCAATCTTCAGTGATTAACACTGCTCCAATACCATGCATAAATTTAATACAATATGCATGTATATTACCGAACTCCCCTGATCTAACAATTAAATAAACTGTTAAATACATAATCCTTCTACTCAATTCTTTGCGGAAATTAAATCGCCAATTGCAAACATATGAAGAAAAATCAATCGCACATAACAAGATGTTTTACCAGGAAATCTTAAAGCTAAAAACCCCAACTATCATATATTATGTATATCATGGAATCATTAAACAATCTCATAAAAAGCTCAGCTCATAGAGCTCTCAGTACAATATACAATCGTCTCACACTGTCATACAAAAATTGGCTCAGACATGCACCAATTTACTGCCTCCTGATAGCCTGCCTCCACTGTGCAATCCCTGCTGAAGAATATCCCTAAACAAATTCGATCTTTCCTTGCCTGTACTGCGCAATCCTCATTGGAAACTCCAATGTGTGTGTATATGCATTGAATGCATCACTATAGTCAAAACTGATAGTCAAACACACCCTTTCACCTATCTCTCCACTGGGTCTCCACTGGATCTGACATGCAAGTAGTTAACTGTTGTATTTCTTCAGTTGCAATTAAGACACTACTTGTGAATTAATTAAATAATTAATTCACTCATCTTTCACTAGTGTATCTTTAGTTACAACTATCATAATTGATTTTAACTCACTTAACTGAGTTAAACTAAACCAACCTTGAAACTCGTAATTCCTTCAGCTAACTGGCTTTCCACATCAGTTAACTAAAATCAAGTGCTCCAAGAGAATAAGTTATTATTTATTGTCTGATTATCATTAAGGGCTAATAATAATCTACATGCATTCTATTTTTAGGTTTGCGATCTATAAATACACTTCACCCATGTTCTAAAAATAGAAACTCATCTAAAGATATAATTTTCTCAACCATCTAGAATCAACATCTTGCTAATTTTAGAATATGCTTACCATTCTAAAAATAGACATGCACCTAAAAATAGCCTGTAGGCCCCACCTAGTGAAGGTGCTTAATTTTCACTAGGATCATCATCTTGTTGAATCTCAACACATTTATCAGGACACATCACTGTTTCATTTGTATGCCTCATCATATCTATAAAGCCATCAGTTTTTGGTACAAGGTTCTTGTAAATATCAATAAAAGTACTTAAAGAGTGCAAAACTATTTCTAAGCTTTGTTGACTCTCTGTAGGGCACTCCAAACTCCCAAGATCTTTCTTCAATTCTTAATAATGAGTTTCACACCTTTGTAATAGACATTGTTGGATGTTTTTTTCCCAAGGAATCTCATCAGGAATATCAAATGGATAGGTGGTAGTTAGCGTATCGTTTTCTTCTTGAATTGCCCTGCTTTGCCTATGTTGACCTTGGTCAAATTTTTCACCCCCCGCTTCAATATAATTACATAAATATTAAAAAATGTCAAAATATTTCTACACATACAAAATAGACATGTACATGTATATGTACATACAATTTATTTGCATGTACAAATTTTTTATAACATTATATATATATATATATATATATATATATATATATATAATTTACCAAAATGAGGATCATGATCATCCTATTGAGATTCACGACAACCTAAATATGGTTGAGCATCATCACGCCCAATTAAATGAGTTGGTTGATCTTGTTGACCATAGGGAGAATGTTGAGAACCCTCATGCGACGACCTAGTGAGACATGCTTCTAAAAATATATATAAATTATAAATTAATTAAGTTAAATTGACAAAAACCTATTCAATATGTATGTACATATGATTCTACCTATTTATTATTTAAGTAAATTCACATAAACATATAGATACCATACCACGATGATGTGAACAATGGCCATACATTGATTGATATTATACTCTCATTGACTAGTGAGAAATGCTCCTAAAAAATATGGAATTTATTATAAATTTATAAATATAAATTGAAAAAATAAAATTTAATATGTATGTACATATGATTCTACAAATACCATTTAAGTTTTCACATAAACATATATATATATATATATATATATATATATATTATGATGATGTAATGAACGATTCCCCTCCCCTAATTCATCTAATACTCTCCTCGATCCACAACCAATCTCGTCAGCATGCATAAAAATTTGCCCTCTAGTCAATGCCTGAGACTCAGCTGATGCTCTATCTCGTTTACGCCTCAAACAATTAAGTGGTGACTGCTCATGTGATGATCCAGATCCTTGATCCATCATCTTAAAAAAAAATAGTGATATGATATTTAAAAAAACCCCAAGTTACCTCAAGCATTTAAAAATATTTAAAATTACTATTTAAAAATACCAATAACTCAAAAAATTAATAAGACAAATAAATGTACCTATCTAAGGGTTTCTTCAAAATTATTTAGTGTAAATTCTTCATTTCAAATATACTCAAGACTAAAAACACAAATGCTAAAGTGTACACCTTGAGAATTAAATACAAAATTTTCTAAAAGATGAAAGGTCCCGATAATTCACCTAATAATCCACCAAGTTGTGATTACACAGTGGGGGCACACTTAGTATAGTATTGAAAGAAACACATGGTCATTAAAGACACCACATTTATAACTAAAAAACACACACATATAAGAGATATCTTACAAGTTCCATCAATAAATTTGGATGGAGTGCTTCTTGATACTAATTCATCTTTCACACACAAATCTTGAATTGGAATTGACCCATATAATAGATCACTACACATTTTATTAAAATTTACACAATGACTTATGCCAAATGATTTAAATTTACTAGAAATAATTTTTTCTTCTCTATGCAGTTGTTTTAACTTCTCTTTTTTTACTTGGTACACGAATTTCATCTAGTTGCACACAAGTTTAGAATTGGTGAAGACTATAATTCCATTAGATCCATACTCCCTAGTTGCTCCTAAGCCTTCTATTAGTGCAATATAATATGCTTCATTGTTTGTTTTCCTTCCAGGTACATTCCTTTTCATTTGGAGGACTTTGTTCGTCACAATATTGTATAGCACATAAGTAATCACCGCTTGTCCTAGATTGGTATAACAAGAAACTTCTATGCATAATGTTCATTTTTCAACCATATTTAATGGGTTTTCCGATCCCTGTAAAAAACAATTCAATAAAATGAACAATATATTTATTTTTAGCTATTGCCTTAGATTATGGGATAATGATGAAAAATAAATATCTATTGTGATGGAATGATGGAATATTACAAGCTATATTGTGATGAACTTCCCCAATGGAATAATAATGGAAGTTTACAAATCAATGCCCTTGGGAAAAATTCTTAACAAATGGTCTCATGTTGGAATGCTTAGGAATATAATCCAAAATGTTTAATTAGGTTGGTTAATTTCATCAAGAATAAATCTCAACCTCTATATCATGGATAGGACAACTTAATAAGGAAAGAGTGTGAATTGGAGAGTTATTATGGATTATCACTTAAATATCCAATTATGTCAATTCATGCTAGTGATCCTACCACCTTCTATATCTACTCTTATCTAGTCCTACAATGAAGTCCCATCACCTTCTAGTACGCTAAATTATGTGCTACATGGGATAACCATCACTTAAGTCTGGTTGAAAATGCAACTGCCAAGATTCAAGCGTAATAGCAAGTTAAGGTCCCATTTTTGGTTTTATTTATTCTTGAAAGGCCTTAAGGTCCCATTTTTTTATTTCACTTAATCTTCAAAGATATCGTAAAGGACTTTGGGTGTTTGTTTCAAATATCCTAGTTTTTCTTATATTCAAGGTCGCATTTTTTTATGTCACTTAATCTTGAAAAATATCTTCAAGGACTTTGGATGTTTGGTTCAAAGATCCTACTTTTTCTTATATCCATATCTTATTCTTCTTAGTTAATATCACTAAACATCCCTCTATAAGGGCATGGTAGAACAAAATAATATTTTTGGAAAATAAACAAATATAATTTTATATAATCAACAAAAACCAAAAAGGTTTCATTGCATAATTTTGATGTGGTCAATAATTTAATAATCCCAATCTTGAAGCCAAATAAAAAAAATTAATATTAAGTGGTCAGCAAAAACCCAAAAAGATTAATTTCATGGTAGTTGTCCTATGGCCAATGCTTTAACAATCACAACTTTGAAGCCTATGTTAAACAATAATTCTTACCATTAATTTCACTTATATACTTAACATATATGAGCAAATAGATTTCACTACCATAATCTCAAGGGTGTAATAACTGACACATAAGATATGTTGGAGAATGTGGAATCAAGATGGGGCACAAAGAGTTACACCAAAATTACATTATTTATTTTTTATATCATCTTTATATATGTGTCATCTTATCTAATTTTTGTTTTTATATTATTTCTCTAATTATGTACAAACCTACAATATATTTAAACCATTAACTAATAAGTCACTACAAACATGTACATATATAGGAAACAATGTACCAACTAATATGCAACTCTTTGTCTTAAACTTACTATTAACATTTCAGTATGTAGTCCAATCTCCTCCTCCAAATTATCTTCATATAGGAGGAAGTACATTGTTAGAGGAAATGTACTACTTACACTAAAGAAAAGTATCACTTTCTCATAAATGTACTTTCTCTCCCTTGTGTCCATATGTCCTTTGGGAATCTTACAACTACACTTGTTTTTAATGAAACCATGTGTACTCTCTAATGACTATCAGATGCAGAACCAAGCAAAAGTCACACTTACAAAATTCTCATTGATTAGAAAATGGTTCAACAATATTTGTTTATATCTATGGAGAATTCTTGCAATGGCCTAAAATGCAAGTAATTTGTAATGAACCTTACTTCTTGATACTTTGTAAAGTGTTTTTTGTGGATTTTGACTTGTTATGATTTTATTTTTTTTAAATGTGCCTTAAAATGTTTAACATACAGAAGATGGATTTCATTCATTTTTCTTACACTAAATTAAATTCATAAAATCAGTACATCAAATTTTAATCTAAGAAAAGCTGCTAGGTAACTTAGATAATATCATGTATTGTTTAATCTACTCAAGAGGAACCGTTACGCTGCTATTTTAGGTCATTTGAACTTATGTTTAAAATATTCCCATTCTCGTTTCATACCATATTTGTATTTATGGTAGACACGGATAAACGTCAGTATTGAACAAGCAATGGCATGCAGAGAAAGGTAGTCACGATGAGATTCATTGAATCACATATGGTAAACAACATCATCCTAGTTTACAAATCTCTTTTACCAAATATGAAGTTTATAAATGATTACAATACTATCCTTCCAACTAATTTTTCCATATTAAACCCAACATCAATTTGGTTTTTCATTAAAAAATGGTTACACAGTGACACACGAGCGTATACAAGAAATAAAGGAAACAACACTGGCACATGAATAAACTTGCATTGGAGTAGGTTAAAGTATGAATACAAGAAAAACAGGCAGAATATTCAAGTCTAAACTACACTGGAAATTGGAAATCATTCATTACAATATTGAAGATGGTTTTTTCATGCAATATGTTATCCATTTTATCATTATGCAAGATGACATAGTACAAGATATGATGCTTATAGGTGTTGCAGTAGAATTTGTTGATAGAGAAAACTGGGTTCCTACTAAGCTCAGGAGAACTAGATTACTGTTAAGCCAATCCCAATCCTATGAATTATTAAGGCCTTAGGTTATTTGTAGCTACTAAACAAGCATATGATTTGAAGTTTCATCCTTAAGTGAAACCAACAGACACTCAACACTAGCACAAATTCTAAAATTCAAGATATGGGATATGGAATTATATTGTAAATTTGTGGTTATATCTTATAGAGATCATTATAGTATAAACAATATAGACTAGAATAGAAAACCAAATATTAGCCACTGCAGTAAGATAATAATGTAGATATCAAACAGATAGCAACCACAAGTCATGACACTAAAATGGAGAGCCAGATAATATGGTAGGCACCAAATAGGTAATTGTAACCATAAGTGATGATATTGAAATGGGAAATAATATTACGTTAATGAAATAACATAGTGAATATGTGTACTATTACATTATTCACTTCAAAATCAACATAAGGACCTATATGGGAAAGCCATCTACAAGATTATAGAAACTGAAAATTGATTAGAGGATAATGATGTAACTAGTGCAGGTACAAATTGAGATTCAAAAATAAAGTAAAGATAACAATAAACATTCAAAAACGCATACAAATAAAAGGAAAAGGGCTAAGATTAAAAATATAGATAGGGATATTCAAGGCATAGATCATTAAATAGGAAAAAACATGCTAGAATATTATGCTTATGGAACATGATTCAAACTCTGACTACATAAATAGAAAGAAAACAATAAATGAGGTGAAATTGAAAAAGCAGGAAAATGGGCCTTAAATCTGAATGAAATCAAACTGAAAGTAGGAAGAAAGGACTTTAAAACCATCAGAACCAACAGTTTTTTCCTCTCTTAGTTTCCTAATACATATATTTGGACTTTAAATCATCACATGCAACATATTTTACCTCTCTTAGTTACTTAATATGAATCCTTGGTATATTTTCTATGGAATTAAAGGTAAACGAATAAAAATTCATATTTTTAAAGTGAACTTGAGAGACCCCTTGTTGTGAGTCAAAAATACATGTGCTTTGTTAGCTGAAGCCTGCAAGGGATAGAATGAATAAAATATTTCTACAAGGCGAGCATGTCCCATGCTCATGATGTTTTGACTAGTTAAGATTATCCTACAGATAGTGGTTCTGTTTATGTTACGTTTTGGTAGTGACTCGCTGTTGGTTGATGACGACGGTTGCTGATGCCCTTAGGGGAATTTTTCTTTGAAATAAGGTTGAATGTGGTGCCCACACGCATAATCTTGGTATGGAACATTTGTTTAGAACAAGTTCTCATTGTATGCATGATTATTTTACTATTGGGGACCTTCCCATGTAAGCATTACTAAAATAGATGCTTATCAAGTCACAGATCTTCGATGAATTCTGACAGAGTTTAACGGTTATGAAGTATGATACCATCTTGACATGAAAGCTTATCTTGAAGTCAAATTTCAAGAGGATCGATGACATTGTGTCATCTAGGTAATTTCAAGAGGATCGATGATTCCCATTGTGCCATCTAGGGATGCCCCTATTGAGGTGAAGAGTCATCCAAGGTACTACCTCCTTCCTAGAAAAAAATTTTCTGTAGTCGACAAGAAGGAAGCATCAATCGACCGATATGAGTACTGATGTAAGGGACCAGGGTTTTTGATGTAGCAAGGCATGGTGTGATGGGTTAACTAGGAATGATGATGAGAAATGGCTATAATTGAAGATGGTAGTTAAGTGGCTTGAGGTCGGAGTTGTAAATACGAGTGGCGACAATCATAACAATTTCTAGTGAGGAAATCCTTGGAGTCAGTAGGATGTACAGGGTGGGTGTATGGTTGTTATGAGTGTCATGGTGGGGTGTGGTTAAGAATGCATAGCTCCGACCAAGGGTGAGTAGGGACTGCTGCCAGGTGAGAAATTTGAATGGATGGGTGGGAGTGCTCTCCTAAAAAATATTTTTAAACTTGCCAAAATAATATATACTGGGTTTGGATGTACAAGCATGAAGAAGGGTGCCCCTATAAGCAAGAAAAATAATCCGTCACTATGGTGTGAGGAGTGTGTATTTTTTAGGGCAGGGGGGCCATTGGTTGGTCTTGGTGCGAGGGTGATGAAATAGATGAAAAGTGTCGCAGATGGTCTATGTTGATGGGGGTGTGATAGGCCAAGTGTGAGACACAGTGGCACGTTTTTAATATGCTTATGAGAATGGTAGCCCAGGAAATGGGTTTTATCATGATGTGGGTAAAACTTGACTTGATGTATGATGGATGAATGAACATGAAGTAATTCCCAAGCTTGAATTTTATGGCCATGGCTCCAAAACTTTGGTGTATGGCCTAAATGAGTGATGGATGCCATGGAGGGTGAGGCTCTACTGACCTGCAATGGTGTTTATCATGTGTAAGGTGGGGTGATGATAAACATGGTCGGGTGAATGAAACCTATGGTTGATTTCTTTAGATAAATGTTGTCAAGATATGAAAAGCTTCTTTGGGGAGCCTATCATGCTAGGGGTAGAATGATACCCGCTCTTGCACCTTTGTTGGTTGGGGCATGTGGTGATTCGGCATGTTTTTAATACCCGCAACCAATACCCCAAGTAAGAGCATATTTTTAATACAAACATATTTGAAATAATTTTGAATTTAAAACAGTAAGAGAGTGGATACTTTCTGTGACTGAAAAATTTACTTTTTGTGAGGCATGGATTTATGGGGCCTAACTTGAACATGATGAAGTGTTGATCACTGTGTTTCTCACAGTTTTGCAATTGGGCCTTCTGAGCTCCAGTTATGGTATATAAAATAGTGAAAAATGGTGACAATGGGCCAATATGGCTCATTTCAACTCATTTGTGTCTTTTGAGAGTCTGAGGTCAGAGTTGAGACCTTTCTCTCGAACCTTTCTTGTCGTTGCGGTCAGCCTAAGTACCTGGGATTCACGTCGTCAGTGTCAGGGAGGGCCCTAAATTTCTAGATTTTCAATTTTGTCACTTATTTTCCTGGGGGTTCGTAAAATGTGGATGTGTACAAAATTTATACCTCTTTTTTTCCTCGACCACGCGAGTGATCAAGGCTGACCCGCGTGGTCCTCGCGCAGAAAAAAAATTTCGCGTGAGGCCTTCGCACCTAGTAAAGAATTTTCGCAATGATTCATGCATCTATATATGATATAGACACATGATCATCATGCCTGAGCTTTGCACAAGAGCGACAGGGTTAAATATTAAAAAAAAATTCAATTTTTTGAGTTTTAGACACTCATTTTGGGTTTTTCTTTGGTGACAGGATGTTGTGGCGTGAGAGAGACTGGCCCAATATTCGAGTAGTTGTGGCTCAAGACCCCAGTGCTCGGGGGGTTTTGGCATAGTATGGCTTGCTCAAATTTCTAGAGAACAAACTGTTGAGGTCACAGGATGGCTTACTTTGATACCTGGTCTGTTGCTGGAATAGGAGACGGTGTGTTATGGTGTTGCACCGTAGAGACATCGTCATCCAACTGGAGACTGACATTTACTTTGTGACTGGTCTACTGCCTTAGGGGAAGTCTCTTCCACACCCACTCCTGGCTGGGGGAGTGAACATCCGTCACTGGGCTCAGGATCACTGTGGTCCTGAGGTGATTAATCAGGGATGTGTATATATTATTTTAGTGAAAAACATGGTGGATAGGGGTGCCCTCACGATGATAGTTCACCTAACAGGGTTGTCATCACTTCATAGAGCGTCAATTCCACATATTATAGTTTTGCGGCAGCTTCGGGTTGGTCACTTATATGACTGGGCTCGCCATGTCTACCAAGGCATGGTGACATAACTGGCACGGCTTAGAGGGGGACCTCTAAGGTCTTCACCTATGTGAGCATCCTCTGTAGTATCATGTATGACAGGGTGGTGATGCTTAGGAATTTTGTGGTAGTGCCCCTAGGTCCTCCTAGGGATCCTAGGATGCGGTAGTGGGCACCTGTGATTCCCTGAGGTGGGGGAGGAGAGGCTAGTCACTATTGGGATGCGACAGCTGAGGCATGATTCAAGTCAAACCCACAGATGCTTTTGGACTACCCATACTCGACGATGGACTTCCAGGGGGACCCGGATATGGGTCTTCCTGTCGGTTATGCATGGTACCTAGCAGGTATGACCTTTGATGCTTTTCTACATTCTTGAGGATTTTATCATATATAGATCTATATGTCTTTTATGGTGACACTGATACTATTTTTTGTTTCGCTTGCAGATGCGAGTTCAGCAGGGCATCCTGCTTCCTGCTTGGTGAGACATCGGCCTATGAGGAGGGTCCTAGTTGGGGCTGGTCGGCCAGATTGGGGGGCATGGAGGAGCAGAAGGCCCTTCAGGAGAGGGCAGGAGTGCTACAGCTACCGGAGGGGATTCTGCTCTCCTTGGCCGTGCTGATGCAGCCGATGCATGGGTGGCGGCAATTGAGGATCATGTTGCAGTGGTCGAGGAGAAGCTGGTTGTTGCTGACCTCAGGGTTCTGGAGAAAGAGGCTCGGGCCGAGGCTGCTGATGCTTGTGTAGTAGGTCTAGCAGACTCATGGAGTTGGTTATAGAGGTTGACCCAGGGTATGCTGACCTGGGGATTTTTTGATGATTTGGACGATGTATGGCTTGAGAGAGTGACGCATCGTCTGAATTTTCACCGTGCGACATTTGTAGTTTTGGTTGCTGCACCTTTACTGGCATCGGGTGTAGCCATGGGTCCATAGGACCCACCAGGTGGGGCTTAGCCCTAGAGATATTTATATGTTTATGGAAAGCACCTATTAGGAGGATGCTTCCCTATTTTGATGACATGTAGATATATTTTTTTACTGACATTATGGTCAAGGACATGATTTTTATACTGGGATTCATATATCTTTTTATGTATATATGCGAGATGTATATTTTTACGACTCTTATGATGTGTCTATTTGTGCTTATGATGGATTTTATGTACCTATGATGGATATTTAGGTTTTATTCTTTGGTTTTTATAGATGATGGTTTATACGAGATGCATTCTAGTCTAGGATATGTCTAGTTTTTATTTCTTGTTATATGTGTAAATGTAATGTGATCAAAATGAAAACTCAACCGTCGTGCATGCAATTACTTCCTAAATAGGTGTGAATCTCATACTTCAAAAACTTGGTTTAACTGCGATACCAGTAGCTGGGAATCAAGATATACATGTAGATGGCGAACACCATGGTTGGAGGCATCACTCAATAGCTCAATGATTGCATCATATTTTGATTGATTATTGTTTTTTGATTTAATACATACTTTGTTGATGAGGAACAATGATTGTTCATGATAGTATATGGCCCAGGCGGCTGATGCTAGATTTTGCGACCATCGTGAGGCTCCATCAGTGAATCCAAAATAGTGTATCGGGGATGATCCATCTGTGACACAAGATAATTTTTTAGAAAAAATCCTTGATGATTGTGATCATCTCAAAAAATTATGTTACATGCATCTTATCTATAAGGCTGAGACCCCTTGCCCTTATGGGTGAAATTTTTTGAGGTAGAGCCCATTGACAGGGTTAGCTAGGGATGTACCATCGAGCTCTAAAAGAATGTATGCTCCTTTGAGGAGGAATTTTTTTATGATGTAAGGAAATTTCCATAACGTTTCAAACTTCCCGGGTTCTAACGCCTCTTTTTCAAAATCGCAGTGGAGGACTAGCTCCCCCTCTGAAAATGAGCAAAGGGTGATGTTGTGGTCGAATTATGCTTTTACCCTTTTCTTATGTGCTTCATTATGTTGGAGAGACTCTCATCGATTTTTGTCAACGAGTTCTAATTGTACCAACTGTTTCTCTAAAGGCTAGGTATCATCAAGGAGTTCAATGGCTGCGTGTAATTTGGGGACTTTGTGTTTAATGGGAATCACGACCTCCATTTTGTATACAAATTGGAAAGGTATGAATCCTGTTGAATATTTCACCATTGTGTGATATGCCCACAAGGCTGAAAAAAACATATGGTGCAAATTTGTTTTATGGTTGTTGACATTACATTGTAACATTGTTTTGAGTACTTTGTTAACAACTTCTACCTGTCCATTGGACTGGTGGTAGTATGGTGATGCAAATTCATGTGTGAATCCTAGGTGATGAGACATCTCTTGGAATATTTCATTTTCAAAATTATTTCTGTGGTCAGAGACTAATTCCTTAGGGACACTGAATCGTGTGATAACATGGTTGAAGAGAAACCATGATGCGGTTCTTGCCATGTTGTCATATGTAGGCATGGCTTCTTCGCACTTGGTAAAATATTTTATGGCTACAATGATGTATCTGTGGTTGCCAAATGACGCAGGATTTCAAGTCATAAAGTTGATTCCCCATTTTCAAAAGGGACCTGCTACAGTGACCAAGTGCAGAGGATCCGGAAGTGATCTTGCCTTGTGGGCGAAACGTTGGCATCGCTTGCACCATTTGACTACTTGAATGCAATATTTGAATAGGGTTGGCCAAAAACAACCCACCTGCAGGAATTTTTGGGCGGTATCCATCCCTGATAGGTGGCCACTACAAGCCCCATTATGGCAGTCATTTAGGGCTTGCTCAACTTGGTCGTGCACGAGGCATCGGCATAAAACAATGTCAACCCCTCTTCGATAAAGGACATTCCCCATGAGGAGGTATTGGGGGGCCTGGTGGCATATGCACCTTTGGTCGTCACGAGTGAGTTGTGGCTTAAAATTTTGGGTTCATAAGAATAGGAGGATGTCTCCGTACCAAGGGTCCTTAGTCGTCACTAAGAATAGGTGTTCATTTGGTAGTGAGTCGTTAACTGGGGACCCTTGAGTGAGACTTGGAAGATCAGTGATGAACTCAGCTAATATTAATGCTTTCTTACTCTTAGGGGATCTAAAATGTAGGTCAAATTCCTACGATATGACTTCCCATCGAGCATACTTGTGGTTCATTAGACGGCAGGTAGCAGATATCTCATCAGGTTGATAGCTCTTATGATTGTTGTAGTCCGTAGGATGATGTAATGCCGAAGTTTTTTTACTGCATGTACAAAGGCTAGGGAAATGTTTTCTTCTGGTTCGTATTTTAAAGTAGGGTCGGACATGTTTTTACTGACGTAATAGATTATGTGTTCTTTACCATCTGGTCTATCTTGGAGAAACACCCATCTATGACTATGTCTGATGTTGATAGGTATAAGGTGTTGTCTTTGTTACAATCAGGTGGACTTATCAAAGGGGATAAAGACAATGCGTCTTTTAGTGCCTCAAATGACTTCTAAGTCGGGTCATCCCATTTGAACGGAATGTCCTCATGGAGTAGGCATAGGAATCCTTGTGCCCAAGTGGCATAGTCGGTGACAAATAATCCTAAGAAGTTGGCTTTCTCCTGCAATATTTGAAGTTGTTTGAGATTTTTGGGTTTATTTGAATATGGGAAAACTAGTTTTGTTGTGCTAGCTCCCTCATCAGTGAAAAAATAGTGTGTTTAGGATCGTCTCAAATTAGCCAATTGTGAAGGGTTTATGTGTCAAGTTTTTAAGTGTCTCGATGAGAAATTTATGAGTTAATTAGCTTTTAAAAATTCATGTACAGAAAATAAAATGTAGAGAAATAACACACAACAAACACATTACACAATAGCTGATAACGGAGTTCACCCCTCCTGGGCTACATCTCCATGGACCTGCTTCAACTGGCTAGGACCTCTTTGGATTAATGGTCAATTATCTGATTACATACACCTACAGTGCTCCAATGGTTGTGAAACCTACTCCATTGGCTTCGGAAGACCCAAAAACCTCAAAATAGACTCTTTAAACTTTGAAAATGGTCTTCAGTTGATCTAGGCATGACCTCCTCTCTTGGTGGCCCTAGGCTTCTTTAATATTTGAAGTGGAAAAAACACTTTCAAAAGTGCTCCAATGCCTTTGCAACTTGCACCATCATGCTCAGATCATTAAAATCATCTAGGAATGACTCTTCTTGAGCCAAAATTGGTCGAAATATAGCAAACGTTATGCTTCATTCAATTTTTTCCTACGAATCTCCTCCAAAACTGAAACATCTCCAGTTAGCACCGCCAAATCTGGAGTTGGCGCCGAAATTGGCAGAACTGCCAAACCTCCGCTGAATTAAATGCATTTTTAATTATTTTAAGTGTTGTTTACTGGCGGCTAACTGTTACTTAGCACATTAAGCATGTTTAAACAAACTATGCATTAGCAAGGAGGTTTAGTGCATAATCATGGGATTAGGGGTTTAATTAAACCCATATTAACTATTAACCCACGCATTTTAATTAGCTCCGCCCCTGTTCATGGTGAAAAGTCTTGTGGGGAGGGGGTTGGGCCCCTCCATTCCCCCACCAGTCCAAACCACATGAAATTAAATATATGTCGTGGGCAATATCGGTTAATTATTAAGGCAACGGATTGCTGGTAAGTTGGGCGATTGGCACAGGGAAGGTTGCGGATTCGACCCTAACCTCCTCCCATCCCTTGGTAAGAAATCTTCCAATATAAAATGCAGCAACTTTGATATAGTTCGAAACTTTGAAACTTTAATCCACCATATAATTCAACCTTTGATTTAATTCGAACTATGGCATAAACTATATCATATATATATATATATATATATATATATATATATATATATATATATATATCCTACCCACCATATAAATTTCGAACTTAACCATAAAATTCAAAAATTTAAACTTAACCATAAGTTGAAACTTGGACCTTGGAAGGGGGCACGTGGCGACCTCTGGGCTAACCATGTGTCCTGATGCCATTGGTTCATTCCTAAAACCAATCAAAACACCACAAATAACCCACTTATACCACCAACCAAAAATTAACATTTGGCATAGTGTCATTGAGTGAAATTAGAGAAAACCCAAAGTTTTGGCCTTCAACCTTGTTTGACCATTTTTTTTTAAAATTCGCCTATTGGACATGGCGATCAACAGGCTCTAACTTACTCATACGAAATCCATTTTGAGTGAAACTAATTGTGCCAGATTCCTAGCAACGAACCTGATCCATTCGTTCTAGTTTGGTGCGATTCTGAGCACTTTGAATTTTTGTCAAATTTTTGCCCCTAATCCAGATTTTGATCACTCCTTCCCACTGACAGGATTTTTGACCCACAAAAGTTGGTTATCTGATAAGAGATGAATACTATTCTCTTTCCCAAGTTCTATCATCTTGATTCTACTTGGAAAAATTTCCAGACAACCACTTGGGTTCACTAACATGCCTTGCCTTGCAAATAGCTTGGTGCTTCAACCAATGTCCTCCTTTTGTTGTTAACCCAATACAACACTTGTTGGATGCTTGTTGACTGATAAAACACTTTTTTGTACCAAAGTGATCCCTCAGTGCTTGGAAAACTAACTGATGGCCTTCCCACTTAGAATCATGTTCCTCCTTTGCACAAACATGCATTCAATGCAAGCTTCTCCTTGGAAACCACTTTCCCAAGTTAAGCCCATCTAAGTGAACAACAACAATGAGTTCCAATATCACTAATAAAAAGAAAAGAAATGACCATTCTTTTACCTCCACAGTTCCAAATTCCACACCTTGAAGAATGCATTCACCATCTCTTTTGCTTATTGTCTTCAACACATCAAATGGTCTACAATGGCTACAAAATTTTTGACTGCAAATTATTTAAAATATTTTCCCTCTTTCCATCATCCTCCAGTATTGAAATGCTACTCATGCCATGATTTGAGAATGAAGGCTAATCATGAGCCTCTCACTCAAGAATGGACCTTCCCAAAATTCTGCGACATTTTGTCACAAACACAACCATCAATCTGAAAAACACATCATGCAATAAACATAACTTGATGAAATATCCTTTTTCTCCTTCAAAGAAAAAAAATTCACATCATGTGAACATCGCCATGTACTCTTACATCTCGGTGTCAAAACTCATCGATCAAACACTAGTTGACAAAACATGCCGCTTCAAACAATTGACTCTTAAGTCAGACAAAAGTATTGCACATGCTTTTTATAATAACTTGATGATTCTTCTCCCTTTCAAACATGCAACATGCATTCAATTGCCAAAAAAATTCATCAATAATCAAAATAAAAGCAAGGCCTTAATTGGATAATAAATCTAATCATCTCTTACCAAACCATTTCAATGGCGCTTCTTTCAGCTGCACTTCATCATGCGAATCATCCTGACCCACATCGATTATGTAATATTCTTTTTTATTATTGTCAATCTTTCTCTCCAGCTTCTTAAAATGTCGTGGATGACTTGTTGGATAAAAATTCCAACATTTGTCTACAAGATGACCTTGCTTATGGAAATGAGTGCAAAACAATTGCATATTCTTGTCAACATGGTTTCCATTATCCACTGGACCTTTGGATTTCTACCTCCTTTGTTTTAAAAGTTTCCTGTGCATGGTTATCTTCTTCTAACACCTCGAAAAAATATGGTTATTCAAACCAAAAAAGGAACATGCAAACTTTCTCCAAATCTTATGTGAAGATTTGCCATGTTTATCATAATCAAAAGCAACTTGATTAAAAACAGATTATACCTTGAACATTCACCTTTGTCACCTTCTTGAGGAGATGAATTTGATGAGGTATTGACTCTCTTCGGAATACCAACAATGGCTTCAATAAATTTAGAGCTTTCAACATCCTCTTGTTTTTCATTCTCATTAGTTGCATGCTTATGAGCATCTTCTTGTAAAGTGGGTATCAAACTTTTTCATTCCTCATGAACATAATCTTCACAAGTTTGAGGTAATGAACATGTAATGAAAGTGCTTCTTGGAATGCCTTCATTATCCTTCTTGGCTTTGGATTATTCTCCATCATGTTGTCCATAACCAAGACCTAAATACCTAGGCCTTTCCTCAACAACAATTGACTCAACTATGCATTGTGCATGTTTGCCTAATCCTTTACCTTCATATCCCATCTTCATCAATAATTTGGACCCTATTCCTTTAGTGCGTCTTTCAAAAGCATGTACACATTCATTCTGAGAGGAAATTGAAGATAAACTTGAATTTCATACCTCTTTTTCAAGCACATACTTGGCTAAAGTTTCCTTGGCATCATGGAGTTGAGTCTCCGTCTCATGCATCCTTTCAAGGGTTTCATTTGCAATATGGAGTTGAGTCTCCATCTCATGCATCTTTTCAAGAATTTCTTGCTTCTCCTCCATGGAAAGAAACTTCTCTTGAAGTATAATGCTCTCCCTCTTATCTTCATAAATATCTTGCACCATATCATTCATGATGTAGAGATTCTGTAACATCTCTTTATCAAAGATTTTTGCTAAGGAATACTGACTAGAAACATCACTTAATGAAGCTACCATCACACCTGCAATGCATACAAAGCGTCTTTGCTGTGATTTGAGAACTGAACTCTCAATCTTGACCTTCTCTTCACACACATAAACTTGCACATAGTTAATTTCTCCTTGCACAATTTCAAAACCAATAGCTAATTCTTCTAGCTAACCTTGGCTAAAATGAGCTAAAATGTGCTCTGATACCAACTTGATCTGAATATGGTTAAACTATTTTTGTTGTGCTAGCTCCCTCATCAGTTAAAAAATAGTGTGTTTAGGATCATCTCAAATTAGCCAATTGTGAAGGGGTTTATGATCCAGGTGGCTCCAGAGACACACACAGGACAAAGAGGGTTGATGAAAGCTCAAAAATAAAAGTGTTAAGGATTTCTCTCGAACTAGGTTCAAGTTGAAGAGTTCGTTGCCTTGATCGCAACGGTGCGAACGACACGTCAATTCGAGCTCGTATAAGAAAGTTAGAGAAGTTTGAAGTTTTGTTAACACAAGGGAAGTGGGGCTCATAGCATGCCACATGACGTCCTAGTAAGCATGTGGGACCCACATGGAAAGCCCCTCAGTTGTTGACACATGGCACTCCTCCATTGGTCCCTTGCCCCTACAAAAAAGACAAAACAAAATGATATTTAATTTTCCACATAAAAAAAAAAGCATTAAAAAAATAATTATATATTAAATATAGTTATTAAACAATCAAAATCAATTTAAATATGGTAAATTGTTATGTAACAAAAATCATATTAAATATGGTTAAATTCCATATTAAACAAAATCTCCATTTTTTGTTTTTGGGAGTCGTTACAATATGGAGATACGAATTCCATATATTATATAGTTTGGAAAAACTATATTAAAACTAAAATTGGGTTTTAAAACAATATTTGGAATTAATGGGATTTGAACTCAAAACCTCCCAACAACAACTATCTTAATATGATTATTCTAGCCAATGTGCCAACCTCACATTTTGTCTTATTCATTCTCACACTTTATTATAAAATGCCATTCAAATGGTTCAAGGAAACCATGGAGAATGATGGACAATACATGAGAGATGAGGGCACAGGGAGGCCAATGGAGTCGTGAGAAAAGATAAGGTAGGTCAGAAGGCAGGCGAACACGCATTCCAAGGCATGATGGTGCACAGATTTCGAGATAGATTCCTATTTTATGCCAAGGGAATCCTTTGATCACAAGGAGGTAAAATTTTCAAAATGTATTAAACTTTATATGTATTTTAACCATAATTTTACAGGGAGCACGACAGTGCACTTAGATTTTCCTTTTGAGCAATATTTTTTCAGATCCCCTGTGGAGGAGAATCTTTAGGAATCTTGAGGGAATCTTTCAGATTTCTTGGAGATTGAAATTCGCCAGTGTCTGAATGAGGTCAACCCTATACTCATTCTTCTCATAATTTCACAAGGATTTCAATGGTGAGATCAGATTCCTATTTTGAGTTGTATATTTCTATATTCCCTGTGGAGCAACATCTTTAAGGAATCTAGGGGGAATCTAAAAGATTCCCTAAGGCCTAGATTTCGAATTTTTTAGAATTCATCAAATTGACAGTCGATACTACACCTCTCAGTGACATGATTTCAGTGGTTTAGTCAGATTTTCCATCTGAGCCTTAAGTTTTTTGGCCACTTTTCAAAGTGGAGTTGCAGGTGTTAGCATTCAATGTGTGAGTAGTTGTTTTCAGTATATTCGATGCCACTAGATTGATGGTATAGCCAGATCCAACAATTTATCATCCTTATCTTTAGATAGCTCTAGGATGTGAGGTATATGCAGTGTTATCATGTACTTATTTGTCTCTTTTCTATGAGATGCATTGTGTTGTATAGATCCCTGTTGATGTTTGATGTGGGATCTTGTTTTTGTTCTTGATGTGAGATGTAATTTCTATCATGGATTTTCTTTATGTCTGAGATCCCTTTGTTGCCATGTTGGTGGGATACTCATTGACACATGTATGTTTGATTGAGATCCCTTTTTTGTCATGCTGGCAAGATACTCAGTCATTATGTGTGAGTTATTGTCATACTAAGGTCAAGCCACTCCTACGTGAGGGCATTTTCCTTGTACGACGTCGAAGAAAACACCATCCATGTACATCTTCACTCCTTACATCACTTAATGCAGTAGCCTACACCATCTTGACACCAAGGCTTGGAGACGTAGTCCCTCCTGGACGAACTCTGTTATCAATCTCTTATGTTGCTAAAGCTTGTTATGTTCCTCTTCTTTACAACATGTATATGTTATTTAATGTTCATTAATTCTTTGATGCAATTCTAACACATCATCCGAAGTAAAAGGTCTTGGTTAAAAGGTTATCAGGAATTTACCTGGATCAAGTGGTATTAGAGCAGTCTTCTTGCTAATTTGTATTGCAGGCGTGAACCATTGAACATTTTCTGAGCTGAGAAATGGAGGATGTCAAATACATGTACGAGAACATGCTCAGAGTGTTCGAGAAAGCGGACATGTTGTATGAAGCTTATGAAAAGCAAGCAGCAGGTAATGCTGAATTGAAGACACTCCTACATGAAGAGAAGGAGGACAAACATCGATTGCAACTTCAACTGCAAGCCGCGACAGAGGCATTGGAGGAATTGAAGCACAACAATGAAAGTCATCAAGCAGATCATGATGCATTGAAGGCACTCCTATAGGAAGAGAAGGAGGAGAAGTAGTGATTGCAGCTTCAACTACAAGCCGTGACAGATGCCTTGAAGGAAGTGAAGTGCTATGAAGGCTCAGAGAATCCTTCTTCACAGGTTTCAAAATCGACAACTGAGGTAAGCAATGTTGATTTCTCTTCAGTTTCATCTTCACATGATATCATTTTTGTTGGAAGTGTGGAGATACCCATCACAGAAATTGGCATGAGATTCCTTACCAAGATGGGGTACAAAAAAGGAGGACTTGGTATTCATGGCTAAGGCATAACTCAACCATTGGAGGTTGTGTAGAGACCTCGATATGTAGGTTTGGGATACAATGAAAGAGGATGTTCGAAGGAAATCAAAGGCAAACATACATTGTTGAACTTGTCCAGAGAAAGGATTGTTGGGAACACTTCACCATCGTCCCATGGAAGTGCACATTGCAGTGAAAGAGCCGAGGAAAGATCTCATCACCATGATCACACCAAAGACCACCAGGGAAGTTATAACAAGTCTCACTATTCCAAAGTTCATTTTGATTATAAGAATGTTGTTAATCATGGTCGTAAATCATGACATCGAAAAACTTGTCATTTTTGTGGTTTACATAACCATGTCCTTTCTAAGTGTTGGGAAAGAATGGCAGCACAAAGGAGGGTGAGGCGTGGAAAGCCTTCCCCACAATAGAAAAATAAACTGGTTAACCAGGTTTGGAGGAAGAAGAATTTTTGCAACCAATGCAACCAAAGTAGCCATAAAAGAGCCACATGTTCGAGGCTCCATCCATAGCAACACATTAAGGACATAGCGTCGATGCGTGAACCATTTGAAACGATTGTTTGGCAAGAAAACGTTCCACGGGGAGATGATCCATTCACTTTGATAAGTGAGAGATGGTTTTTCTAGATTGTTTTTCTAGATATGCTAGCTTGTCATGGCTATGTTTGTAAATCATATGTTGCATTTTTAACTGTAAAAGTGATGATGTGTTTTTCCATTGCTTGTTAAGAAAGAATGATATTTTGGCCTTGTTTTATAGATCGTGTGATGCATTTATTTCATATAAAAGTGATGAGGTGTTTGCCATCACTTCGAAATGCAACGATGATGTTTTTGGTCTTGTAATGATAGCTGGGGTGTGATTTCCATTTGATGTAAACTTGACCACCGAGTATTTAAACTCGTGGCAAGTATGGAATTCTTGGGTCATAGTTGGTCATATTTTAGCATGTAATTTGTGAGAGATTGTACTACATGTTTGCAGAGGATGTAGGTGTTGGTTCATTGATTATGGCTTCGAAGGACATAGGTGAAAAAGAAGGAAGGGTGACCTTTTTCAGGACACTTGTGGTGCAAACACTGTACACAACAGTTGCAGATTATTGTTGATGCTTTTGGAGGACCAAAAGATCGTCAGTGGGGAGGAATGATCTAAGTGGCTCCAGAGACACACACAGGACAAAGAGGGTTGATGAAAGCTCAAAAATCAAAGTGTTTGGATTTCTCTCGAGCTAGGTTCAAGTTGAAGAGCTTGTCACCCTGATTGCAACAGTGTGAACAACGCGTCAATCTGAGTTCGTATAAGAAAGTTAGAGCAGTTTGAATTTTTGTTAAGGCAAGGGAAGTGGGGCCCACAACATGCCATATGGCATCCCAGTAAGCACATGGGACCCACATGGCAAGCCCCTCAAATTTTTACACATGGAGCTCCTCCATTGGCCCCTTGCCCCTGCAGAAAAGACAAAAAAAAAGATATTTAATTTCCCACATAAAAACAAAAAAATAACTATATATTAAATATAGTTATTAAACAATCAAAATAAATTTAAATATGATAAATTGTTATGTAACAAAAATTGTATTAAATATGGTTAAATTCCATATTAAACAAAACCTCCATTTTTTTATTTTGGGAGTCGTTACAATATGGAAATACAAATTCCATATATTATATAGTTTGAAAAAACTATATTAAAACTAAAATTGGGTTTTAAAAAAATATTTGGACTCAATGGGATTTGAACTCAAAACCTCCCAACAACAACTATCTTAATATGACTATGCCAACCTCACACTCTGTCTTATACATTCTCACACTTTATTATAAAATGGCATTCAAATGGTTCAAGGAAACCATGGAGAATGATGGAGAATACATGAGAGATGAAGGCACAGAGAGGCCAATGGAGTCATGAGAAAAGAGAAGGTAGGTTGGAAGGCAGATGGACAAGCAGTTCAAGGCATGATGGTGCATGGATTTCAAGACAGATTCTTGTTTGATTCCAAGGGAATATTTTGATCCTGAGGTAAAATTTTCAGAATATATTAAACTTTATATGCATTTTAACTAGAATTTTGCGGGGAGCGCGATGGTGTGCCCAAATTTTCCTTTTGAGTAGCAGTTTTGCAGATTCCCTGTGGAGGAAAATCTTCAGGAATCTTGAGGAAATATTTCAGATCCATTGGACTTTTAAATTCGTCGGTGTTAGAATGAGTTCAACCTTATACTCATTCTTCTCAGAATTTCACAAGGATCTCAATGGTGAGATCAAATTACTGTTTTGAGTTGTAGATTTCTAGATTCCCTGTGGAGCAGCATAGTTGAGGAATTTAGGGGGGATCTAAAAGATTCCCTAAGGCCCAGATCTCAAATTTTTTCAGAATTCAGGAAATTGACAGTCAATCCTACACCTCTTGACGACACGAGTTTAGCGGTGCAGTCAGATTTTCCATCTGAGCCTTGTGTTTTTCGGCCACTTTTCAAATTGGAGTTGTAGGTGTCAGCATTCAATGTGTGAGCAATTGTTTTCAGGATATTCGATGCCACGAGATTTATGGTACAACTAGATCCAAATTTTTATCATCCTTGTCTTCATATAGCTCTAGGATGTGAGGTATATGCAGTGTAATCATGTACTTCATTGTCTCTTTTCTATGAGATGCATTGTGTTGTATAGATCCATGTTGATGTTTGTTGTGGGATCTTGTTTTTATTCTTGATGTGAGATGTAATTTCTATCACGGATTTGTTTTATGTTTGAGATCCATTTTTTGCCATGTTGGCAGGATACTCATTCTCACATGTATTTTTTATTGAGATCCCTTTGTTTCCATGCTAGCGGGATACTCATAGTCATTATGTGTGAGTTATTTTCATACTGAGAGTCCTTTTTGGTGAATGAGTGTTCCTGTAGCAGAACATCTCGAGAAAAGTTCCAGCCACTACTGGGTGAGGGAATTTTCCTTGTACGACAGAGAAAATACCATCCATGTGCATCTTTAATCCTTACAGGACTTAATGTAGCGACCTACACCATCTTGACACCAAGGTTCAGAGACGTAGTCCCTCCTGGACGAACTTCGTTATCAATCTCTTATGATGCTAAAGCTTGCTATGCTCCTCTTCTTTACAACATGTATATGTTATTTTATGTTCATTAATTATTTGATGCAATTATAACACATCATACGAAGTAAAAGGTCTTGGTTAAAAGGGTATCAGGAATTTACCTGGATCAGTTTATGTGTTAAGTTTTTAAGTGTCTTGATGAGAAATTTATGAGTTAATTAGCTTTTAAAAACTCATGTACAAAAAATAAAATGCAGAGAAATAACACACAACAAACACATTACACAATAGATGATAACAGAGTCCACCCCTCCTGGGCTACATCTCCATGGACCTGCTTCAACTTGTTAGGCCCTCTTTGGATTAATGTTCAATTTTCTAATTACATGCACCTATAGTGATCCAATGGCTATGAAACCTGCTCCATTGGCTTCAGAAGACCCACAAACATAAAAATAGATTCTTAAAGCTCTGAAAATGGTCTTTGGATGATTTAGGCATGACCTCCTCTCCTGGTGGCCCTAGCTTCTTTAATCTTAAAAGTGAAAAAAACACTGTTAGAAGTGCTCCAACGGCTCTACAACCTGCACCGTCATGCTCAAAGCATCAAAATAATCTAGGAATGACTCTTCTTGAGCCAAAAATGGTCGAAATATAGCAAAATTTATGCCTCATTCAATTTTTTCCTAGGAATCTCCTCCAAAACTGGAACATCTCCAGTTAGCACCGCCAAATCTGGAGCTGGCACTGAAATTGGCGGAATCGAAAAACCTCAGCTGAATTAAATGTGTGTTTAATTAGTTTAAGTGTTGTTTATTGGTGGTTAAATGTTACTTAGCGCATTAAGCGCATTTAAACAAATTTCACATTAGCAAGGAGGTTTAGCACGTAATCATGGTATTGGGGGTTTAATTAAACCCATATTAACTTTTAACCTGTGCACTTGAATTACCTCCACCCCTGGTCATGGCACAAAGTCTGTTGTGGAAGGGGCAAGCCTGTGGGGTTGGCCCCCTCCATTCCCCGGCTGGTCCAAACAACATGAAATTAAATATATGTTGTGGGAAATATAAGTTAGGTCTTAAGGCAATGGCTTGGTGGTAAGCCAGGCGATTGGCGTAGGGGAGGTCGCGGGGTCAACCCCGACCTCCGACCATTCCTTGGTAAACTTTTGTTCCAATATAAAATGCACCAACTTTAATATAGTTTGAACCTTTGAAACTTTAAACCGCCATATAATTCAACCTTCGATTGTATTCATACTATGGTATAAACTATACCATATTATGATATATATATATATATATAACCCACCATATAAATTTCGGACTTAACCGCAAAATTCAAAAATTTAAACTTAACCATAAGTTGAAACTTGGACCTTGGAAGGGAGCACGTTGTGGCCTCCGGGCTAGCCACGTGTCCTCATGCCATTGGTTCATTCCCAAAACCAATAAAAAAACCACAAATCACCCACTTATACCACCAACCACAAAAGGACACTTGGCATAGTCTCATTGGGCGAAATTGGAGAAAACCCAATTTTTTTGCCTTTGACCCTGTTTGACCATTGTTTTTGAAAATTTCTTGTTTGACACGACGATCAGCAGGCTCTAACTTCCTCATACAAACTTTGTTTTGAGTGAAATAAATTGTGTCAGATTCCTAGCGATGGGCTCGATCTGGTTGTTTTAGTTTGGTGCGATTTTGAGAAATTTGATTTTTTGTCAAATTTTTTCCCCTAATCCAAATTCTGATCATGGGTGGTGGCACTTATTTGATTTCCTAGACCTTGGGGGGGTCCAATTTGATCCCCTATTGGGATATGATGAATCCTAATAGTATGTCTACATTAACGCAAAAGACACACTTGAGAGGGTTCAAGCATAGGTTGTAGTGTCGACACGATTGGAATACCAACCGTAAATCCTCCATATGGTCACTTCGTTTCTTGGATCGCATGGTGACGTCATCCAAGTAAGCTAAGATAAGGTGAGAAAGGTCATGGAAGATATAATTCATGGCCCACTGGAAGGTGTCTCCATCATTATTAATATTGAAAGGCATAACTTGGTAAGCAAACATGCCCCAAGGGATAGTGAATGTCGTCTTGTACCGATCTGTGTGACGGATTTGAATTTGATTGTACTCTGAGAATCTTTCCATGAAGGAAAAGTCCTCATGACCAGTGCAAGCATCAATGACTTTGTCAATAAATGGTGTAGGGTTGTTTTCCTTGGGACAATCTTGATTTGAATCTCGGAAATCGATGTAGACTCGGATGGTGCCCTGTTTTTTCATGACAGGTACAAGGTTGGAAACCCATGACATGTAAGCGATTGGGTAGATAAACCAACTTTGTGAACCTTTTCAATCTCTTCCTTGATATTTTCTTTCCTTAGATGGGTGTAAATGACGTTGTTTTTGGCGGATTGGTGGTACGCCAGGACAAGTGTCAATGTGGTGTTCTACGATGGCGGGGCTAAGCCCTGGCATTTCCATATAATCCCAGGTGAAGATGTGTTTGTACTCTTGTAATAATTTTGTATAAGCGACTACCTCATCTTGGGAGCATGCTGCCCCTAACGAGATTTCTTTGATTTTTTGGTTTTCTTGAGATATTCACCTTAATGGTTGGAGAAATATTCAACATATTCCCTTCTTCAAATGCATAGAGCACTAGGATGGGATTTTTGAACCAGTCTACCTTCCCATATGGGAGGAAATATTTATATTCACTGGCGTATATATCTTTTTTTTTGGGGTTGTTAAGTCTGAACATTTTTTCTGGAAGAAAAAAATGGGCGGTGATGCATTGAGTCCCATGAACAATCTGGTTCTGTCATGGCCTCTAGAATATCCTCGTCTGAATGAAACAATATGTCTAAGGGGGAATTTTTTTGTGTGAGGCCGTGAGGAATTAGTTCTGGCTTAGCAATTTTGGTCGACAGACATGAGTATGATTCCATGGTTAATTTCGTGGAACCAGACGAGGTTGACAGGGTGCAGATGGGTTGGGTTTGCACCGTCGACGATACTACTACTGTTGTGGTAGTTGTAGCAGTCTCGACACCAATGAAAGATGAGCATACAATAGGATTCATGGTTCCCATGCATGATGAGATGAATTGTATATGGTGTTGTGTGTCATTAGTGTTAAATGGTGGAAGAATTTCTGTTGTGGTGGTTTGTTTGAGAGCAAAATCGTGCTCTTCTGGTGGCGTACTAAGGGTAAGCACACTTTCCTAGATTTGGAAGTTGCATTGAATTCAGAGGTGCCAAAATTTTTTCTTCAAGGGGAACATCTATGTTTCATGGTTATGGATGGTGCAAATGGTGCATGGAGTAAAGGTGCCTATCGATTATATTGTGTGAGAACCAACACTACTTCCCATGCTTTAAGTGGATGCTTGGAGATGATTGGGCATTGGGGCTTGTTTTTGCTTCTGCCATCTCCGAGTCTTTGGTTTCAGTTGGTCTGGCTCCTTTAGGGAGTTCAAACTCAATTTTTCCCTTGCCTCTCGTAACCTTGGGAGGTATTCACAATTCATATTACGGTGGAATTGCAAGCAAATACTGCAATAGCGGTGTGTGATCTTCTCCTGATTAAAGAGATGGATCTGTGGTTTGGTGGTGACCATGTGGAGACTATCACGTAGCATACATGTCATTCTTTGCCGGTTTCGTGCCTTGCTAGGATGATTGGTCGCCTTAGACTTCCTAGGGTTTTGGTAATGATGGGGGGAAAGCTGCCTTACACCAGACTACCATGGTTCTACACCAGTTACATCCAAGTATTTGGTGACCAATGAGCATATGGTGTCTAAAAAAGGTAAAAATTTGGGGATGCAAGTATAATTTTGAGTGTGATCATTGTTGTGACAAATCAGACAAGACTGTTGCTCTTTGGTTCTCCACTCCATTTGGACTGTTGGAGTAATTGGGTACCATTTTTGAAATGATCCTAAATCCAGGCATTGAGCGATCAAATGATTGCGAGCATCGCACAATGCACAGGTTGGGTTTATTCATGGAGGGCAGTTGGGGGTGATGATCTACCCCCTTGTTGGTCATTTTTCTACGGCTATGAAGAGAATGGACTTGGTTGCCTCATTCTATTGATTTGTCAAAATTTCCACTGAGTCTGAATCTGATCCGTCTACTACAACGAGGTGTGTTATGGCATGGCATAAACATTTTAACACAAAATGGAATTAGGGGATGTAGGGACAATGACAAACCAAGTGGTTTCCTGCACACACTCAACATGAATACTGGATTACTCTTAGGTCGTTGAAGTAAACTGGGTTGACTGGGTACCATCTTTAAAATAACTCTAGAGCTGCATAGTCAACGATGAATTGATCTCGTTCATTGCAGAGTGCATAGAGCTAGACTAGAGCTTGAGGACGATTACAGGGAGGAGGTGGTTTTTTAGGTGATTGTATTTCCTATGACACATAAAATATGGTCCTTGTTGCTTCTATCCTTTGAGTTGTAGTACTTTTTATGGATTCTGTGTCTGAGCCGAATAAGTTGAGGTTTTCAACGATGAAGTGTTGCATGAAATCCAACATAGACCGGAATCGATGGATATGCGGACAACGACACACGTGGTGGTTGCTCCGAAAAATTGGGTAGGTATGTAGTCAATTCCTAACTAATTTGATTTGGGCAACTCGTGAGACTTGATACCACTGGTTAAACACCCTTAACTCGGGGCATTGTACGACTAAGTGATTAGGCTCGTCACACAGTGCACAAACTGGGGCAAGCATTGTGGCCTTTGTTTGTCATCTTTGATCCATTGGGGTGACTGTATACAAGTAAGATGTAGGCTCCTCTCATATGTACAATATGGTTTTAGGTCCTCCCTTGTCCATTTGCATGGGTGGACCTGAGGGGTCTTGTCGGTAATATTTCTCTAGGGCTTGCAAGGCATCCATATAATGTGGCATCTTTGGGAAATGATGGGTATAATTCCCATAATGGTCACATATGGTGCATGCATGATTGGTGGACAATTATTTCCCTTGGTTGTCCATGGCTTTTTCCTTTTTATGGGAACTTGAGGTCATGGCATTTCTTTCAGTGTGTAGAAGAGGATTTAATTCATCAAAATTCGGGAAAATATTAGTAGGATGGCCTACGATATCACATAATGTGAAAGGTTGTAATCCCCTAGGTAACTTGGTGGTTTCGACTTTCTTCCCTTTTTTGTTATTTTTCTTGGTCGCTTTAGCTGGCGTCGCTATAGGTGTTTCGTTAATCACTGTGACCTCCTGAGGGGCGATGGGGGTTATTCGTATAGAGGTGAGGCCTGGACTTCCTATCACGACTGGTGGGACAAAATACCAGATGGGTATTACGATATCCATATTAGGCAATGTTCCAGTTTCCAAGACTTGTTTTAACACAAAACTAGGTGGGGGTATAAAAATAGGGTTTATGAAATAACATAGGGTAGGAATTCCATGCCAGTGGCTTCAGCCTATGTACTACTAGTTTCCATGTCTAGACTAATTTCAATGTTTGATTAGAGCATCATGCACACCAGTGCCCCCATGCTTTATGGGACTCCCTCTTGTATGATAGGGGGATCTCCTAGGAATGACCCTAGAATGGATGATGGTTTGAACTGGTCGGGGCCAAATTTTGTATACCATGTAAGTGGTTTCGTAGTTGTGTCTACGTATGGTAACACGACATCAAGAGATGTCATGGGTTTCTTATCGTAGTATGTGAGTTGGTCGATGGTGATGATTTGATCTTTGTGGGGAAACATCATTACCCTAAAGACAAAGGACGTTATTGTAGTCATGGCATACGTATAACTTTTCCTGAGGAGTATAATGTAGTCTAGTTTTGCATCTAAGACCTCTCTGTCTATCAGTACTATATTTATAGCCAGGTTCACAGGGAAATTTTGCTATAGACTGACGGGGGCTGAAGGTAAACCATCGTATGCTCTAAGCATGATGTGATATGCTTTCAATTTAGGTGGTCCTAAATTTTTCCAAACAAATTTGGACATGATGCATGTGGATGCTCCTTCATTGACGTTGCATAGGTGTATGGTGATGTTCTGAACTGAAACCAATATTTGGAAAGTGACCAGAGAAGGAATCCTGGGGCTTGCTTTGTCTAGTTCAAAAACCATTAGGCGCAAATCGGAAGGGTCAATTGTGCCTAACACGGAAAGAAAGGCTTTATGTTGTCTTGGGCATGATTTTATGACTTCCAAGGCTGACATAGTAGCTGGTGATTGTGCTAAATCATCAACTATGCTATAGCTATGACCAACTTTAGAGTGATGTCCTACGCACTTGGTTGGTCCCTTGACCATTTTCAGAAGGGGCTCTATAGGTGACTTTGGATATGGTTAACGGTGTAGTAGGTGCACTCATACTCCTACCTGATAGGTTGGTGTCCGAGGGTGTATCATAGTTCCTATTCCTCGTTTTGAAGAACAATTCTTGGCCGGTCATGTAATTTTTGTCACTGCCACCTCCAGTATAGTTTTGGGGTGGTTGTTGTTTATGGGTGTTAACCACTCCTTGGTGGGGGAAAGGCTCCTTCATTACAACAGGTTTTTGAGTAGATCCCCCTTGTCCATGATTACCTTGAAGTTTTTTCAATTTGGGGATTTCGGGACAGTGGTGAGTGTAATGGTCGTATTCACCACATATGTTACAAGAATGATTTGTCCTTAGACTACATCTCTTGTTTTTCCCTTGGGAGTTTTTATTTGGCTCTTGGTTTTTATTTCGATTGTGGTTTCCCCCAAACTAAGATCGCAGGGGGCATTGTTGATTACTGCCCCTATCTAGAGTCTCCCTTTTTCTCATTCCTAGGCTTCTTTTTTGCAGCGTTTGGAGGGTTATTGTGGTTCCCCTAGTTGTAAGAATTTCGTTGTTGAGCCTGGGATGGTTGCCTTAGGTTCACCGACGCATTGTTTTGCGGTAGTGTATTTTGTGTGGGGAAAGGGGGATATAGGTTCCCATGTCCCTGATTGGTATAATATTGTTGGGGGGTTCTCTCGCATCAGCATTCCTAGCCGAGTATTGGTTCCCCTACGAGGGAGGGTATGAGCCTCCATACCATTGATGGTATGGTATCACCCTATTCGTCATAATATGCAAATGTACAGATTGAATTTGGTGGTAGCCAGGTTGTGACACATTCTATGTAGAATCGTACGCGTATCATGGGTACTAGATATTGCTGCCTAGGTGACCTTGAGTCAAGGACCCGATAAAACCATTTGTAGTATTCAACATGCCTGATAACTATCTGTAAGTTTGTAAGCGCGAGGTGTTTGGAAGGACATTGTAAATATATCCTGAATGGGCGTAAATGAGTTCAAGTTGTTGGGCTTTGCTAATGGTTTCCTCCTTGTAGGTAGGTTTCTATGTCTCTACGTCTTTTGAGATCTCTGCTATGATATTTTTCAAAAATAAGTCCAACAACACTCTATCGTCGAGTTTGGCTTTACACAAACTACGACGTCGCCACCATTCGTGGAGATGGTTTGATATGTGGATGGCTGACGTTTGCCTAAAATGAGTCTACAATTCCATTTCTGAATCATGGTGAATGGGTAGCTAAAAATAAGTGAGGAGCGCAGTAGTGAGGGTGATAAAGGTTCCATGCGAAGCAAAAGGCTTCTCGACATACCATTTTTCCATAGGCCCTGTAAGGGTGCATTGAAAAAATCTTAGTGGAATAGTATCATCAATGATACTATTGGACGAAAACCACAAGTGGAAAGTCATAATATGATTTCCTGGGTCTTCCACTTGCTTCCCTTCAAACTTTGGTATATCCAAAGTGAGCTTCGTGGGGATGGGAGGCAAATTTAGGCTATGAGAAATTGGGTTATTAGTTAACTTCTTTAAATCTGAAAGATTAAGTAATGCTAAGAAGGGTAACTGAGTATTGACTACCATTGTGTAGTGTGGAAAAACAGGTGTCTGAATGTGATGGTTTATGGGGGGTTCCTGGGGAACATTACCTTGTGGTGTGCCTTGATTTATATTATGTTGACTCCCTAAAGGGGTAGCACTCCTCTATCCTCTAGGGGCTGTGGGAGGAGTTGAGTGCAGTGACCCTCCTGCGGTTTCCACTAGTGTGGTGTTGGGTGACCCTTGGGGGTTTCCAATCACAAATTCCTCAATAAAGGATGAAATGATAATGGTGGTGGTGTGTCATCTTTAACACCTAAATGGTGAAAGACCTGGCACTTCTCACTATAATGGGGGGAGGTCCAAGAAACGCCTAGATCGACGAGGTCCCGTTGGGTCTGTTATGGTGTCAACTAGCTTAATCTTGGTGATACTTTTGGTTTGCTAGAGGAAGGAATATTTTTATCAAAGAAAATATGATCACATGTATAAAAAAAAGAGAAAAAACAAGAGGCAAGTTTTCCTTTAAATTAACATTGTGTGATCAAGCAAGTAAAAAATATGGTTTTGTTTGTTTTGCATATGATACTAAAAAGCCTATATAGACCTATTCGTCCTTACACTCTCAATGTAACTGGGCCTTGCGAAGAAGTATTCTGATGGGTATTGGGGCTAACGTCCTGAAAGAACTGGCGTTGCCTTCCAGCAGTCGAAGAATCGACCAAGGTAATGGTAAGAGGATCAAGTGTTGCCTGCACCGTCACCTATAGGGAATGATTCCCTAGTTTTGGCCACTAAAGTATCGTCGTCCCACGTGAGCATTCGAGTCTTGAACTTCTTGGTATTTAGCTACTAGTACCAATCACTAGATGGGTCAGGTAGCCCCAAAAAGTACCTCACACACTGGGCCTAAGCTTAACCCCTCTGAAATGGGTCTCTGGTAACGCTCAAGTATTTTTTCCATGGGCGGATAGACAAATTTGAAGCTCCATAAAAAGTCAACATTTATGTTTCAAAATGTATTATGACCACAATGACTTCTTGGATGCCTACCCCCGATGGTCTTAACCTGAACTATAATTTATTTTGTGGCCCCTATGGGGAGAAATTAGTGAGTTTGGTTAGTGATTATTTTTAGAGTCTCAATTTTATTAGGGTGTGCTTTGGTGAAGTAACTGTAAGAAGAGGATAAAGGTCCCAAAACACTAGGTGTATTTTGGTCCAATGATTACTGATTATTCGTGTGTGCTTTGAAGTGTACAATCACAAGTGCTATGAGATGTGGATATGCGTTAATCCTTTAGAATCCTTTTCTAATTACCCTATGTGTGATTGTTCCTTGCAAAAATAAACGATGTGTGGATTATGGGTCACTTACACCTTGCCTAGTTAGACTATGTTTGCACTATAGGGAGATGGAAAATTGTCTTGGGAAAGTGTTCATATGCATACCCAGGCTCACCGTGAGGTGCAAGGGTGGCATAGATTACTTGCTTTCTTTTCGACATTTTGGTCTTGGTCCTGATTCCTAATTCAAAATTGAACTAATCTAATGCAAAAAATTGAAAAACGTTTGAATTAGCTAAAGATGTGTGGATATATGGGCCACTTACTTTTATGATAATTACGCTATGTGTTCTGTATCTTTTATGAGAAAATCGGTTGTCCAGACAACATATGTGGATTGAAGGCCACTTACTTTTCCCTACTTAAACTATGTGTGATTTGCAAAAATGAAAAACTAAAATTAAAACTACTTAGTTGCTAAGCTAAATTCTAGCAAATAAGAGTCCTAACTAGTCATGAAATACCAGAACACAGTGACGGAAAATTTCTTATGGGTTTCCAAACACTTTACAACTGTAAAAAATGAGAAAAACCAAGCAAAAATAGGCTTGATGCCTACCACGCGGCTTATCCACCCACAAGCGTGAAACACACGTCTATCTAAACAGAATGCACGTGGTCGGGAACAAACAAAAAATTCCATCTCCTCTGGGAAAAATTTATAGTTGAGGGTGACTAAAGGTGCTGAGAGGATGCAGGGGTGATTTTGCAGCAAGCTAAGCAGGAAGAAGGACCTGCATCAACAACCATTAACTTAAAAGAAATAATCTAGTGGAGTCGCCATTCCTGTGGTAGTGTATTTGGAGCATGGGAGGATGAAATACACTTTGCTTAGTAGGGAGGTTTCTTACCTACATACAAGTCACAAGTCAAAGTGGTTTTTCAAATGTTAGTGGAACAAGTTCAACATGTAATAAGAAAAGTTAAATGGAAACATAGCATGGTACATAAACAATGAAACAAAACCAAAACAACATGCACAAGAAACATGCTAAATAGAGAAAATACACTAATAGTTCAAAAATGGAGAGCTTTCTCCCTTTATTAGGTGTTGGTAGTAGTGGAAGATAGAATGCTAAATATCTTGTAGTGGATCCTTCGAGCTACGGAGCTCCAATATCCAAGACAAGGGGGTCTCTTCCCGTCAAGTTTTCAGCAAGCCTCTCTTCCCTCTCAAAGGATGGTAGATCGACGAACATGTGGTGAAATATTATCTATTGTATTGAGATGTCAGATGGCCAAAACATAAACCCTTCCAATCCTCTTGTTGTTGGACAACACAAGCTAGTTTGCTAAGGAGAAATTTGGCCAACATAACAATTTGCCTCCTCTTTCTCTTCCCATGTTTGGATTTTATAGACAATTTTCAAATTTCCCCTCCTTCTATTGGTCCAAGATGGATTGTGACACAAGAGTGGGGGTATGATTCCTTTGTGTATTGCACTAAAGCCTCAAGGTGGCTCAAAGGTGACTGTAATATGAAATTTTTAATCTGAAAAGTCTATTGTTGCAGTGATAGATTTATTTCTCTTGCTTATTATTTCAATAAGTTATTTACAGAAATTTGTCGGTAAATTTCAAAATAAATACTACTGCAACATTCACAATTATATATGCAGAGAAGTAAATAGTAAAGGACATAAGCATAAGAATCAATCACATGTACATAGTTGTTTTTGGACAATTGTCCCCAAAAAAACCCAATGCGGGAAAACTGGTGCAGCAGATGAGGGTTTTATTAAAATTCTTCAGCAAATGAATATTTTCAAGGAATATACTAGCACAAAAAATCGGAAGACACCTGAGACAGAATTTTCGGCTCCTCCCAACAACTCCTTGACACCGTAATCAACCTCTATTTCTCTTTGTGCCTGTTTGCATGTTTATCTGCACAATCCTTTCACTGGACTGCGTAAGTCTGTGTAGGCTCTGTGTGGGTTCACTGTGATGCAGCCCTATGCTGACTCCTGTGACCCACTGTGTCCCTTTGTCCCTTATATCAGTCACTGCTAACTCCCTCCTCCTTCTTCTTCTGCAACTCTCTGCCCTGCAACTCTCCCACTGAGATCAAATTCTATTACTTCAGAATCAATCTCCTTCGAGTTCTGAGTGTATGCCCAACTTATTTTCCAAATGACCCTCAAACCCTCTTTTATAATCTTCTCGTTGATGAATCATCGACCCAAATTAGAAGTATAATCAATGGCTGAGATTAAAACTTTACTTGATCTTTGTTTTCTAGAAGATTCACACTCTCACTTATTAATACCCTTTAATTATTTAATTTCCCTAAGTTTAAACTTAGGGTCATAATTAATTATTTTAATAAGTCATGAACTGAGTGGAATTTCCACAAAAAATTTATGGGTTCTTTGGAATACTGATGTCCAAGCCTCCTCACAAAGTTTGAGATTTAGAACACTTTCCGATGCTACAAAAATCAACACGTACTTGGTTAGGTTGAGTGATAATCTTTTTCTCCAAGTGTGCCAAGTGGTCCCATATGGTGACATTCTGCATCCCCAGGACCGCGCGACTATTGAATGAAAATTCACATTGCGCACTCAAAGCCAATTCTTCATATGCGCAGTCCAAAAAATTTGCCTTCCAACCTTAGGAAAATTTAAATTTTTAGCTCCTCTAATGTATTTCTTCCCTGCAAATATTTATCTATGCCTTCTGCTTGACATTTTTTAATGTCTTTTTCCTGTACGATTTTCCAGTGTTAACATGGAGCTAGTAAATTAAACTCTTGTTACTTTAAATCTTCAGCACAAACTAACCAAGAAACAAATGTCTTCACCAAACCTCATTGATTCTTCATGTATAAGGCAATTGTTATCAAATCTCATAGATTCTTCATTGTATAAGTAAATTGAGAGTAATTTTGTATTCACTAATCTAATAGTGGTAACTAAAAGTATTTAAGTAATATACTTTACATATGATTTTTTTTAAGGAGATATATATTTACATTTTATATAATGAATCTAGATTTTGAGAAGGCTAAAAATCGCTACATTATTATAAAGAAATATTTATTATAAAACCATTACATAATTGTAAAGAAATATTTATTATGAATCAAGTTATGGAGAAAATAATAATTTTCTCAATTGAATTAAAACATATATTTATAAATAAACGACTAAAATTACCTTGTGGTAAACATAAAAAGACATGGTTAATAAAAACTTTGCAAAATTAAATTATTAATTTGCAGATATTGTGATTTATAATGGGTTATCACCTAGAGATTCTAGGAGGAAGTGTTTTTTGTCTTTAATAGTTTGTATTCCACGTACTAAGTTTATGGTATCCATTAAATCCTTTCCTACCCCATCTATTTGGTACTTATAAAATCAATTCTCTATTATTTTAATGTATTCTTGTTGCTAAGATTGGACTTTATTTTTAATATTTATTCCCTCTTCTATATACTTCAAATATGAACAGTAAATTTTCTTTAGAACAACCAGATATTGTTCATGAATATCTTAAAGTTGATGAAAGATCTTGGGTACTATTATTTTGAAATTGATGCCTTTTATTTGAACTAGTACTAACTTTGAGCTAAATCCTAAATGGATATGCCACATTGTTTTCAATAAGTTTGAAACTAAGGAGGTATAAAACAAATGATATTCAAAGGAAAGAGTACCTATAAATCAAAGATGCATCCAAGTAATTCTAGTGCAGAGTGAGGGAAAAGGCTATCACATCCACCTTGAAATTATTTCATCATGTTAGTCTTAATCACATGAATTTGTAGGCATGTCCTCAAGGATGTAACTCATTCGGTCATTAACTCTTTCTAATAAAAATATTCAGAAAAAAATATGGTCAATAACGCCAAGGTGATTATGTTGCGTCTAAGTCTCCTAGTCATTACATGGTTTTTTGTTGTTGTCTGGTCAGATTGACAAGAGGACAAGATACAGAAAAAATTCCTCCAGTGCAGACGAGGTACACAAAATCCTCTGATGCTCGATAATCCTACAAAAAAAAACAAAAAATCGATAAAAAATGAATAGAAAAAAAAATCCAAAAAAAAAGAATTAACCCTTCAAATTTTCCTCCAACACAACAACAATCCTACCACAAAATTTCCAATACAATTGTGAATGAACAAACAAAAAAATTTCGAACGAACAACTGTCAAAAACTCTATAGTGGTCTCATGGTCTCTAGAGTGTATTGCAACTACACAGCTCCATGTTGTACACAGTCCCTGATGAAGTGACACCTGATGTCAATGTGCTTCAACCGATGATGAAACACAAGATTTTTAGAGAGCTTGATGAAACTCCGATTATCGCATAAGATATTGGTCACTTCTATTTTCTCCTTTAGTAGGTTCACAAGAAATTTTCAAAGCCATATGACCTCACACAAAGTTGTGCTAGCTTCCATATATTGCGCCTTTGTTGAGCTCAGTGCCACAAATTTTTGTTCCTGCTGCACCAAGAAGTCATTACTCATCCTAGACTGAAATAATACCCACTGGTACTCTTTTGATCTACTAGACTCCCAACCCAATCTGCGTCGGTGAACCCACTCAACCTGACATCACTGCTATGAGTGTACTTCAATCCAAGCTCAACTGTTCCTTGAAGGTACCTGAGAATATACTTGGTTGTTGTCCAATGAGCCCTCTTAGGTTCTACCATGAACTGACTAAGGGTATTTATATCATAACAGATGTCTGGCCTTGTGTTTACCAGATACATCAACGATCCTATGAGCTACCTATACAGAGTAGGATCAACCTCATCATATTCATACGTGTCTATTTTCTTCCAATTAGTGATCATTGGAATCGTCATGGGTCTACAATCCTCCATCTGAAATCTCTTCAGAATATCTGTATTATATCTTCCTTGACTAAGAAAGATCTCCCCCTTCTACTGCCAAACTTCCAACCACAAAAAATAGTGCATGAACCCTAGATCCTTCATGTCAAATTCCGCAGCCAAATTCTTCTTGAAATCTATGATGAGCCTCGATGATCCTGACAGAGATATATGATCTACATATAAAACCATTATCAGGTGCTCACTCCCTACCCTCACATAGTAGATATTGGGATATGCGTCACTCTTGAAAAATCCCATTTTCTGCAAGTAGTTGTCATTTCAACCATACCAAGCTCTAGGAGCTTGCTTTAGTCCATGCAAATATTTATTTAGCCTGCACACATGAGTCTTATGATCATGCATATCGAAGCATTTTGGTTGTTCTATATACACATATTCCTCTATCAACCCATTCAAGAATTCCGTCTTGACGTCCATCTGGTGAGTCTCCCATTCCATCTGCACAACAAGGGATATCACGAATCTAATAGAGTTATATCTAGCTATTGGGGTGAAGGTTGCTTCATAATTGATCCCTTCCGTCTTAGCATACCCCTTAGCCACAAATCTAGCTTTAAATTTCTTGATGCTGCCATTTGCAGCATATTTGACCTTGTAGATCCACCTTGATCCTACAACTGATCTCTCATGAGGTCTGGGGACCACTTCCCAAACATCATTCATCACTATGGAACTGCACTCTTCCACCATTGCATCTACCCACACCTGGTTCTAAGCTGCTTCTCGAAAACTAGAAATTTCTTTGACTTGTACAACCAATGCTTGATACCTCTCAGGTTTCTTACGCTATCTCTTCTCATTTCGGGGGACTCTGACAAAGTCTTCTAGATCTTTCAGAATTTTTCGTATCTCCATGCTCGTTCTCCCACTAGTGGTGGGTGGATTCACCATATCTCCCTCTTGCAAGTCCTTGGGAGACAAGTCCCTTGTATCCCCATGCCTTGGAGAGGAAATTGAATTCTCTGCCACTGGTTGTTGAGGTTGAACCAGCAGATCCTCCTCAGACTACTTAGTAGAAGGAAATTCATGGGATCTTCTGAAGTCCTTCTCCTCCATGAATTTCACATCCCTATGCATTACAAATTTCCTACTCTTGGGAATGTAGATGTGATATTCCTTTGCATTCTAACTGTATCCTACCACATACCCCTTTTCTGCAGTCATTTCCAACTTCTTCCTCTTCTCACTAGGCACATGGAAGTAAGTTATATTGCCGAAGATCCTAAAGTGACTCACTTCAGGATTGTTGCCAATGAAGACAATTTACGGTGTGATATTTCCCAATGCAGTGTGAAGATTCATGTTCTAAACATAGAAAGTTATATTACAAGATTCAACCCACAAAAATTTGGGCATGTCTTGATCATACAACATCGCCATTGTAGCTTCGAAAATAGTTTTGTTTTTCCTTTCTACCACAACATTCTTCTCTGGATTGTATGGAGTTGTCCACTCTCTTCTAATACCTTCCTTGTGTAGAACCCATTTAATTCCTTGTCTATGTATTCATCGCCATTGTTTGAACGCAACACCTTGATCCACTTTTCTGTCAGATTTTCTACCAGAGCTTTAAAATTGTTAAACCGATTGAAGACTTCATCCTTGGTTTTCAGAAAGTAGCTCTAGGTGTTCCTAGAATGGTCATCAATAAAGGTGACGAAGTAGTACTTGGCACCACTAAGAGCTCTAGTGGAAATGGGTCCATATATATCCACGTGTATCAAGTCCAATACACCCTTGGTCCTATCATTTCTTCTCTAATATGTTGCCTTGGCATATTTACCTAATACACACCCTTTGCAGACATCATCCTGTTTGGTGCTCAGTTCTGGAACTCCTTTGACAGCTTTCTTGAGAATTTTTAACGCCCCATGATGAAAATTTCCCATTCTTCTGTGCCATATTTCATTCAGGTCTATTTCATCAGTGTTGCCAATTAGTGCCATTGGGGATTTGAGTTGAAACTTGTAAATTTTGTTGCTTCTTACTCTGATCTGTGCTTTCTTCTTCCAACTAGGGTGTTTGACGTAAACCATGTTGCCAATAAAGTAAACGTCATAACCTCAGCTTTGAAGTTGATACACTGAGAGAAAGTTCATCCCCAACCCAGACACATGTAGTACATTAGTGGCTCGGATCTTGTTTCCAGCCTCGGTCTGAAATATTACGGTACCTCTTCCAATAGGGGTACATTCCGCTTTATTAACCATGGTTATTTTAAAATTCATCCGCTCCTCTCAGTAGTCAGAAAAACATTCACTTACTCTCATCATATGAGAAGAAGCTCCACTGTAAATGTACCAGACATCAAGAGAAGTAGTCCTTGACACACAAGAAAATTCTTCTTCAAGTCTGGATGCCAGAACAGAAACATCATGATCTATTTATTCTATCATGCTTCTTTCCCTCTCTAGAGAAATGCGTGAACCCTTTTGAGCTGCTGCTGCAATGTCAGACTTCCATCTACTTGTTGATTCTTTGTTCCTGTTACTCATATCTCACTCCAATACCATGTGGAATTTTAATTTGAAAATTCTACTGTTATAGTGATAGATTTATTTCTCCTACTTATTATTTCAATAAGTTATTTACAAAAATATGTCAGTAAATTTCGAAATAAATACTACTGAAACATTTATAATTATATAAGCAGACAAGTAAACAGTAAAGGACATAAGCATAATAATCAATCGCATGTACACATTTGTTTTTGGATAATTGTCCCCAGAAAAACCCAATGCAGGAAAATCGGTGCAGTAGATGAGGGTTTTATTAAAATTCTTTAGCAAATGAATCTTTACAAGGAATATATTGGCACACAAAATTTGAAGACACCTAAGACAAAATTTCCGGCTCCTCCTGACAACTCCCTAACACCTTGATCAACCTCTGATTCTCTTTGTGCCTGTCTGTGTGTTTCTCTGCACAGTCCCTGAGCTGGACTACATAAGTCTCTGTGGGTTCACTGTGCTATAGCCCTGTGCTACCTCCTGTGACCCACTGCGTCCCTTTATCCCTGATCTCGGTCATTGTTGACTCCCTCCTCCTTTTGCTTCTACAACTCTCTACCATGAAACTCTCCCACTGAGATCAAATTCTATTACTTCAGAATCAATCTCCTTCGGGTACTGAGTTTATGCCCAGGTTATTTTCCAAATGACCCTCAAGCCTTATTTTATAATCTTCTCGTTGATGAATCGATGGCCCAGATTAGAAATCTAATCAATGGTTCAGATTAAAAATTGACTTGATATTTGTTTTCTAGAAGATTCACACTCTCACTTATTAATACCCTTTAATTATTTAATTTCCCTAAGTTTAGACTTAAGGTCATAATTAATTATTTTAATAATTCATGAAACGAGTGGAATTTACACAAACGATTTCTAGGTTCTTTGGAATACTAATGTCCAAGCCTCCTCACAAATTTTGAGACTTAAAACACTTTATGATGCTACAAAAATCAACATGTACTTGGTTAGGTCGAGTGAGAATATTTTTCTCCAAGTGTGCCAAGTGGTCCTGGATGGTGACATTATGCATCCCTAAGACTGCGCGACTATTGAAGGGATAGTCGTGAAGTGCGTGGCTATCGAAGGAAAAGTCACACTGCGCGCTCAAAGCTAATGCTTCATGTGCGCGGTCCAAAAATTTTGCCTTTCGACCTTAGGAAAATTTAAATTTTTAGCTCCTCTAATGTATTTCTTCCCTGCAAATCTTTATCTATACCTTCTGCTTGACATTTTTTAATGTCTTCTGCCTGTACGGTTTTCCAGTGTTAACATGGAGCTAGTAAGGTAAACTCTTGTTACTTTAAATATTCAACACAACTTAACCAAGGAATAAATGTCTTCACCAAACCTCATGGATTCTTCATGTATAAGGAAATTGATATCAAATATCATGGATTCTTCATTGTATAAGGCAATTGAGAATAATTTTGTATTCATTAATATGATAGTGGTAACTAAAAGGATTTAAGTAATATACTTTACATATGATTTTTTATAATGAGATATATATTTACATTTTATATAATGAATCTAGATATTGAGAAGGCTACAAACCGTTACATTATTATAAAGAAATATTTATTATGAATCAAGTTATGGAGAAAATAATATTTTTCTCAATTGAATTAAAACATATATTTATAAAGAAACAACTAAAATCACCTTTTGGTAAACCTAAAAGGACATGGTTAATCAAAACTTTGCAAAATTAAACTATTAATTTGCAGATATTGTGATTTCTAATGGTTTATCGCCTAGAGAGTCTAGGAGGAAGTGTCTTTTGTCTTTTCTAGTTTGTATTCCACGTACCGAGCTTATGGTATCCATTAAATCCTTGGCTACCCAATTTGTTTGGTATTTCTAAAATCAATTCTCTATGATTTTAATGGATTCTTGTTGCTAAGATTGGACTTTATTTTTAATATTTATTCCTTCTTCTATATACTTCAAATATGAATAATAGATTTTATTTAGAACAACTAGATATTGTGCATGAATATCTTAAAGTTGATGAAATATCTTGGGTACTATTATTTTTAAATTGATGCCTTTTATTTGAACTAGTACTAACTTCGAGCTAAATCCTCAAAGGATATGACACATTGTTTTCAATAGGTTTTCAACTAAGGAGGTATAAAACAAATGTTATTCAAAAGAAAGAGTACCTATAAATCAAACATGCATCCAATTAATGCTAGTGCAGAGTGAGGGAAAAGGCTATCACATCCACCTCGGAATTATTTCATCATGTTAGTCTTACTCACATGAATTCGTAGGCATGTCCTCAAGGATGTAACTCATTCGGTCATTAACTCGTTCTAATAAAAATATTCAGAAAAAAATATGTTCAATAATGCCATGGTGATTATGTTGCATCTAAGTCTCCTAGTCGTTACATGGTTTTTTGTTGTTGTGCGGTCAGATTGACAAGAGGACAATATACATAAAAAATTCCTCTGACGCAGATGAGGTGCACAAAATACTTCGATGCCCAATAATCCTACAAAAATGAAAAATAAAAATCAACAAAAAATGAACAGAAAAACACAATCTGAAAAAAAAAAAAATTGACCCTTCAAAAATTCCTCGAACACAACAACAAGCCTACCACAACATTGCCAAAACAATTGTGAATGAACGAACAACTGTCAAAAAATCTGTACTCGTCTCATTGCCCATATGTGTACATATATATATATATATATATATATATATATATATATATATATATATATATATATATATATATATATATATATATATATATATATATATATATATATATATATATATATATATATATATATATATATATATATATATATATATATATATATATATATATATATATATATATATGTCTCGTGTGTGTGTGTGTGTGTATTCGACTGAAAAACCTGCTCGACTGAAAAAACTTTGTTTTGCTGAAAAATATAGTCGCTAAAATTTTCCCCCACCGGTAAAAAATTTGTTGCACGGTTGTTGTTAATTTAAACGACCAATTTTTTGATCGAAAGTTAAATTTAATTGTTCAGCCCATATATATATATATATATATATATATATATATATATATATATATTCGACCAAAAGACTTGGTCAACCGAAAAACTTTGTTTTGCCAAAAAATCTGGTCGCTAGATTTTTCCCCCACCGGTAAAAAAAATCGTTGCATGGTTGTCATTAATTTAAATGGCCAATTTTTTAATCGAATTTTGAATTTAATTGTTCGGCTGAAAAAAAATGAAATAAAAATAAATAAATAAAATTCGGCCAAAAATTTTGAAATAATTCGAATGAAAAAAAAATGTGTTCAACTGAAAAAGCACAATTATGAATTTTCCACGAAAAATCCTCACAAGGTGAAACCCAACTTCACATTTTCACCCATAATTTTTGTAATTTGTAGGAGGTGAGAGATCAAGTACTCACCCCTCCCTTGTAGGCTTCTTTGAAATACTTGGTTTTGGGAGTGAAATTGCTCAAAACCAGACTCTTTTACAAGTCACTCGACTTCCCTATAACACCTAGAAGTGATCCTATAGCACGTTGTCTTATCTTGTAGTAGATTGTCCTGATCTTGTAGAATTATGTCTTGATATTGTAGAAACACTTTCCACGTCCTGTAGCCCCTCTGCAATATTATATGAAAGCAATAACTTAGGTAGCTTGTCTTCCAACACCAATGTTGGGCCTCCTTAGCTTAAAATAATATTTTTTTATGTACTAATGAGGCTCAATTCCACTTAAGTTATTGGTGTTTGGGTAGTTGGCTCAGCGTGGTATATGATTTGGACCCCACATACTATGTTGACCCACCCTTCATAGTCATCACCTCCTTTTCCACATGTATGATAGGAAAAATTGAAATAATTATAGTTGATTGTCAAAAGGTGTTTGACACCACTCACCCATCCTTAGCTTATAAAATCTTTCTCTCATGCGTTGATAACACTTTTTAAACTAATATGTGCTTGAAAGGAAGGGTTAGGAAAGTGCATACCTAAGCCTACCTGATGATGCTTGTGCTGATGTGTTGTGGTTGATGTTTTTACCTTTTTATGCTTGCATGAGGTTGTTGAACATGCATGAAACTGGTTGAATTTCCTTTGAGGTGAAATGTGTTTTCTTCATTGTTTCATGTATTGTCTTGAATTTTTCTGAGTGTCTTTTTTTTATTGAAGGTTTATGATGCAGATCCTCCAAGACCGAGGTGTTATTGTGGATCATTTTTTTTTGTTTGTTTTTTGATCAGGGATCTTGTAGCAATCTGTAGGGGACCCTGTATTTGTCTAGAACTGGTGTTGGAGTCCTATTATGCTTCATGGTGCATATATTTCTTGATATGGTGCCTTGAATGTGGTCCTATATGGTATGTGCAGGCTGCTACAGGACTATGTGTCTTTCTGTCGAAGTCGCACAAACCCTTCTAGAACCAAAATTTTCTCCAAATGATCCTTCAAAAAATATTGTTAATTCATAAGGAAGTTGTTGATGAGTGTCAGAGAGTCTTGTGACGATGAAAATAGGTGGAAAAAGGGATGAAGGAATTTTTTTTTGATGAAAATATATGGGAATTAAGGTAGTAAAAGTGTCAAGTGTGATGTATGGATAATAGGGTTGTTTTGGGCTCCCTCCCCCATTCTTAAGTGAAAATCATCCAAATTACTCCTTTTTATGCCAATCAGAATCCTGTAGCAGTTCTCGGACAATCCTGTAGAATCCTTGTTTAACCCATATCTCTCAAACAAGATATTGATTTGACCTGAATTTTTTTTATAATTTTTTCATCATCCTTTTGTATCTCCCCATAAAACATCTTGTCCAATGAATGAATGAATGTTGAGAAAAATGGAAAATGGTTGTAGGTGATGGAGGTCAATTTCTCGAAAATTTTGCACTGGAATTTACTAAAATTTATTGAGCATTTTAGCATCATCATAATTCATATCCCCATGAAACATCTCAAAAAAGAATGCATATTTTTTTAGATATGTTAAAAACAATTGTTGCCTTGTTTATTTTGGAAATCATATAGAAAAACATAACTTTTGCGTAGCAGTTATTGGAAAACGAGGAAAATGAATGAGAAAGGAATGGGAATGATGGGTGAATGTTGGAAATGGATTAGGGTGATGGATTAACATGGCCTTTGTCCCATTAGAGCACCTGGGCAAAGGAGGTAAAAGCCCAAGTTTCACTTTCTTTCACTAGTTTCCAATCAAATTTTACTTTTGGTGCCAACCTGTTCTTGTTTCTTGCAAAGGTTGGAGAGCACCTGCATTCATCATAGAGAGATATATACGGAATTTTTTTTTTCTAGGCCTACTAGCTACCTCAATGAGGTTTTTAACCAGTGGGTTGGCCCAGGCGCCTCATGGAGGTTTTGATTAGTGAGCCAATCTCAGGTGCCTCAAAGGAGGTTTTCACTTGAGATTTTATTTTTTCCTCCTATTTTTTCTCTTTTTCCTCTTTTATTTATTCATTTATCCTACTTTACTTTATATATATATATATATATATATATATCAAGTATATTAATAATTCCAATGGAGCCATGTGCATAAAAAGATAATAGATAAAATCTTGTGTAGGGTCATAAAATCTGCTTTGACATGTTCCTAAATATGAGAGACCATCTACTTTGACTTTGATGATGTCAAACACTGTTGAAGAGAGTGGTGATCCTGCTTAGTGATTTTTAGAAACCAAAATTCAATATAGTTATGATGCCCTTGGTTCACTTGCTCATTTGTATCATTATGTATGCATTCTTCTTCCATGCCATTCAAATCTTCTACTCTTTTCTAATTAGTCCCTTCAATACATAAAGGATATAAAAAAATCCTTCAATATTAGGTTGCAATGGCTACTCTCCAACAAATGATTCTTCTGGATCTTATTCTTCTCGATGTTGTTCTTTACTGACATTAGGAGAATCTATTTTTTGCAATACTCTTCCTGATCTCAAATGAATACCATTTAGATCAATAGGAGTTGTTTGGAAATTTTGTATCTCAGCAATCTAAGTGGTTCGAGTTACATTTTTTGGGTTCAAAAATGGGCGTACATGTAGTTGAGTGGGAGTGGATCTTTGAAATGGATGTGGTTGACGCCATGGTTGTGGTGGAGGTGGATGGTATGGATAGCATGGAGTTGGGTATGGATGATATTGAGGAAAATATTGAGGATATGGTAGATTTATCCCATAAATTCCTTGCCAAACTTGATGCCAAGATTGAATTTGAGGTTGAGATGGTCAAGGCTTCCAAGAAAATGGTTTTCCCCAATTACTTTGAGATTCTTGTGTGTAAAACTGAAATTTTGAATTAGGTTCTTGCATCATACTCAGTTGACTAGGCTTCCATGATCTTCTTGGAGTTACATAACATAGTTTATTTAGTGACTGACTTGCTCCATTGTCCTCCTGGTAAACTTCCTTCAACCTTGGTAATGATGGGAAGTATTTAGTAGCCTATGATTTTGCATGGATAGCTAAAATATCAACATCCTCTTTTTTTTTATTTTTCAATCTTAACATTTCTACTTGTTCACTCAGATTGCTAAGAGGTTTCATTTTAAATTTATTAAGAAAATTTCCATGTTTATCTTGACTTACCAATCTCGATGTTGATTTACTTACTATTTCCCTTCCTCTTGATATGCGCTTGCATATTTCACAAATTTCTTCAAATGATAGTTTGCCTCTACTAATGAGATCAAGGAGATCAATCCACTCATCCCTAATTTCTCTAAGTAAGAGGGTTTTTAGTGTTTCAAATCATTATAAATGATGTAAATTTTCCATCTTAACATTATACATGAATCTCTCTATTAGATCCTCAAGGCTCTCATATTATTTTTTAGTCATTCTAAAGATTTTCTCTTTAAGATCATGATCCTAGTATCTTTCTAGAAATATCCTTTGCATATCATTCCATGATCTTATTGAGTTAGTCCCTAAAATCATGAACCATTTAAAGCTCTATCCTCCAATGTTGTTGGAAACAATCTCAATATTTAAGTGTTTAATAAGTAACCATAAGATCTACAAAGTATTTAAAATTCAAAGAGAAAGGTTTCTAGATCTTCTGACCTCATACCATGGAACTTGGAAATAAAATATGGAGGGATGTTCTTCATATGAACACTGGTATCAATATATTGAAATGGAAATCCAAGAGAATCTTCCTCAATGTCATCATCTCCATCCATTTCCTCTACCTTCTCTACCACCTCTTCTTCTTCTATCTGCAAAAGTGGAAGGTGATGTGGTTCTTACAGCACCATGTGGTCAAATGGGGGGGTTTTGGTGTTGAAGAATTTTTTTGTTTGGTTTTTATATAAGTTTTTTGAATGAGTATGCAATGCAAGATGCCTAATGCATTTTTTTTGTTTTTGCAGAAAATATGAATGTAGAAAATAAAATAGGAATCATTCCAAGAACAAGAGAGTGTTTTATTTCACACCCTCAATGGAAATAGTGCCAAAAAGTGATAAACCCTGGTATTCCAACAATAATGTTGCAACTCCCAAGGCTACCAACTTAAATTTTCAACCTGGGTTCATAAAAACTTAAAAGGGGTCGGAAATATATGTACAACATACACCTTCCTCTTCCTAGTCTCACTCCCTTTGATGCAAGTGAAAGAAGGAAATGAAACAACTTCAAAAGAGAAAATATCTAGGTAAGTCACCAATTATAAGTTGTAAAAAAGGTAAGTAACAATAATAAAATATATTCTACTTTTGTTGAAAAGTAAATCTAGACTAATTATGGAAATCAACATTCATGAAATCAGTAATGTAAGAGCTAAATGGTGACCCAACCAAGCCTAAAATCAACCAAAGTGGTCTCAAAGAACTCATAGGCTATAGATATACTTCTACCATTAATTTGGAGTGAATTTGGGAAAGGGAGATCTCGAAAACAAATTTCTACAACATTGTTACTTCTCGAGTTAACTTACCAAATACCCAAGAAAATCAAATGAAATGATAGGGTACAATTTTTTTTGTTATGTATGATTTCCTAGGACTCCAATGCAAGTGGAATCACTCAAAATTACCACTGCTAACATATACTAAAAAATAACAGGAAATTTCTACTCTAAAAACCGGAAATTCAAGAATTAGTGAACTAGTTAACCTATCAAATTCCTAACATGATCAAGTGAAAATTTTATGGGGAATTTTTTTTATTAAATAGAATTTATTTAGGACTCAATCCAAGTGGAATTGATTCAAAATAGCCTTGTTAACATGTGCTAAAAAATAGCAGAAAAGTACTACTAGAAACCAGAAATTTCAGAGCAATGAACTAGTAAGTTGATCTAAGTGCCCAAATTCCTAGGCTAATCAAGTGAAAATGTTGTGGGGTGAATTTTGTTATTAATTTGAATTTTTTTAAGCTCCAATATAAGTGGAATCAAATTGGAAGAATCTAATTAACACTTGCTAAAAATTAGCAAAAAATTACTACTATTTTGCTACAGGATACTTCTAGAAATTCCAAAATTGTGAACTAGTAAACCAATCCAAGTAGACCAATCATGGAAATGACTTTATAAAGTTGTTATAAAGATGCATCATTATTATGGATTCATAAATAAATTTCAAAATAACTCACTTCAATAATTTAACCGGTATAACCTAAAACAAATGAAACATGAATACTAAATACAAGAATAGTAAAAACAAGAATAGAAGATGCAAGAGAAAACATTCAAAGAAGATATAGAAATTGTACAACAGAGCTCTGAGGCTCCTAGGATGTCCAAGCCCAAGGATACTCAGATTCCTATGAAGGAAACCAATCTTTAGAAGCTAAAAATTACACAAAACTTCATTATTTGAGTCACTCTAAGTACATCCCTGCTAGAAATGAAAGTAGAGCTACTAAATAACAATTTTTCTCCACAATAAGGCTAAGAAATACATGCCCCTAGAGGAAAATTTGAAAGGGGACAACTTTCCCCTCCAAAATCCCTCAAAAAGTGGATCTGGTTCCCAGCAGTAGGAATCTTCATTTAATGATATGGAACACATTCCTAGATTTTCTCAATTAGTATAGCTCCAAAATCTTTCAGTAGCATCTTGTGGTAGGAACAAGTACCTAAATGATCTCATTCAGAATTTACTCAATATCCTCCCAATATTATACAAAAATAAATAATATTAGGTACATAATATGCAATTATCTCTAAAAATTCCTAATAACCACATTATAACTCAAAAATATGTCATCAAATGCAAAAAGAGAGGTTAAATGTGCTAAAGGATGGTCAGTTGGGCCTTAATTTGTGTCTAATTTGGAGGCCCATCACCACTCTCAAGAACAATGGAATTGTTGCACCCAATATTAATAATTCTTCCCCATAACTTATATAAAGTTCCAATTTGAATGCCTCTCAATAATTTTATTGATCCTCGAACCATCCTATAGGTATCCTTGTTACGTGTATTAATCCCTCTTGCGGACAAGAGCAATCTCCCTAGTACTCCAGTGAGTAACTAGAAACAAAGATCCATTTGAATACCTCTTTCTCTAGATTAATTGTATTTTAATATCATTATAATATTAAAGTAGAGAGGACATGCTCCTACCTTGAAATCCAAACGTTCGATGTAGCCCTTTGTCCCGCTGCTCAAAAGTAGTTCTCCAATGAGTATAACCTGCAATCGAAGACAAGAAAAATAGTCAAAGCATCTACAATATATAATAATCAAATAATAGTAATCCAACTTAGTGATAAAGGAGTCTAAGTATTGGCATTATTCCCATAAACATAGAAACAAAACAATGAGAAAAAGAGATCCATATGTATTATCTTAAATAGAAAGAGAAATCTTATAACTGGATGCCTTAATGTTGTACAGATTTCTCCCAGGGTCTCGAACAATTGTTATCCTTTAGTTTAATAAGCCTTCCTCTCTAAAATACTAGCATGATGTTATGGACAAAAAGATGTTATCTTCTGTGTGTCAACAACAACTCACTAGTGTAGAAAGTATGTACTTTATGAACTCTCTTCAGCTTAGAAACTATATAGATCAGTTTATATGATTCATAATCTACCCTTGAACCTAAAACTTGAGCTCAATTTATGGGGAAAATGGAGGTAGTTTCAGTTCCATGAAGAGGGGGATGTATTCCTCTCATGAAGGTATTTGAGTTCCATGGACCAAGGGATAAGCTCCATGAGTGGAGGGATAAAGATTGAACTGGCGCGACTCTAGAGGCTTCCAGTTGTGAGAATATTCGACCAACTAGGCTTGTAGAAGTTAATTTTTTCCTTTTACTTGCTTTTCACAGGGGTGCACAGGTTTTAGTGGCAAAAAGTGCATGAGTCGCCGCAACTAATGGAATTAACATCATTGCATGCACAGGGAAAGGCTAGAAAAACCGTGGAGGTAGAATTTTAAGGGTTTTACAGAGCTTTTCTCCAATTTTCAAGACTTGATTCAGGAACATGAGTGTTTTTGACCTGTAAGGGAACATGATAGGGATGGTGATGAACCCATATGAATAGTCAAATTTCATGATGACAAAATGATGTGTAACATATTGCCCCCTAAAGTGCGAAGTTTGAGAGTTTTTCTGAAGAGTGAAGTGCTTTATCATTCCGAGGATTTTATTGGAGAAACCAGTTGAAAACCTTTAAAAACATTCAATGCAAATATATATTGTCATTGAGGTAGGCATTCCCATACTCAAATAAAAACTAACTAAATGTTCTGGTATAGATATGGTTTCAATATTACATCAAAAGTAGACAGTATGGACGCAACCATCTGTCATAAGTAGTCTACTGTGTCATGAATAATAAAACTCCTCGGAACCTGGATGCTGGAAACTAGATCCGGGGTCTTGATTTCTGTTTCTCGAACTAGTATGAATCTATCCATGCAATTGATTGTGTCAAAGTCGAATATGGTTGAAACCACTTTATTATCGGTTGATGATGTGAACTATTAACAAGTGTAAGAGAAACCACCAATAATGACAATGGCTCTCAAAGTACTTCAATACAATATATGAAGTGCGAATGAATGATTTGAAGTCGAACACTCATAGAATCATTCGATCGAAGGTCAATGATGAAATATATTGTCGAAGGCGAGAATCTTGCCATTAGGGCATGCAGATCCCAAGGTAATGATAGGATTATAGATCAACTTTCTAGATAATGAGCTAGCGTCAATAGAAAGTGATTATTTATAGGAAAGCCTACAACACGAAACCATTAGATCAAGTTTTGAAGAAATATTTTGCAAGGACTGACTCAAAGATGGTCAACACGATGGGAGACAAATGTTTGCAATGAATGGTTTATTTAACTTTCTCTTGAACACATAATGACAATGTAGATGGTTTGGAAACATTTGACCTAAAGATAATACCCATAACCAGCTGAAGACTTTCAATGTGGTTCGATTAACTATTAGAAAAAGGATTTCCCAACCCAGGTACAAGTGTGACAAAGTGTCATGTTCAAGAGCGACATGCTGTTTTCTAAAATAATGAAAACTAGAATATTTTTCTCTCTTTTTCCCCCACCATTAATATCAAGTACCTCTTTATTTTTGTCAAGCTTGAGGAGTATAGCATTTACTTTTTGGTGTAAGCTCATCCTTCGGATGAGTCCATATTAGTATTAAAATCGAACCCTAAGAAGGAGTGGTTCGGTCCTGTTGTGATCGATAGGTACTATACTATTAAATTTTAATGAGTCCAGTATAGGAATAACTCGACGTTTTTCAGTTTTAAGGAGTCATAAGAAAAACATAAGTAAACTCCATGGTTTGTTATTTTTTGTAATTTTAGTCTCTCAAGCCCGAAGAAAGATAAAATAATGTAGGAGAGAACTCTATTGACCATGATTAGTCAATGTATACCTTTTTCGTTATTATTCCAGTTCAGTTCGGAAAAGGGGTAAACTTATACTAAATGGACGATTGTTCATTTACTTTAACAAGTTTGAATAATATCGATATTTTCATGTTTCGAGAGTCTAAAAAGGGCTTAAAAGAGGACTCCAGGGTTTCTATTTTTCATATTTTTACAGAGCCCGAAAAAGTGATAAAAGTGTACTTGATGTCAAAATAGTTCCTTTCACCAAAATCCTGTATCCTACACAAAACTCAAATGATTACAAATATTTGTTTCCAAAAAGTAAAAATATTTAGATTTGACCATTTAAAAGTAAAATAAATAAAACAATAATATTTTATTCATTAAAAACTATAAAAAGGAATTAAAATAAGTCATTTTCACCTTTTGTTTTTCAGAACAGTGCATAGAGAGATTTTGACCAAAAAATTCTAAAGCTGATATTAGAAGAACCGACTGTTCATTTTGCGAATCGTCAGAACCAGGTAATCCACATCATCCTTGTCTACGTTTTCATCTGTTTCATTTCTTATTTTAAGCTTTCATGGCATTTTTTAGGAGAAAAATATTTTTCAAAATTCGCCCTCGAGGCTGCGTGGTTTCTCTGTGTGAAAACCGTGCACCCCGACGATTTTTTAAAATAAAAATTGTCGTGCCACGCGGGTTCTGTGTGGAGCACGTGTGGACAAACGTATTGTCTGCACACAGAACCTGCACATGCGTTGTGATATTTTTGAGAAACTTGTATTTATTCATAAAAAATAGTTCAAGTTTCCTCCAACTGATTTTAACTGTTTAATTTGTTGATTTGTAGGCCTTTTAATCATTTTGGAATGGCGAGAACGAGAACATGAGCTCGTGGATAACGAAGCCATGGATGATCCAACAACCACATGTGCATTAAAAAACTGTGGGTGGTACAAGTTTTGGTCAATTTAGGGCATGAAGGCACAAGTTGAGTTGATGACTTGGCTTGTGAATGCATGGAATGTGCAAGATCAATGTTTCATAATTGGTGACCATCGGCTTGAGATTGAGCCAGAGGACATATACTTCCTTATCGGATTACCTCAGAGAGGGAGAAACATTTACTTATTTGAGACTAGACAAGGAGGTCTTCCCACTGCTAGCTATAAAGCTTAGTATTGTAGCAATAATTCAGAGTTAAAGGACGGTCGCATAGACATCAAAACCATCTTACGACTGTAACTTAATATAATAGCATTCACAGTGACCAAGTTATGTGAGAGTGCAGTTCCTCATGTGGCTACCAAATCACAATTACAAACTACAGTTGAGTGTTTCAGAGGGACAGTACTCAAATGGAGTGAAGGAGTATTGGCCAATATGAAGGGCCAACTAACTAGAGAAAAAAATGGGAAGTTTAAAAACTTTGGATATGGTGCCATTATTATCTCATTTTCTCTAGAGAGGATCCCACTCCTTTATATCCTGTAAATCCTTAGGAACCTCATATGGTGCGATAGGTAGCACTGATGGCTCACCATGGTGGCGAGGGTGGTTCAGTGGTTCGGCTCACTCCGGCTTATTTCATGTGGCTCAGGAATAAGATATTCACTATTGAAGATTTTCGTTATGGGTGAATGGACTATAGAGGTGATCCTGAAACATCCTTGCCACTAGGGGCACAATGGGATGAGACAAGTTAGTGAATCATTTTGAAGTTTTTAATCTAATTTTTATTTGATTTTTTATCGTCCAATACTAATAGAAATTTAAAATGGAGATGTCGGTCTGACATGACTAGCAACGCTTCGTCGCTTTGACATGCGAGAGGCACAACCCGTAGCACCTCCACAAGATGATGCAACAAAGATACTGGAAGAGATGGAGCACAACCTTGAGAGGTTGACCATTGATATTCCTGAGAGAGGAACCGATGATATCCCTCTTAGGCTCCAGAGACATGTGACTGGTGTTCCAGGTCCACTCAGGAGATTTATGCGCAAGGTGGTGCGTGCTATAGTTTTTTATCATGACCATCATCATGAATAGTTGATGGTTAATGTAGATTGAAATTTCGTTTTTTGTATCATTATATTTTATATCATAAGGTGTTTGAACCTATGATCACAGACGATGTAATATTTTTTGGACACAAACTTATCTATCCTAATGATAATACTACTTTCGTTCTCTAAGTATCTTGTTCAACGTGGATTGAATGTTGTTTTGATTTACTTTGTTAGCGTTGTAGATGTCTATTTAAAAATTGATTAGCTAATGGATCAACCATTGTGTTTAAATTTCTTGAAATATGTTGATATTCAATATAATCAAATTGTCATTCCAAGAGACGAACCTTCAAAAATAATCTTAACAGCATTGGATTTCTAATAGCATAAGCTCTGTTTAAGTGTAATACAATGAGTTGCGAATCTAACCTAATGATCACACATCGAATACCAAATTTAATGGCATCAGATAATAACTCAATGACTATGCAATGTTCTGCAATATTGTACGTTGTTTGACCAAGGCAGATCCCATGATAGAAACTTGTTGGCAATATGATGCAGAGTGTTGTCCTTGATGGCAACCCACTGAATAAAGATGAAGACATGAGACTATTGACATATGTTGTCCTTGATGGCAAACCACCTGATGAAGTTATTCTAGACTTGAAGGACTTGGTAAATGATGTGATATGATGTTTGTTGACAATACGATGCTGAGTGTTGTCCTTGAAAGGCAACCCACTTGATGAAGATAATGGCAACTTACTTGATGAAGTTGTGCTTGATAGAATATGTTCATACGATGGCAAGTTTCTCATTTATCCTCTGATGCGAGTATAGAAGGAATGAAAGAGGAATTCAATGTGCTTATTCCATGATGAAAAGAGTATGTCTCAAGGAATACGCGGATATGTCTAGGGGAAGTCGCGTATGCACGCGGAAAAGAACGTGCCAAGTCGCGTATGGGCTAAAGCACTCTAAAAGTGCAAAACCAGGGGTAACCACCATGGTATTGATCCATTGTATTGGGTAATGATCTGCCTAATTGACCCCGTCCGGGAATACCATCGGAAGTAATGTTGTTTTGGCTCATGGTATTGAAAAAGGGGCTCATGGTATTGAAAAAGGATTATCCTATATAAAGAGATGAAATTCATTATGCAAATCACATGTGTGGGAGCAAGATGTCTGAGCTTGAATGAATACTTCTCTGTGAAGTATATCTGTATCGAAAGGGTAAAGGTTTGATGATAGATCTGAATCTATGATGCACCTATGAAGAAATGATGAAGAAGGGGATCTAGATCTGAAATGTACTTGTATCTACTAGATCTGATTATGGAAGGCTTAGATCTGAATTGAGGCGAACATATGTCTGAAGTGAAAGGGTAAATCTGAACTGAACATCTGATCTGAAGAAGTATGTTGCTCTATAATGATTGAAGATCTATACGCTACTTCGACGCGGAGGAAGCGCGTATATACGCGGCTTCGCCGAAGATAAAGCGCGTATGCACAATGAAATATACACTGAGGTATACGCTGGTTTGTGTGGACGAAAGCGCGTATGCAAACTAGGGTTTGCTGAAGCAAGGGGTATGAAATATCTGATCTGTTCTGCTGTGTTTCTGCTATCTGATCTGTGTTGATAAGTATCTGTTGGTGATGTATGTTTGTGCTTAAAAGTATGGAGAGGGTCCAGTATGAAAATATGATGAAATGTGGCCTGCAAGTTGTGTTCTATTGAAGTTGTTGGATCCAGTGTGAAAATTGATGAAATGTGGTCCAAGGTGGTGCTGAGGGTTGTAGCCTTCAGTCAGGGGGTCGTAGCTCCCTTCCAGGTGAGGCTGGTAAATGAGATCGGGGGGTTGTAGCTCCCTTCCAGGAGAGGCTGGTAAATGAGTCAGGGGGTTGGAGCTCCTTCGGGAGAGGCGATAAACAATGGCAATTGAGTGCACTGAGTTCTGGTTAAGGAGTCTGCCACAGCACATATGTTGTAAGATGTTTTCTCTATGGCAAAATATTGAAGGTAGACAACAGTGAATTGGTTTCTCGACTTGGGTTTCCCTACAAAATCTTGGTGTCATGTGATGCTTTGTGTGATGGTTTATTTTGTTCTTACTGCACATGTTTACTGTTTATAGAACATCTAATGAATGAATGATGGAATTATATAAGTGAAGAATTAATGGCATAATTAGATCTATGTGTATACGCGAGTTTTATGAAGGATATCTGCGTGCATACGCTAGTTGGCTTCAGCAAAGTAGCGTATGGGTTTTCGAAGTAAGAAAAAGTAAAAAATTTTGAATATGTAGTAAATGCGATTCACCCCCCCCCCCCTCTCGGTATTTTTCCCAACAATTGGAATCGGAGCAGGTTCTTCTGCAGAAGCTTGATCGCTTGAAGGAGATCCGTCGCAATGGGAAAGAAGCAAAATAAGATGGTTACTCAAAGAAAGAAGATGCCTCAGAAATCAGGTGCAACAGAAAATGAAGAAGATAAATCAGGTATTGATAGTTGTTCTTGTGACTCACTCTCTGGTGCATGTAATGATGAAGATAGTGTAAGTAAAGTTTTGGATCTAGAGGAAGCTATCAAGAAAATTGAAGATCAACGAAGATCAATTTCTAAAAGCAAAGCTTTGTACAAAGGGATGAAAGAACAAATGGAAATACTGAATGGACAGACAGACAAGTACCAAAGGTTTCATGCTTATGCATCCTCTCGAATTAAAAGACTAGAAGTAGAAGTCAACGATCTAAATGCAGATCTCGAAGAATCAAACAAGAAGAATGCAAGACTTGAAGCAGAAATCATCTCTCTCAAAGAAGATCTGGAAGACTCGAATAAGAAGAATGTAGAACTCTTACAAAATGTTGAAGAACAAGAAAATGGGTTGAAAGAAGAGATTCTAAATCTGAATGTTCAAGTAGAAGATAGAAGAAGGAAAGAAGAAAGTATGAAGAAGCAATGCCAAAGCTTGGAGGTTGAGGTAAACATTCTCAAAGGTAAATTAGAAAAAAAAGATAAATTGTTGAGGTTTCAAGATAGTACTAAGATTCTGGATAATATTCTTAGTAGTCAAAGGTCTCCCTCTATCAAACTTGGTCTCAGTTTTTATGAAATGGTTAAAGAAGATTCTAGTTCTCAAGGAGGTGCTAAAGAATCAAAGGACATCAATGCAAAATCTGAAGTGTTGAAAGAAACAAAAGGTCAACCGACAATCATGAATTCTCAAAGGAAATCATTCAAGAATGTTGAATGCTTTGAATGTCATAATCATGGACATGTTGCAGCCAATTACAAGTGCAGATTGTTTCAGCCACAAACAAACAGATCCTACATAGAAAGGTACTCTGGTTTCTTCAAGGGATATTGTTTTTCATGCAACAAGTATGGTCACAAAGCTGTTGATTGCAAAAGGAGAAAGATTAGAAATACTCATTATGATTCTTATGCTTATTTCTCTGGACACATGAGATGTTATTCTTGTAACAAGTATGGACATGTAGAAAAGGAATGCAGGTTGAACAGATCTGAGAAAGTGGACAATCTTCAGCACACAAATAGAAAGTTCAAACAAATCTGGAAAAGGATGGAGGACCGATCAGAAACGTAGGGAATTCTGACCCTACTGCAGTCATCCGCTTATGAAGCTGACTTTTCTTATTGACTGCAGGAATGATGTGGGATACATTATGAGATTTATTAATGTATCGTCACAGGGGGAGCAATGTATGGTGTCTCTCATGATTGATTTGATTATATGTATTTCTGACAGAGCATCTGATGTGAAGAAGACAGGTACAGGAAGTACAAGTTCAGGGGGAGATGAAGGAATGTGAAAATTTCAATGCTTCACTTTCCATACGCGGGTTCTATTAACAAAAGTCGCGTATACACGCGAGTTCCAGCAGACACAGTCGCGTATGCATTAATGATAAGAGAATTTATCTGATAGCTGAAGATCTGGAGCAGAGGTTCAGGTGGAGCATCAGTCTAACTGTTAACAACTGTATTATTAACTCTGTATCAGCTTAATTTCTCAGTTCTAAATGATGATGATATGATACTTGATGTCTTATCTTGAAGTTTATGAATGAGTCCTGTTTGCGTGTTGAATGAAGAGTATTCGTTGCTGAAATGAAAGTCTTATAATTCAGAGACAAGGACAGATCATGCAAAGATTGTTGCTGATGACTTGCTGTTGAAGGTGTTTCAGATTGCACAAGTTAAGGAAGAGCACTGGTTTAGGGGGAGTAGCAGGTTGAATACTAATGATTGCATTGTTGGCAATATGGCTGCTTATTCTTGGTTATTGTGATACTCATGCTCAAAATGATGATGACTTAGTACATGGTTTATTGTGATGAGATTTTGAGCCCTGGTTGCTGATAAGTATCTTTTGTGCTCACACATGGATGAGTTGGATGTCGTTTGAGAATAGATCATGCAGAGTTTGTTACTATGGTTGAGATCTTTTGCCTACATATGTTACTTCACGTTAAATCTTGAAGATCTTGATGGTGGTGGACCACATGAATGATTGTTTGACACTTGTGTGAAGATGTTGTTCTGGTATGATAATCTCTCTTGGAAAGAGTGTATTGATGCTGCAAAGAATCTGAAGGCTTGGTTACTAATGTGCCTATGCTACAACCGTTGGATGACGCTTGAAGACACAACTACACTGTTCTATCTATCTGTAGTCCAGGGAAGCATTCAAATATCTCAGAAAGAAGCTGAACACTGCATTTCTCTCACAGAGGTTCAGATCTGGTTAAAATGTAGAAGGTGATATTGGATACGCGGGTTTCCTGAAACACAGTCGCGTATATACGCGAGTTCATGCATAGAAAACCACGTATGTCTGATTGCTGACAAATTTTTGGTTGGAGTCAGCTCTCTTCAGCATAGCTGCAGTGCTGTTTGGTATCTCTGATACTGTTTGGTATCTCTGGTGGTGTTCCAGTTCTCATAATTCCATTCCATTTCTAATGATTTGATGAAGATGTTTTGATGATTTGTTGGTGAAAATGTTCAGGATGCACAAACTAAGGGGGAGCCTTAGTCATATGAAAAGGATGCATGGAATCACAGATTCAGGGGGAGCATTAGCTTTGCTGAGTATAATGCATTATGATAGTTCTGTTATATGATCTCTCTTGAGGTCTTCTTGGTATTGGTTATGAAAAGTCATATTTATGAAAAGGTCATGTGGAGACCCATGATGTAAAATTGTAATATTCAGTCATGTAAGGACTTGTCGAATTTGTAAACCCACTTGGTTGGGTAGCTGAGTCAAATTTTGTAAACCCACTTGGTTGGGTAGCTGAGTCAAATTTGTAAACCCACTTGGTTGGGTAGTTGAGTCTCATATGTAAATCCACCTGGATGGATATTTGATGTAAGTATGAGTCATTGGTGATAGGAAGTTCATAGAGTCATGTACTTCATTGAAAAATATGTTTGAAGATACAACATGAACTCAGGGGGAGCTTGGTCACTTTCAGTATATGTCAGATCTGCAAAACGCTTTTTCCACATGAGGAGAAAAGGGGGAGAGTATGTTGGTTTTGGTCCGCCCTTTGCCCTTGATGTCAAAGGGGGAGAGTGACATGGTGTTTGAATGGTGTAAAAAATGGAGAGAGTGACATGGTGTCATTGTATTCTTAATGTACCTATCTGTTGTGGTAACCAAACACCATTGTGGTTGCCATCAAGTCCAAAGGGGGAGATTGTTGGCAATATGATGCAGAGTGTTGTCCTTGATGGCAACCCACTGAATGAAGATGAAGACATGAGACTATTGACATATGTTGTCCTTGATGGCAAACCACCTGATGAAGTTATTCTAGACTTGAAGGACTTGGTAAATGATGTGATATGATGTTTGTTGACAATACGATGCTGAGTGTTGTCCTTGAAAGGCAACCCACTTGATGAAGATAATGGCAACTTACTTGATGAAGTTGTGCTTGATAGAATATGTTCCTGATGAAGTAAATTTGATGTATCTACAGTGAGTACAGAAGGGAATGAAGAAAGGAATTCAGCATGTGCTAAATCCATGATGAAAAGAGTATGTCTCAAGGAATACGCGGATATGTCTAGGGGAAGTCGCGTATGCACGTGGAAAAGAACGTGCCAAGTCGCGTATGGGCTAAAGCGCTCTAAAAGTGCAAAACCAGGGGTAACCACCATGGTATTGACCCATTGTATTGGGTAATGATCCGCCTAATTGACCCCGTCCAGGAATACCATCGGAAGTAATGTTGTTTTGGCTCATGGTATTGAAAAAGGGGCTCATGGTATTGAAAAAGGATAAACCTATATAAAGAGATGAAATTCATTATGCAAATGATGCGAGTGGGAGAAAGATGTCTGAGCTTGAATGAATACTTCTCTGTGAAGTATATCTGTATGGAAAGGGTAAAGGTTTGATGATAGATCTGAATCTATGATGCACCTATGAAGAAATGATGAAGCGGGATATCTAGATCTGAAATGTATCTGTATTTGCTAGATCTGTTTATGGAGTGATTAGATCTGAAATGAGGCGAACATCTGTCTGAAGTAAAAGGGTAAATCTGAACTGAATATCTGATCTGAAGAAGTATGCTGCTCTATAATGATTGAAGATCTATACGCTACTTCGCCGCAGAGGAAGCGCGTATATACGCGGCTTCGCCGAAGTGAAAGCGCGTATGCGCAATGAAATATATACAGAGGTATACGCTGGTTTGTGTGGACGAAAGCGCGTATATACGTGACATCAGTGAAGTGAAAGCGCGTATGCAAAATAGGGTTCTTGAGACGGGGTATGTCTCCACGATGCGATTATTTCTTGTGTTCTGTATACGATTTGTGTTGATAGAAGTATACGGTGAGTGATGTATGTATGAGCTTAAAAGTATGGAAGAGTCCCGGTCACGAATATGATGAAACGTGGCTGCAAATGTTGTTCACATTGAAGTTGTTGGATCCAGTGTGAAGAATTCGTGGTCAAGGTGGTGCGGGGTTGTAGCCTTCGGTCGGGGTTGTAGCTCCCTTCAGTGAAATTTGGTAAGCGAGATCGGGGGTCGTAGCTCCCTTTCGGGAGATTTGATACTTGAGTCGGGAGTTGGAGTTCCCTTCCGGGAGAGGCTCTCCCTTCCGGGAGAGGCCGGTAAACGAGCGCGGGTGGGTGCACAGCGTGTTTGGTCAGAATGCAACGCCCGGCTACATATTTTGTAAGATGTTTTCTCTATAATAAAATATTGAAGGCGAGCAAGCTACCGGCGGTGGTTTTCTCCCGACTTGGGTTTCCACCTAAAAATCTTGGTGTTCATGTGTGATGCTTTGTGTGATGGTTTATTCTGTTCTTACTGCACATGTTTACTGTTTATTGAATATCTGATGAATAAATGATGGAATGGTTTAAGTGAAGAATTAATGACATAATTAGTTCTCTGTGTATACGCGAGTTTAATAAAGGGTATCCGCGTGTATACGCTACTTGGCTTCAGCAAAGTAGCGTATGGGTTTTAAGGAATGAAAAAGTAAAAAGTTTTGAATATGCAGTAAATACTGATTCACCCCCCCCCCCCTCTCAGTATTTTTCCCAACAAAACTAACTCATCGGTGGGTGAATAGATAACCCAATCCATGACAGAGATGTTCCGTGTACTACAACAGGCGCCATCAGCAAAACCAATGTAATTTTGAAGGGATGTCGACATCTGTAATATAAAGAGCAATCAAGATAAGCAACAATAGTAGTAGCAACAAAAACTAATCTAGGCACACTGTTCTAAAAAGTAACTATTGCACAAGTGATATCTTCACATGAAAATTCATGAATAATATCTCTTAAGATAAAGACCATTTTTGGGTTTATCTAAAGAGACCCCATCATAATCAATTAATTCATAGGATCCTTTTGCAAGCATACACTTGACAATATAGGGACCATGCCACATCAGTTCGAATTTACCAGCACCTAGCTTGTTGTTAACTTGATCATATACTAAAACTAGGTCACCTTCTGATGGAATGTGAGGGTTAACACTTTGATCATACTGAGCTTTCACATGTTTCTTCTGAGCTTTGGCAACCAATGCAGCGGTGCACCAAGTCTCATCTAATTGTGCTAGTTATATAAAGTGTTTCTCCTCTTCAGAGGTAGCTGGTAATAATTCAATGGCTAATTTGAGTGACGGTATTTCACATTCAATGGGTAACACAGCTTCTAAACCATAGACAAGTTAAAAAGGAGTGAACCCTATAGCAGTTTTTGCAGAGGTATGGTATGCCCATAATGCTGAAAAATCAATGGTATTCCAATTAGATTTATCAGCTCCAACAATCCATTTAATCATGGTGGTTAAAAAAAATTTGACGGCCTCAACTTGACCATTAGCTTGTGGGTAATATGGAGTAGAATTATCATGGCATAGGCCAATTTGATTAGAAATTTCGGTCGTCATAATATTTCAAAAATGGCTCCCATGGTCCATAATAATATCTTGAGGGACACTGAATTGAGCAATCACATGATTGAATATGAAAGTAGTTGCAGTTTTGCCATCAGCCATGAATGTAAGCATCGTCTCGGCCCATTTGGTAAAGTAATCTACAGTGAGAATAATATACCCATGCCCCCCGGCCGAGTGAGGGTTACATGTAATGAAATCAACGGCCCATTTCGCAAAAGGACCGACAACAATTATTGGGTGAAAAGGAGTTGTAGGTGCACGCATATTTCGATCAAAAATTTGGCAGTTGTGGCATTTTCAAACCACGATAATACAATGTTTGAATAAATACGACCAAAAATAACTAGCACACAATATCTTTTGGGTTGTGGCAAACCCAGACATATGACCACCACATTCTCTAGAGTGGAAATCATTCAAAACCCTTTCATCCTCTTCGTGAGTTATACAACATCGAAAAACATAATCCGCACCACGACGATAAAGAGTGTCCCCAACAATATTGTATTGTTGGGATTGGTATTGGATTCTCCATCGATCAGATCGTGAAATATCTGGGCAAAAGATTTGGGTCTAAAGATATATAATGATATATCCATACCAAATATCTAAAGTACTGATTATAAACAAAGATTCATCCACGATAGGATTCTCTGCCACCGTTTCAGACTCAGTATTGGGAAAGTCACACATAATTTCGGCAAACACTAGTGATTTCTTTGACTTGGAATTTTCGAACTCAAAATAAAAATCTTGTAGGATAACAATCCATTTGGACTATTTTTCACTGAGCAATTATTTTTTCAATATGCACATCATCAGGTTGCAATTAGATATCACTGTGGTTTTGTGTAACAATATGTAATGATGGAATCGTTGGAAAACTTGAACTACCTTTAAGGCCAATTTCTCCACATGTGAATACTTGATTTCCGTCAGATTGAGATTCTGACTTAGGTAATAGATCACATGTTCATTGTGAGATTCATCCTCTTAAACCAAAACCATTCCAATCGTGGAATCAAAGGCAGCTAAGTATAAAAAGTAATCTTGGTGGTAATTGGGCGGATGCAATAACGGTGCATGGGTCAACACGTTTTTAAGTGCATAAAAATATTTATCGACAATCTCATCCAAAATAAATGGAACATTTTGTTTCAAAAATTGGGTAAAACCTTTTGTTAACTTAGCATAGGTCGGGATAAATCTACGTAAAAAAATTTCTTTCCCTTGCAAACTCTGGAGTTGGTGAAGAGTGGAAGGAAAAGGTAAGTTGATGATAGCCTCAACCTTCGATGGATCAACACGGATGCCATATTTTGAAATGATGAACCCAAGTAATCATCCTGATCATACACAAAAAACACATTTGTGTGGATTCAAATGAATTTTGTAATGCCTACATCTCATGAAGATAGCTCGTAAGTGAATAGGATGATCTTCTCTACATAAAGAATGAGCAGGTAAGTCATCTAGATAAGGTTGTACAATATGTTTGATATCATGAAAAGCATAAGACATAGCTCTTTTAAAATTTGCACCAGTATAAGCTAGTTTCTCAGGAAAAAATTTCTCCTTCCCCCTCGGCGCTGCCTGCAACCGTGGCCTTCGCTCCCTGGGTTCGGCGTTGCCCCTCCACTCTGTGGCGCTCTGAACCGTGTGGCCTCTACCCACGGATCGGCTTCTTTGATTCTGCGCTGCGTTTGCTTATGCGCATGGGATTCCGGATCTGATCCGGCCCTTCTCCCTGGCTATGGAGACCGTAGGAGATCCTCCCTTGCCTCCTGATCTGGAGGCCTTCAGATCTCTTGTAGCTGCTTCCGAAAAGAGGCCGCCCTCGGCTTCACAGCAAAAATTTGTTAAAAAACTGGACAATATTCCTACGGTGGCCCTCCCGGTGGAAGACGCTTGTAGATCAGCTCTCAACTTGGCAGAGAGAGGCCTTATCGGTCAGTTTACTGGGCTATGGCCATCCCCGAAAGCAGTAGAAGACTGGGTCAGACGAAACTGGACACCACTGGTTAAGGAAGGAATAAAAAGCTACTTTGTAGGCAAGGGGTTCTTCGTCTTCGTGTTTGACAGTGTGGAAGATCGCAGTCTGATATTTCGAAACGGGCCATATTTCATGGGTCCTCAAGGGCTATACCTGAACAAATGGTCTCCGGATTTTGACCCCGCGCAAGATGTGCCCACAGCCGTTCCCGTCTGGGTGCGACTCCCGCATCTTCCTCTTCACTGCTGGAGTCAGAGTTCGTTACAATCCATCGACAACACCCTAGGCAGGTACATTGATCAAGCCCCTAGGAAGGATCAGTTCTCTTGCGCCCGCATATGCGTGGAAGTTGATCTGGAGGTCAGACTCCCCGAAGCTATCAAACTATCACTGGCCGACTGGACGCATATTCAAGAGCTCGATTACGAGCAACTGCCTTTCAAGTGCCAGCATTTCCATGAATACGGGCATTTCGCCAGATACTGCAAAAAAAGAAATGAGGAAATGACAGAGAAAGAGAAAGGAGAACAGTGGAAGCAAGCAAAGAGATCAGCAGGCAGCAGACAGAACAACAAGAGCAGAGCAAGAGAAACAGTTGCCAACACCAGGCAAGGAGATTCAAGCCATCAAAATGGTGGAAGCAGGGAATCAAATAGTATTGCAGCAGACAAAAACCCCTTCGAATCACTCGCTCCAGCATCAGACCCTCCAGAGCTCGAGCAGGACGATCCACCACAGCTGAACAATCCAGAAAACGAAGAGCCAGGTAACATCTCAAATCCGACCCCCAGCAACACTCCTTCTCCTTCATATGCTGATATTATCAAACACAAGAAGAAGATCCCAGATAATATGGGATCTTCTGATGAAGAAACCTTTGAAAGGCCCTCCAAAAAAGTAGGGAGAAGAACAAACAAGGAAACTAGGGAAGAAGAATCAGAAAGACAGAAAACCCTAGGCAGTCAACCCACCATTGAAATGGCCATCGGGAGAAATACAAGGCCAAGGGCGCCCAAGGGAGGAGGCCCCACCCCATCAAGTGGTAAATGATGCAGATGGTCTCTTGGAACTGCAGGGGTCTGGGAAATCCCAATAAGGCAGATGCTGTCAAAGATTTACTGAAGATGGAAACAGTGGACATCCTAATGCTCCAAGAGACCAAGATAGAAGGGGATTCTCTCCTAAACACTAGCTCTATGAAATGGAAATATGACTCTGGAAAGGCGGTCAGTGCAAGGGGTTCGGCCGGAGGCATAGGCACATTCTGGTCAAAAAACTCCTTCACTTTAGAACATTGCTCAGAAACCCAACATTGGATCTATACTGAACTGCTCCACACTGCAAGCAATCTCTCCCTCGCCTTGTTCAACATGTATGTCCCAGTCCATTATGATGAAAAGAGAGAGTGCTGGAGGTCTCTCTCAGATTACATAGAACAAAACAATCTTTCCAATATAGTCATAGGAGGCGATCTGAATATAATCCTTGATCCCAAAGAAAAAAGAGGAGGGATCTATGCCAGGGACCCTTACATCAACACATTGGAAAATCTGATTCAGCAGTGGGATTTGGTCGACTACAAACCAGTGAAAGGCAAATACACCTGGACCAACAACAGAACAGGAGAAAATCACATATCAGCTAGGTTGGACAGATTCCTTATTAGCAGCTCGCTAATGATGGACAACAGAATAGTTTACACGAAAATTCTTCCAAAGCTCACATCAGATCATAAACCGATACTACTATGCTTGAAAGAAGAAGAAGATTTGGGCCCCCTCCCATTTCGTTTCAGTCCTCTTTGGGCCGGAATGGAAGGGTTCACTGAAACAGTCCAAACATCGTGGCAGATTGATGTCTCTGGATCTCCTAGCTATGTCTGGGAACAGAAAATGAAAAACACAAAAAAAGCCCTCAAAGACTGGATAAAGAGATCTATGAAAACCCCCACTAGACAGAGGAAGGAGGCTGTCCTATTGTTAGAAGATCTCCAAATGGAAATGGAGGAGAAAGTCCTCTCACCCACAGATTTAGCCAACGAAAAAGCTGCTCAAAGGAACACTTACAGCTCATTCAGGAACGAAGAAGAGCACTGGAGGTTAAAATCTCGAAGTCTGTGGTTGAAATCTGGGGATAGAAATACTACTTATTTCCATAGACAGTGCAGAGCATGTCTCTCACGAAACTACATCGCAGAAATCACCTCCTCCAACGGACAGGTATATAAAGGATTTGCTCAGATCAAAGAGGCGGCAGTAAACCACTTTCAAAATCTACTTAGTGCAGATGGAAATGGGAATGAGGAGGATGTTTCAGAGCTTCTCTCCAACATTCCAAATCTGGTTAGTAAAGAGGATAACGACTCTCTATTAAGCCCAGCTTCAGAAGAAGAGATCACCTCCATAGTTTGGTCCATGGAACCCGACAAAGCTCCAGGACCTGACGGATTCTCAGTGCACTTTTACAGAATCTGCTGGGAGATAATCAAGCATGACCTCTTCAGATTGATAAGAGGAATCTTGAGAAAGGCGAAAGTTGGAGGCGGAATCAACTCCACCTTTCTTGCTCTAATCCCTAAGGAAACAAACCCTGGTTCTTTTGATCGTTATAGACCAATATCACTCTGCAATTCTTCATACAAGATCGTGTCCAAGCTACTGGCCAATAGAATCAAGCCACTTCTTCAAAAACTCATCTCTCCGGCTCAAGGGGGATTTGTTCAAGGCAGACAGATCCTTGACAATGTTATTCAAGTCCAAGAAGCACTTCATTCCAGCCATGCTCGGAAAGAACCAGGTATGATCATAAAACTTGACATGTGCAACACATTTGATAGAGTAAATCGTTCTTTCCTGTATAGAGTGCTTGTTGCCTTTGGATTCAGCCAGGACTTCATTAGCATTATAAAAGCCTGCATTGAGAAAGTTTGGATTGCTCCAATGGTGAATGGAAGACCTACTGATTTTTTCTTAGCTACCAGGGGACTGAGGCAGGGCTGCCCCCTCTCACCCTTTCTTTACATTTTGATGTCTGAGTCGTTGAGCAGAAAGCTAACTCATGAGAAACAAACAGGTAATCTTTCTGGGATAAGAATAGAACAGGGTATCGCTCCAGTGAATCACGCCCTCTTTGCAGATGACTCACTTCTGTTAGGGGGTGCATCATTGAGAATTGCCAATAAATTCAAGTCCGTTCTTCAGATGTTCTGCAACGTTTCAGGTGCGCTGATCAGCGAAAGGAAGAGCGTTGTCTTTGGATGGAACATAGATCAATTTGCAATTGACAGGATAGCAAATGCCTTGGGATTCAATGGACACGCCGCTTGGGAGCAAATTAAATATCTCGGCCTCCCATTATCGCTGTCTAATCGAAATTCAATGTGGGAGGAGGTGATCTCCAAATTCAAGAAAAAGATCAAAGCTTGGGGCGGTCTCTGGCTTTCAACTGGAGGAAAGCTCATCTTAATTCGAACAGTGCTCTCAGCGTTGCCAACCTTCCAAGCATCACTGTCGATGGCCCCAAGACAGATTGCTGATCGAATCTCTTGCCTCCTGCGAAATTTTTTATGGAACGGAGGTCGTGGTAACAGAAACAGGTTTCATTTAATTAAATGGGAAACAGCTTTGCGCCCCCTGGCTGAAGGCGGCCTTCAACTACGCGATCCCCAGAATGCTAACTTAGCATTGGGGTGCAAGCTGTTGTGGCAGATGCACAACGACCCTACTCACATTGTCAGTCAGATATTTAAGAGCAAATACCTTAATAATCAACCAATCACCTCTTTTAACACAGAAAATTCTGCTAGAGGAACGCAGGCCTGGAAGCTCTGCACCAAAGCAATCACATTCTTCAGAACTCACCTGTACAAAATTCCAGGAAATGGAAAAAGTATCTCGCTGTGGAAAGATCGAATCATGGGCCATCCTGCTCTTGCAGCAAATAATGAAATAACAGAATTAAGAGAATGGCTAAGTTCAAAAGGACTCCGGAAGATAGAAGACATTGTGGACTGGGATCAAAATGGCAATTGGCAGAGATGGTCTTTGCCCAATATTCCATCACATTTAAATAATCAGTTAAACATTTTCATTGCTGCAATTACAGACTTTACCCCTGTGCACAAGGAGGAGGAAGACTCATGGGGCTGGGGAAAGACCGGGGTTTATACAGTTAGACAGGGATATTGGCAGCTGCAAGGCAAAAAAGACTCTCAGCATCCAGAAACCGTGTGGAAACAGATCTGGGAACATTTCAGTTTGCCCAAGATCAATTTCTTTTTTTGGACTTTGTTTCATAATAGAATCCTTACTGGTGAAAATCTGTGCAGAAGAAACATTGCTAGCCCCCATCGATGTGTCCTCTGCAAAAAGGCTTTGGAAACCTCTGATCATTTATTCATTGACTGTGAGACTGCTCAGAAGGTCTGGTCCATCTTCTTGACAGGTCTGAACGTGAGAATTCCTGCCCACTGCTCGATCATAGACATGTATCTGTCTTGGAAAGCTCGCTATCCCTTCAATATTGCAGACAAATCACTGTGGCACAAGGTATGGAATGCAGCACCAAAATATGTATGTTGGAAGTTGTGGCTTGCCCGGAATGAAACCATTTTTAATCAAAAAGAAATAACTGCAGATACCATAGCGAGTCAGGCCAAGAAGCTCCTTTTAGAAACCCTAAGACAGTCCACAGTCAAAGATGACAGTTCCCTTCGAAATAATGAAAAGGCATGGTTGGAAGGCTTCACCCTCACGTTCAGATCTTCAACAATCACACGTCCAGATTTCAAAGGGAAATGGCAGATTCGAGACACTGCGGACAGATTTAAGAAGTGGTGGAAAACACAAGGAAAATGCACTATTTTCTTTGATGGTGCCTCCAAAGGCAACCCAGGCAGGTCAGGAGCCGGAGGAGTCATTTATTTTCCAAATGGGAAAACTGAGGTCTTCAGTTGGGGACTTGGGATAAAAACCAACAACCAGGCTGAAATCCTCAGTCTTTTAAAGGCCTGTCAACTGGCCAGGAAAGAGAATCCAAGAGAAATAATTGTCTTTGGAGATTCTGAGTTGTTGGTAAAATCTCTAATTTACAAAAAAGGGCTCAAAGATCCAGTGTTAAATAAACAGCTTGCAAGGTTGAACAGACTTCTAAAGGATTTTCCCTCAGCACAATTCTACCATATACTCAGAGAATTAAATACAGAAGCTGATAGACAGGCAAATATTGGATGCACTCTAGAAAAGAGCATGATCAGCATAAATGCAGGGGCTGCGATCATGGCAATCATCCCCTAACATGGCATCCAAGTTAAATCAGAGATTTGTAAAGACGGATGCAGGGAATTGTAATACTTGATTTGGCTTTGGCCATCCTTTCTTATCAATAAAACTAATCGTTTCAGTTAAAAAAAAAAAAAAAAAAAATTTGCACCAGTATATTTTAGTCCAAAAGATAGCTTGCAATATGCAAATGTGCCCCAAGGACATATAAACACTATTTTAGGTTGATCGGCAGGGAGTATGTTGATTTGATTGCAACCAGAAAAACCATCCATAAATGAGAATAATTAGTTTCTGACACAATCATCAACAATTTGATTGATATAGGGCATAGGATAGTTGTATTTTGGACACACCTTGTTAATGTCCCGATAATCAACACATACTCTTATAGTCCATTGTTTCTTCATAACTGAAACTATATTAGATACCCAATCCGTCAAAGGGATATGGTAAATAAATCCTACTCATAATAGCTTCTCAACTTCAGCTTTGATTTATGTAGCTTTCCATGGATGTATTGGACGTAATATCTATCTAATAGGCTTAGCATTCGAGTATGTCTTAATTTCATGAATTAAAATCTTAGGATCGATACCTGGCATCTCTTCGAAAGACCAAGAAAAAATGTCTTGGAATTCTTGAAATAGGGCTTTGTAAGTGTTAATCTCTTCCATCGAACAAGAAGCACCTATATGAATGTTTTCAATAATTCATGGTTTAATCGATATGTCAATAGGAACTTTTGTAGAAATGTTTCCCAAATTTGTCGCAAAATCTGAATGTGTAATCGATGTGGGATTCTGTGGTTCCTTGACATAATCAATTGTAAAAATAGACGAAAAATCATTTTCAAGTTTATCTAGATTAGGAAAAAAAGAGGATCAATGATGTAAATCATCCCATGGTAATTCATCCGATGAAAAAAATTCCTAAATACTTTCATCAGTTACAAATACATGTTGAAAATGATCTGAAAATGATGTCAAGGTTGAGCTCGATAGAGAAGATGATTCTTCGTTGATCACATTCATTTGATCAGGAAAAGTTGATGGGGTGTTGGAATATAATTGTATTGCTACATATGCCGATTCAAAAGGATGTAAAGGCATCTCGCTATTATAAGAGCCCAGTTCTGATTCTGAAGGCACAGTCCATGTGTCATCAAATGGTATTGTGCTTGATGAGATCATATTGATATTGGAAATTTTTCACGGTATGTTGGGTGGGAGTATAGCGAAAGTTCCCATGAGAGAATAATCCTTTATTAATCCTACACCAACATCTTTGTATGGGATAACCTATTTTCTGACATGTTGAATGCTATCTATAGAAGTAGGGTCTGAAGAGAAGTATGACAACTGGTCAATTTTAACAATCTTTCCTTTGTGAGGAAATATGATTACCCGAAAGACTGATGAAACAAAAACAGTCATTGCATAATACCAACTACAACCCAATATAAAGTTGTAATCAAGAGGGGCATCAACAACTTCCACCTATAGGTTAACGGTTTTTCCTTCTATTTCTATAGGTAGATCCTGGAGTATTCCGTATGGATGAAAACCTCTTCTGTAAAAGGCTTTAAGGATAGTCGGTGATTGGTTAAGTGTTGGAGAACCAAGGGTTTAAAAAAATTTAACAAAATTATACATGTAGATGCCCCCTCATTAATTACAGTATGAAAAACTCATCTTTATTTGACTAATACTGGAATCTAAAAATCCATTTGATGAGGGAGTCTACATACAAAATTTTCGAGATCAAAGACCATTAGGTTTGATTCTTGAGGATCAATAGCTCCGATAGCTGATAATATTAATTTCCTTTGTTCTGGATATGATTGTAGCACTTCTAAGGCTGACATTGTTGAAGGGGATATCACCAAATCTTCAACAATGTTGTAATTCTAATCAGCTCTAGCATGTGGATTGAAAGCCGATTTTCGAAATACACCTTTAGCAGGCAGTTTAATCACTAAATCAGGGTTAACTTTCTCGATTTGAAGTGGTTCAAAAAATTAAGGCGGTATGGCTAGTGTTTGAATAGAAGTTTCATTCTCTTTACCAATTATAGGGCTCTTAGATCCATAGCCTTGATATCATGTCGCAACCATGACCTGAGACATCATTAAAATATTTGCCGATGAATTGGAATAAGACCCAATCATTTTACTATATTGAGAGTGAAAAGGAACCTTCAAGACAACAGGTGTGGGTGAACCTTTGACAAATTTGGATACCTCGGACCAATGGGGACACTCTTCGGTATAGTGATCCTCGTCACAGATAAGGCAAGGATAACGAGGTTTCTGCTTTTCATCAATTGGTTCGGTTTTTTCTGTTTTCTCTTTAGGAGATGTATTTTGTTTATTTTTATTCTTTCCTTTCTTCTTATTTCTGGTTTTATCTTTAGTTGTGGATGAATTTACAAAGTGAATGTCAACAGAAGTTTCTAGGGAACAATCTCCTTTAGGTGAATCTAGTAAAGTTATTATGTGAGAAGTAGGTTTAGATGACTTATTCTTACTCTTTTTAGCACTAACTGTACCAATTACACCATCTACAAAATGAAAACCAAAAGGAGTTGCAGTAATTTGACCTGGGCATGGCAAAACATGATTTTTTTCATATAAAGTACCAGACTCCGTGGATACAAGGTCTAAGTATTGTGCTTGAGCTATGACATGTTCTTCTGTAATAACACCTCCCTCGGCTATGTCTTCAGTGATCTTTGGAAGTAGTGATTTAATGATTTATTCTGCCAAAATTTGATCCGAAATGAAAACTTTCACTAAACATCATCTACATCTCCATTCATGTATGTGATATGAAATGTATGTATACGTACTATGTTTTAATGAAGTTAAGAGTTCTGTGCCATTTTCATAACGAACTGGCAACTGAAAGTGAGTTAGGAAAGTTGTTGCTAACACATTGAAATTATTGAAAGAGCCATGTGGTAATTCAATATACCACTTTGCAGCTAATCCTATCAATGTTCTTTGAAAAAGTCTCAATCAAATGGAATCATCAATTAAGGAGTTGGATATGCACCAAAGATGATAAGTCATCACATGATTTGAGGGGTATTCTCCTGATTTTCCTTCAAACTTAGGTATATCACTGGGAAACTTATTTGGCATTTCCGGCCAAAACGGAAGATAATAAATCGGATCATTCCTGAGGCACGACAAATCTAGAAAGTCTAAAGTTGCAATAAATGGTAATCAACGGTTAGGGTCTTGTTGAGCAAACTAATGACCTTGAGGAACAATACCAATACCTAGAGGAGGATATCCAGGATAACCTAGAATAGCATGTGAAGATGGGATTGGAATACCTTTGGGGTATCCAGGGTTATTCATACCAAACTAAGGTTGAGCTAGCATTTGATATGTATAACTAGTGTATGGTTGACCTTGGTAGACTGGATTTTGTCCTGTTGGTCCATATTGAAACTGCCCTTGAAAAGGTTGATTCACAAACTGACCTACAAAAGGTTGGCTTATTAGAATTGTAGATGCACCAGGTTGTCCTACAGAGGTTTGAACAATAGACTGAACCACAGGTCCAGTTTGATGAGCAATGACTTGAGGGATTGCTTGTGATACAATTGATATCATTGTTTAAAGGGTTGTAGCAACAAAGACTTGGGAAACTCTAGGGATAGGTGTACTTGGTTGTTGAACAGAAGTTTACATAGCAGATTGGACAAGATTTTTTGGGGTACTTAGACCAGCTTGCTGACTACTAGGTACAGATACTTGAGGTGCAATTTGAAGTGTGGGCTAGGCAGGTTGCTGGACTTAGGTATAACCAAACTAACCAGTTAGCTCACCAGGTTTATTTAAGGTACTTGTACAGTAGGTTGCAAATGATGTTGGTTCAAAAATGGGTTCCACACTGTATTAATGCCGGGATAAGGAGCTCCTATTAAAGGTTGTGGTGCATAAGGTTGACCATAACCGGTTTGAGGTATTGGAACGTAAGTTTGATCATTTTCTAGATAATTTTTAGTAAAGGGTTGGCCTCCTTGAAAGGACAATTGTTGTTGATAGAACTACTGCCCTTGAGGAGACAATTTTCCTTAAATAGGTTGTGACCCTAGCATAGGGTACTGCCCTTGAATATATTGTCCTTGAGGAGTATACTACCCCAAGATGGTAAATTGCTACCTTGAGGGTTGGTTGAAGGAATATTTCTGGTCATCATATAGACTTGTTCCATTGTCAAATTTTCGGTATTAGATTCATTAAGACTAGTTGATTGTGTAAGTTTTTCAGAAGAGGGAGATGCTCCTAAGAAAGTACTAGAGAGAGGCCAGTATCTAATAGGAACTGATGGACCACCATACAAAAAAAATTCTTGCAATGAAGAAAACATGGATGACTCACCTAACATGCTTGACGAAGACATGTAACTACCTTTGGATATGGAGTAAAAAGGAATTCAGTGTGGTGAATAATTGAGACTGTTACTATGTGGAAATTCAGTAAATTGTTGATACCAAGGGTCCGGTTTAAAAGGACTGAAAGGATAAATCGGTTCACTATACCTTAAATCCAAATATTCTTGATGCGAAGGAATTGTGATCTCTTCTTCCGTGTCAGTAATCTCTTCTTATTTATGAACTACAATACATGGTTATCAGAATACAACAAAAATTCTTTGGGCAACAAATAATTCCTCCATTTCTTCAAATCCTGCACAATAGCATAAAAATCCTTATCATAGGATGAATACTTCTTCTTGGCCTCATTTAAATTTTCACTGAAATAAGCTATCGGTCTCTGCTCTTGACTCAAGACAGCTCCAATTGCTATCCCACTAACATCAGTCTCAACTTGGAATATTTTATCAAATTTTGGCAAGGCCAAAATAGGTCTTTCAGTGATCTTCTTTTTCAACAACTTGAAATTATGATTTGCTACTTCTGTCCACTTAAATGGCTAGTTGATATCCTTTATTGTTTCAATTATTGGTGCATAGATCTGACTAAAACCTCTTATAAAATTTCTGTAAAAACTTGCAAGACCATGAAAAATCCTTACCTCAAATACACTTCTCGGCATTGGCCAATTCAGTATTACCTGGATATTTTCTAGGTCCATCTTCAAGCCTTCTTCTGAGACTATAAATTCCAAGTAAATGAGCTCCTTCTTCATAAAACTGCACTTCTTCAAATTTATAAGCAGTTTCTTCTTTTGCAAAGTATTTAACACCAAATTAACATTCTCCAAATGCTCTTCCTTACTCTGACTGAAAATAAGAATTTCATCACGATAGAATATCACAAATTTTCCTACATACTCTTTCAAGACCTCGTTCATTAGTCTCATAAATGTACTTGGTGCATTAGTGAGCCCAAAAGGCATCACTAACCACTCATACAACCCACTGTTGGTCTTAAATGTAGTCTTCCATTCATCTCCCTCTCTAATCCTTATTTGATGGTATCCACTCTTCAAATATATTTTAGTAGAATAATTTGACCCACTTAAACAATCCATCAAATCATCTATGCATGGAAACGGAAATCTATACCTGATAGTGATCTTGTTTATGGCTCTGGAATCAGTGCACATGTGCCACTCACCTCATTTCTTTGGACTAAGCATGACTGGTACTACACATGGGCTAAGGCTTTGTTTAATTGATCCTTTATCGAACAACTCCTGTACCTATCTTCCAACTTCTTCATTCTCCCAAGGAGTCATTCTATATGCTGCGTTGTTTAGTAAACTTGCACCAAGTATTAAATCTATGTGATGATTGATACTTCTGATTGGTGGAAATTTACCTGGTAATTCATCAATACCTTATTAGCATAATCATCTAACATATTTTTTGTTTCCAGGAAGATTGTCTAAATTAGTAGATGTCAGAATTACCTTGGGTTTACCCACAAAAACAAAATGCATTTCTTTCTCCTTCTTGACATTTTGCAGCAATTCCTTTCCACTAATAAACATACTATTATTCCCAGCTACTCCTTTTTCTGCTTCATCCTTCAAAGGTATAAATGTATGTTTATTTCCATCCTTCTCTATGGTATAGGTATTCATTTTGCCATCATGAATGGATTTTCTGTCAAATTTCCAAGGCCTTCCCAGCAATACATGGCACACGTCCATTGGAATTACATCACACAATATGACATCCTTATATGTACTGATCTATATCTCTAATTTGCACTGTTCTGTCACCAAAATCTAATGTCCCTTATGTAGCCATGACACTCTATAGAGAGTAGGGTATACCATCTTAATAAACCCCAATTTTGTCAACCATCTCTGCAGAAACAAGATTATTAGTGCTTCCTCTGTCAATCACAACTTTCCAACACTTTTCTTTAGACTTGCATACAGTCCTGAATAAACTCTTCCTTTGTATTGGCTCATTTGCTTCCTTCTCTACCTTAAGAAATATTCTATTTAGCAGTAAATACTCTCCTGTCTCAGGTGGCTCTTCTTTTCCTATGAATTGAGGATTTTTTTCCTTTGCCTCAGCTACATTCAAATTCCACTGATTTTCTAGTTTTTTATGAGGACAGTCCCATGATCCGTGTCCCCATTCTCCAAATGTGTAACACTGAATTTATCTTCCTCGACCTCTACCTTTGGGTGCAAATCTCCCTCTACCAAAGTCTCCTCTCTGCGGCGGTCTACTACTTGAACCTCATGCTTCATTTTGAGAGTGCTGAAATCTTGATATGAAAGTTCCTCTTACTCTCGCTGGACTTTTACCTCTATTCTTCTAACTTTGTTTCCTCAACATTTTATCCTCTGCCTTCAAAGATGCTTGGTAGGCATCCTCAATTGTCTCCAGTCTCAACAAACTAATTTCATCATGTATGTCATACCTTAGACCATTGATGTATCTGGCTACCTTATCCATCTCATCTTCAGCATGTCCTACTCTAATGCTCAGCTTCTAAAACTCCTTTGTATACTCCTTGACAGTCATTCCTTTCTGCCTCAAATTCTGCAACTGTTTGAAAAGATTCAACTGACAGCCTTTTGGCATAAATTTATTCTTAAATTTACTTACCATTTTATTCCATTGCTTGATCTTAGGATTTCCCTTACTAATCTTGGATGTCTGTAGTTCATCCCACCAGATAGATGCATGGCCCTTCAACTTGGTAGCTGCAAAATTTACCTTCTTCTTATCTTTGACCTCTTCTAAGTTGAAATAATTATCCACTGAACTGATCCAATCCATTAGCTCATCCACATTAAGGCTCCCCTCATATGAAGGAATCTCCATTCTTGGTTTTCCACTAACCTTTGCTAATATATTGAAAACTTTAGCTTCCTCGCTTTCTTCCTCTTCTTCTTCCTCAGAAGATTCTTCTGCTACACTGACATCTCCTTCATAGGGTTCTCTCCTCTGATAAGTCTCCATTGTCGCCATCCTTGTACGAAGGTGTCGAATCTCTTCTATCATAACTTCATTGGCTACATGTCTTCCCTGACCTATGTCCACTCCTATCCTGGGTGGCATATTTGCTACAATCCTTGAGAACAAAACCCAATTTCTGCTCTAATACCAAATGATGCAAAAAAGCTGTGAATTTCAGAATATGCACGTGGAAATGTGGTTTTATGGGCCCACACTAATTGTTGACCAATCATGGTGGATGGCACTTCGTACCTTTTATAACTTACCTCCCAGCAACTCACAACTTTAACAAATTAACAATAATTGTGATTTTGTGATTTCACGATTTTTCACTTCGCACTTTTCAACGTTTACCATAATGGGTCCTCCATATCTTATGCGATATGTGATGTTCTTCACATCACAACTCAAATAACGTAATCATGCGAAGTATTAACAATAACAAAAAAAAATCACCGATGTGAGAAATCTCCTTAGATGTGCCTTAATATCCACCGTTGATCTATTCTAGATCTAACGGTCCCACTGTATCTTTGTTGTTCGCACCTCCAATCGGCCTTCTCCGAATACACTATGCAATCAAGGTCAAAACATGTATGAATGTTGGTATTTCAACTTCACGAGTTTGGTTCCAATTTCTCATAAACCTGTTAAATGTAAACCTCGCAATGAGAGACGTGATATTCAAACTCAACAGAGGAATAAAAAGTAACAGTTCAACACAGATAGAAGAATTGAAATACAAATACACTTGGAATTTTACAGTAATGAAAAATACAGAGTCGAGCCCTTGATGGCTGAATTTTACATTGCTTCTCCTCTCTTTCCACTCCTCTATCACACCTCTCCACACCTCACTTACTTTTTTCTATAACATCTCTTTCATGCTTATATATCTACCTAAAAGAGGTTTTCTTTGTATTTTATTAGCTTTCTACTGAACCACTATAACAAAAAAAATCTATCCTATCTAAATGATCTAATCTGCTTGGCTTAACCTCCTCGCAGGGAGAACCAATTTGCTAATTTTATTCCTATTTAATTCAGGAAATCAAAACAAACTAACTCCTCTCAGTTAAAACTTAACAAAATATTAATAATCAATTTTTTTCCACCTTTTTTTAGCCACAACATGTGAACACACAATCACATTTCTGGCTAAATCCAGATGCTCCTGCATCACATAGCTGAAACTAAAAACCCATGGGAAAAATCACCATGTGCCACAAAACCGGTTTCAGCAAAAAGGTGGGCCAAAAATCCATAAAAAATGGACGCCCCTCTATTCATGGTGCATATAAGTGAGGCAAATAATATAACACATACCCAACAATTTAATGCCTCAATCTACCTTCAAAAATTTTCAAGCCCCAATTTTCCAAATTGGGACCCATAGGTAAAAATGGATCTATAAGCTAATTTCTATAATTTACCACTTCTAAAGCATTGATATTGATGAAAAATAATATAAGTATTCAATTCATATCATTAATACACCATCTACACCTTGTCCCATACCTCAAATATCTAAATTTAGTGAATCCACTCGTCAAAACCCTACAAACATTTATGCTTTTGTTGATGCATGTATCAAATGGGTTGATCCACAAAGGATCAAGTACAAGAATTCCATTCTTCACAAAATCCAAGTCAACTAAGAAAGGAGATACGACTCTTCTAAAGGTTGGTTTGTAATTCTATGGAGGAAGTTGGAAACAATCCCCAAATTGAATGATATCGTTAAATAAGTCAAAGTTGATGATGATATGTAATATGATGTCAATATTGAACTCAATGTAACATTCATGAACCATGATAGCATGTTGATTTAAAATTACCACGAAACTAAGCCAATGCTAACATAATATGAACTCAATTTGATGTTAACAAAAATGTATTCAAGTCAATATCTGTGAAAATTCCTATATCCAAATAGATCTAAAGAATCCTACTGCAACAACTGAGTGTACTTCTCCTATTAAGTAAATTACATTACATAATTAAATCAGATATGGATTATTAAAACAATTACTGAAGCATCCTACACTAAAATTGATTCATAAACAAGGAAACTAGACAAGGAAATCATTCACACATATGACACAGTTATTTTTAGACTAATGTCCCTGGAAAAACCCAATGCGGGAAAACTGGTACAGAAAATATGACAATTTTATTATTATACAGTATAAATGTCTAAATACATCTATTAATACCCTCAAGGGTTCTTCAGTTACATAGAGAAATAATGGCAGAAGAAACCGTGAGAAATACCTCACTCAATCATTAAGTCTCTCACTGATCCGGATGAAGGAAAAACTTCCCTAGATAGGCTTTGGACAGCCTCTACACAGATCCATCGCTGAAACTTCCAGCCACTATGTCACCCCCTTCCAGGCTCAACATTAGCTCTCCTCCAAGTCATTTTTCCTTTGTGTATGTTGAGGAACAACCTCTTGGTGCCACTTTCGGGATCCCAACCTCTGAAACTGATCCACCAGCAAATTTCGAAAACCCTTCCTTTTGCCTCTGCACCGCTTCTATGTGAGCTTACACAATCATTGTGTCAGCCTCTTTCCTTAAATGCTAGCTAGGCTAGATCACCTCTAGCTCTCTCTGACTGATGCTCCACTAGACTGAGAAAATATTTCTCTTCAGATGTTATCTCTACCCCTCACTACTTAGATATCTAGTTTGAATTTCTCAGCAAACCACGTCCCAAAAATTTTGATCTTAGATCTATGCAGTGTCTCCGTGTGTTTTCCAAATGACCCTCAATCCTTCCTTTATATTCTTCTCGTTGAAAAATCAACGACCCATGTTAGATGTCTAATCGATGACTAAGATTAAAACATGACTTGATCTTAGTTATCTAGAAGATTCACACTCTGTTTTATTAATACCCTTTAATTATTTAATTTCTCTAAGTTTAGACTTAGGGTCCCCATTAAAATAATTAATTATTTTACTAAAACATGAACCGAGTGTAATTTCCACAAATGGTTTCTGGGTTCTTTGGAATACAAGTGTCTAAGCCTCCACACCAAATTTGATCCTCATAGCAGTTTTTGATGCTACAAAAATCAACACTCCCTCGTAGCGAGAAAAGTGCTCTAGCAATAATGTATGTTGTATACTGCTATGTCCTTGAAGCATCCTCTGCAATGTTGAAGTCCACTAGTCTTTGTGCTGCTGCTTCCATTGTATTAGTGCCCATGATACTGCAACTATAACTGCTGCATCTATACTGAAACCCCCTCTTAAGTGTTGCATCTGCTATGCTGCTAGCACTGCCACTCCTAACACTGCATCTACACTGCAACTCAGGTTTTGAGAGAAACAACTGAAAACTCACCCAAAATTGAACAAGTGTTTAGCAGATGCACCTCAGTGCTGAAGAATCTAACTACTGATAGCTACTATGTTGTCCCTCTCATGCTCTATGTTGCTACTGCTCTGCACTGCTTTACACCACTGTGCACTGCATTGATGCTGCTATGTTTCTACTCCCTTTGCTCTGTGCTACTCTAGAAATGAATGTTGCTAACCATTGCACTGTCATCTCCATCACTCCTCGGCTCCACTGAAACTCCTCCATCCTACTAATTTTGATATGGGCTCCCGTAGCAAGGTATGATCCATGAGGAGGACTACTTAAGGATCCTGCCCAACAACTCAATATCACCCCACTTCCTACTAGGAGAAGCATGGGCACTCATGGCCACCTCATCCTCCTCAATTCTCGCAGCTGAAACCTTCAGTTCATGCTTCTCATCTTTGTCCTTTTTCTTTAGAGGACACTGAGATGCATAGTGGCCCATCTTGCCACTTCTGAAGCACTTGACCTTTGAAGCATCACGCTTCAGTTTCCATTATGCCTACTGTCCCTTTGATGCAAGGGTTGTGTTCTCCTCTTCCTCTACGAATTTTGATCCGCTTCCACTGCTACCATTAAGTTTTCACTTGATGAGGTCTCTCCTCATATCTTCCTCCTGGAAGGCTTCCCACAACTGCTCCCAACTAGGTAATTCTACCCAGCCCAGTATGCTCTGGACAAACACCTACCACTCCTTCGTGACATCGTTAAGGCCCACCCATACCATGGTTGCAGTTGTAGGTGTAGACCCTACTGCCGACATCTCACCACGAACCTCCTGAAACTGCATAAGGTATGAAGTCACATGGTCCCTTTTCTGCATCTAGATCATACAGAGCTTCTGCTCCAAGTGCAAATTCTGCTGCTCGGAAGATCCCTCATATAGGTCATGCAAAGCTACCTGCATATCTCTAGCAATTCTTGCTAGCCAATGCAAATGTGAGACAATATGGTCCTTAACATCATCAAGCAACAACCTCTTTGCCTTCGCCATTTCAACCTTGTACTTTTTTTTTATCGGTATCTTTAGGTACAACTACCACGTTCTCCATGAAATCCTTTAGATCATATTCATCTATAAGAAATATATCCCGTTCCTTCCAAATCATATAGTTGGAGGAGCCCTCTAACTGATCTTGATCACGAAATATGTAGGATTCCATATCAACCAAAAAAATGTCGAATATGCTCCCTCTTTCTCCCCACTTCGTAGTCCCTAATAGGCTTACGCACTCCTTGGTGGAGTTGTAAGTTTAGCAGCTCCTCTACTGCTCAGCAACTGAGAAATGTTGATTTTCCTCAATTAGAATATCACTGAGGAATAAATTCCCCAAATATGTGTCCCTTTGATTCCTTTTGATGCTTTCTTCCAAGCAACAGCTTCAGAAAAATTCATCCCTCTGTCTCCTACGTGGAGGCTCTACGCAACTCCCTCTGCCACAACAAAAACTTGAACTGGATGTCCTACCTCTCTGTCGACTCACTTAGAGAGAGACAACCTCAAAGCTTCATCCCTCCTGGCTAGATCTGCGCAATCCCTCTGGGGATTCGTTTTGCTGTACTGCAAAAAAATGACCTTCACTTTAGAAATCAGATTTGTCCTTCCTATTTCACATCAATCCTATGATACCATGTGAAAATTCCTAGATCCAAACAGATCTAAAGAATCATACTACAACAACTGAGTGTACTTATCCTATTAATTAAATTACATTACAAAATTAATTCACATTTAAATTATTGAAGCAAATACAGAAGCATCCTACACTAAAATTGATTAAAAAACAAGGAACCTAGAAAAGGAAAGCATTCACACATATGACACAGTTATTTTTGGACTAATGTCCCCAGAAAAACCCAATGCGGGAAAGGTGGTGCAGTAGATTTGAGGGTTTTATTATTATGTAGTAGAAATGTCTGAATGCATCTCTAAATACCCTCAAGAGTTATCCATTTACATAGATAAATACTGGCAAAAGAAACTGTGAGAAATACCTCACTCAATCATTGAGTCTCCGGCTAATCTGAATGAAGCAAAAACTGCCTTGGACAGGATCTGCGCAACCTCTACGCAAATCCAATGCTATAACTTCCAACCACTACATCACCCCCTTCTAGGATCAATGTTAGCCCTTCTCCAAGTCGTTTTACCTCTGTGGATGCTAAGGAATAGCCTCCTGGTGCCACTTTCTAGATATTGACCTCCGAAACTAATCCACCAGCAAATTCCAAAAACCCTTCCTTCTGCCTCTGTGATGCTTCTACGTGAGATTATGCAAACATTGTATCAACCCCTTTCCTTCAATGTTGGCTAGGCTAGATCACCTATGCCTCTCTCTGATTGATGATCCACCGGACTGAGAAAATATTTCTCTCTGGATGATATCTCTGCACCTCACTTCTTAGATCTCTAGTTCGAATTTATCAGCAAACCACACCCTAGAAATTTCGATCTTATATCATTTCAGTGTCTTCATGTGTTTTCCAAATGACCCTCATGCCTTCCTTTATAGTCTTTTCGTTGACAAATCAACGACCAAGATTAGATGTCTAATCAATGGCTAAGATTAAAACATGACTTCATCTTCGTTCTCTAGAAGATTCACACTATGTTTTATTAATACCCTTTAATTATTTAATTTCCCTAAGTTTATACTTAAGGTCTCCATTAAAATAATTAATTATTTTAATAAAACATGAACCGAGTGGAATTTCCAAAAACGGTTTATGGGCTTTTTGGAATATAAATGTCTAAGCCTCCACACTAAATTTGAGCCTTAGAGCACTTTATGATGCTACAAAAATTAACAATATCAACATCTATGAGCCTAAGTTGACATCATTAACCATGGACCCAAGTCAAAGTCATATAAAATTTGGAGCACTAATAATTCATAGTGTCAACACCACATCAATACAATGATCAAGATAACAAATAGGAAGTTACTTGATGGTTCTTGGAAACATGGGAGGATTCACAAGGACAAGCCTGAATTGGCGTTTGATGCTAAGAGGGAAGTGGGTGAAGTTATGTCATAGAAGGATCTAACAAAGCCTAGCAACACAAATTAAAATAATTGAAATTCTATCAAAACAAGTTAATTCTAGCATAATGATGAATATTTAATAGAGGATTAAAGTTTGACAAATAAGAGTTACAAAAAATAAATACCAAGGTAGAAGAGTAGTCGAGGAATCAATCATTCATTACCTGTCAATTTGAAAAGAATAAATTAAGAGTTGTGAATTAAAAAAAAAAAAAAAAACTATTTCTTTTTAATTATGTTTTATGTTGATATCCTTACAGGTTTATTCACATTTCAAATGTAGGAACTCATGTATTTTCAATTTCTTTGGCGCGAGTCTACTCAAAAGTATGTAGAGTGGGAATTCATTGTGTTATATTTTATAACACCTAGAGATATTTTGGAGTTAATTTGTCAAATTAGAAATGTTGTTTAAATTTCTGAAAATAAAATAAAATAAATAAATCAAATAAAAAATTGTACAAAGTGTCAATTTGGTCACCTAGTTAGTGTGTAGAGTCAACATGAGTCTTAGTGGGGTCCACAGTGTGAGTCAGAATCCAAATCATTATTTGTGTCGGTCTCACTTGTGCATGAGTATTTTTTAGCCACTTTTGTCGAAGATCGTAGCAATTCCAGTTATGAAAATAGAGTATTTGCTACGAAAGCTCTCGAAAATTCTGTAGAAAATCCGTCATTTCTTCCACCTGTTATGCTACGAAACCAAGCTGATTAGTAACGGTCCATTTAAAAAAAAATCATGGGTTAGAGTTTCTAAGGATTACAATTATGTGTCAGAGTTCACTTTTTTTTACTTTCCCCAGATGTTCACATTGCAAAGCACACTTTTCATCCTTCTCATTCTCCCTTTCATTTTAAATTGGTTTCGCTGTCATAAAGAGGTCTAGTTGTCATTAGGTAAAATTGCAGGTGGCAAGAAGGAGTTCATCACGTGGTGCAGCCATGGCACAAAAGAAACAATACAAAGGAGGCTATGTGGTATGCTATGAGCCCACATACGTGAAGCTTTTCGAAGAAGACCCTGTTTTCAGCCATTCATTTTCCAACATTGAATGTATGCATTTTGGCCAGAAGTTGCAGGGTTTCCATGGACAGATTACTAAGGATTTTGTTGTAAATTTCACAAGAACAGAAACGAAGGTCTGCATGTTAAATTTTGCAGTCTTCCCTGGTACAATTTTGTGTGCTACAAAGATACCCATGTCTGGTGAGATGTGGTTTAAAATTAAAAATTTCTAGCTACTCAACTGTGATGATTTTCTGAAGGATGAATACAAAGGAATTGACATGACTACTAGAATTTCTAGGGTTTGCCTTAAAGAATAGTTTTCCAAATTTTTGGTGGTTGTCCAAAAATATTTTACATGTGAAGAAAGGTTTAATATGGTTTACGGGTATCACTTCATACTGCTCTTACATTTTACATGTAAACAATGTCTAGATATTCATTTCTATATTTTTAAGAGTTTGGGGAAGATGGCTGATAAATTCCAAGCCAAACCTGATGCGAGCAACACTTCTCTCTTCCATAATGGG